>CM055188.1:28750219-29082719 GCA_029224185.1 Karalla daura
CATGAATATATTATAATAATCAACAGCTTTGAACAATCAACGATATGCATTTTAAAGAACGGTTGTTTATTTACATTTGTGTAAATGTGTGTGTGTTGAGTGCACATTTCATTCACTCCATAAGAGGTAATGATAACAACTTGCATTGCAGGGACCTGCAACTCATACACATATTGTGCTATTACAGGAACTTCTCTACTGCTGCCTTATGAATACGTGAGCACCTCCAGTGTCAGTCAGTAGATGAATTTCCAGCTTTTTCAGTGTTTCCAAATGTGGAAACTGTAACTGTAAAGCAGGTTCCTCTCTCTCTCTCTCTCTCTCTCTGTCCGTCTCAGGCCTCATCAGGTTTTTACTTGCCATCACTGATCAATCACTTCGACCGGGCGCTTTTCTTTCGCTTTTGTGCCGAGGCGGCTAATGAGCAGGAAGCTGCTCCGCGTCGGGGCCACTGTGTCCTTTCGTGTCACTTTGCTGACGCGTGAAACAGCCGGAAAGCTTCTGAGTCGCTGCGCGAGCGCCCCGACGTCCCTCTGACCCGAGAGCTGCTGCAGCACAGGATTAAAAAAAAGAAAAAATGCTTCACATGATTTCAAGTTAGATTCTGGGGTAAAATGAGTAGTCATTGGGGGGTTTAAAGATCCCCTCCATAGAAGCTTAAGTCATATAAAACTACTCTGCTTTGAATAATAATTCATGTCTGGTATGTTTTTTTTCTTTTTTCGCCGCTCTGCAGACGAATGTAAAAACAGTTTTCTTGCCTCAAACGTGCTCATCATTCCGCACAGTGAAGCTCAAACATCACAGCCAGTGGAGATGAAAAACCGCTTCCCTCTCTCTCTCTCTCTTTCTCTCTCTCTCTCTCTTTTTCTCTTTCTCACTGGAGGCAGATTTTGATCTCACGCTGTCTCAAACTTTAACCCCGGCGTCCTTGGTCGCTTCTTATTGGTCTTAAAACACCAGTGCAGGTGTCGGCCTGTGAAACAACATCACCTCCCTCTGTGCAATTAGGGCCATCTGCAGCAGAGGTCATTGCATACAGAAGCACACTCTATAAGCCTATACAATATTCATTCTCTTGACCTGCTTAGCACACTAGTGGTGTTTCAGGGTCTTGTAGGCAAAAGTAGGGGATCTAAACCCTGGACACATCATCATTAGCATCATATTTGACGTGCAAACGTTGAAACCTTGCATCCTAGAAGTTGTCATATCTGTAGTGTTGTCTGCTCCTGTGTCAGTGAAAACACATTTCTATTCTGCTCTGTTCTCAAGCTTGGAATAGATGTTGTGTCAGGCAGAACTAAACTCCTGCAGGGGGCTGAACTAAAGCACCTTCATGTTTGATAAACTGAGCGCAAATCCTACCGGGTCTAATAGTTTCCAAGCGTTTCCAAGTATCGAGGAAAACTGGGAAAAGTTGTGCCCAAATTCCCATTCAAAACACATGGAAATCAGGGGGTGAAAATACCCTGTGATGAAACACAGATGATTTAGAAGGTTTGAGCATTTACAGTGTAGATTTGTCATCATTTCTCAGTATGTGACATATTTTAAGTCAGATCTCTCGGGGTGAGAGAAGAATAAACATATGAACAATCTGGGTCAGTGATGCATCTCTCATGGCCGTGGTGGTGTTTTGTTTGACTGTATGGCACGTCATACATACAAATCATCTGCAGATGCCCTAGAAAAGACCTAGAGGATGATTCCAGGGGAAAAAAAACAAACAAACAAATAGATGAATATTGGGATCCGTGCTGTAACTCCGTCCCCTGGGTTGCATCACTGCTCTCCGCTGACATCGTTACTGTCTGCTGTGTGACCTGCAGCCATGGACAGCCCGCAGCGCTTCCTGGGCAGCAGCCTGCTGCAGTGGAACAACATCGCCTCCGCCTCCTGGAACGTCGAGCTGATGGTCCGCACGCGTCAGGCCAGCTCCACGCTGCTGCACATCTCCTCCGGCATGCAGCACAACCTCACCCTGCAGGTGAGAGCGACACGCCGTCACGTCACTGTGCCTCAAGGACTCAGTCTTTATATATCCACAGATGGCGTTTTGTTTGTTTATTTATTTATCTGTCCTTTATGGAACGGAGTTAGTCCTGAAAGATCAAAGACCTCTTTGCATAATGGACACCTGGCCGAGACAGAGGGTTTGATACACACTTTTACTTACCCTGTTTGGTGGGTTGAATAGTTTTCCTCATATGATATCTCAGCCCTAAAGATATAGAGAAGACACATGAACCTACTTAGGTAGGTAGGTAGGTTGGTTTGTTGGTAGGTAGGTAGGTAGGTAGGTAGGTAGGTAGGTAGGTAGGTAGGTAGGTAGGTAGGTAGGTAGGTAGGTAGGTAGGTAGGTTGGGCTGTTGGTAGGTAGGTAGGTAGGTAGGTAGGTAGGTAGGTAGGTAGGTAGGTAGGTAGGTAGGTAGGTAGGTAGGTAGGTAGGTAGGTAGATCGGTTGGTCAGTCAGTTGGTCGGTAGGTAGGTGAGTTGGTAGGTTGGTAGGTAGAGTAGATACAGGTAGGTACAGTAGATAGGTCAAGTAGATCGGTAGGTAGGTAGGTTGGTCGGTTGGTCAGTTGGCCTGTCAGTTGGTCAGTCGGTAGGTAGGTTGGTAGGTATATATGTAGGTAGGGATGGATGGATGGATGGATGGATGGATGGATGGATGGATGGATGGATGGATGGATGGATGGATGGATGGATGGATAGATGGATAGATAGATAGATAGATAGATAGATAGATAGATAGATAGATAGATAGATAGATAGATAGATAGATAGATAGATAGATAGATAGTCCAGTGAGTTGAACCCAGGACCGTCTTGCCATGGGGCAGCAGTGTGACCCACTGTCCCTGCACGCCCCTATTTTGAGAAGCAGTCTTTATTAATTAGTCTCAGACTCTGAAACAGCCTGAAGACCTCAGAGTCTCTGAGTCGATGACCTCCGACCAAATCCAATCCGACATCTTGTAACTTCTGCCCTACTATGAGGTCCGTTTACTTGTTTTCCAATATTTGCTTTTTTTCCCCTGCTGTCCTGTCCTGTTCTGCTTCTCCAGATTTAATTCCCTGTATTTTCTTGCTCTTTATTGTATTTGTTATGTAATTCCCCCTCCATACGAAGCACTTTCTGTTGCATTTCCTGCATGAGCTAACCCTAACCCTATTATGATTTGCAGTATAATATATACGACTATAATTAGATGTAGAAAACTCTGTGCCTGGACCTGAGGTACAGCACTACCCCTACCTGACATATTAAGAACAACACAGCAGGACTTTGGTGCCCCCTTTTGGCGGTGCGAGCCACAGCAGCTCCGCTAACAACCAGAGGCCTCGGAGATGAAACCGATGAGACGTTTGCGACAGCGTGTGGAGAATATACAGCCCGGTGTTCGACTCCTTCGTGAACCTGTCTAGACTGACGCCTCTTTGTTGTTACATAATGGTGCAATCGTCTATTTCCAGCTCCTGCGAAACCTCTTGATGTGCAGGAAAATTCAAGATTTGAACTTTTGACTGCAGCCTGTGCAGGGAATAAAAAAAAGCAACCGGATGTCTTTGTTCCCTTTCGTGACAGTGACGATTCCTCTCGCTCTTTCATCTCCTCTGAGACTGAACCTGGGTTCAAGCTACGTCATGTTGTTTTCTCTGTTTTTTTTGCTGTAGATTCGCGGTGGAAGTGTGCTGATGGGGCTGCACAGAGGAGAGGACTCCACCCTGTCCAGGGTGGAGGAGGTGCTGGTCAATGATGGAGAGTGGCATCACCTGCAGCTGGACATCAGCAACGTGGGCGGAGCCTCGGGCCACAACAAGGCCGTCCTGTCTGTGGACCAGGGCCTCTACCTGGTGAGACACATAGGGGTGTGAGACAATACCATAAGCCTCAGAGTCAGGAAACTTTATGCATCCCTGTGGGAGTTAGACAAGTTAGGAAAGGTGTGATGGAAACACTCCCTACATTCCTGTGTTAAGCAGAGGTGTTTATATAAAGTGCCCAAGAAATGATAAAGAAAATAGAATATTGCACCTAAGAAGTGCTCTTACATGTATGGTAGGATACATAGAATATATTTATGTTATTGCACTTGACGAATACTATCAGAATCAGAATCTATTTTATTTGCTTTATTCTTCACATGTGAAACACAAAGAGAGCAATTGAAGTTTCCTTACTCCCCAATTACTACTTCTACTACTTACTATGCAATTAGTAATTCTAGTAATTATATCACATGTATGGTAGGATGTATAAAATATATATATATATATAATGAATATATATAATGTAAATATATAGAATGTATTTACATTATTACACCTGGTAGGATTTATAGAATATATTAACATTGTGGCACTGAAATACTGTTAGTCTGTCATATGTCAGTATAACACCAAATATTGAAACCCTGTACATTACAGTAATACTCTACTTATATCTGCAGTGTTCAGATGGCTTGAATTATAGTTAAAAAGATGAAATAAGATAAAAAAAATATATCATAAAAATATAAAATTGAATAAAAAGGAGTGCATATAGCATTGTTTTTTCTCTGCAAATAGGCTATTTCATACAAGGAAAATAAATCATTATGTACTGACATGCTCATAGTATGGCATGATTACATAGACAGCCCAAGTGAAGAAGTTTGTTTGTTGTTTTTCAGGCCAGTATGGAGGTGGACGGGAAGCTCCGTGAGTCCAAGCTCAAGACTGTGAGCGTCGGAGGTCTGGGAAGACCTGACGGGAAGGTTCAGCACGGCTTCCGCGGTTGTATACAGGTGCGTCCGCTCCTCCGGTCTCTGGTGCAGGTGTAAGGATTTGTGATCCTGTCTAAAAGATGATTTTCAAAGCAGTTCAGTGTGCGCCTCATCTATATTGCAGGAGACTTTTTAAGTGGATTGACCTACTTTTAACCCAAATACTGCGCTCACTCAGCGAGTTTGAGACAAGTTTCAGCTTTCTGAACTTCTTAACTTTGTGACAGCGAGCAGTTATTTACAGTGACTGGTGCCTCAAAGGTGTTTTTTTTTCTTTGTTATAGATATGATCGTGTTTACAGCACATTTGCATTAGAGAGTGTACCGCACTTGTAAATTCAGCTTTCCCTTTAGAAATGCAGTCAGTTTCCGCCATTAATCCTGCCTCAGGCACAGATAAGAAGATATGTAGAGTACAGTAGTGTCTGTTTGTGTTTCCACCCCTGGTATAACTCAACAAGCTGTGTTTTTGCCTTGAGGGTCTGTAGTTCCAGTCTGCGGTCTGTCTGTGCTCCTGCAGGGTCTGCGTGTGGGCAGAGCTCTCATACTGTCCCAGGCCAGGAAGGTGAATGTGGAGCCGGGCTGCAACGTTCCCGACCCGTGCGGTTCCAGTCCCTGTCCGGCCAACAGCTACTGCAGCGACGACTGGGACAGCCACTCCTGCACCTGCATGGCAGGTGAGACTCGAACTCGTTGCACAAACAGTGACTTGAGACTTGACTTGAAACCTCCCCTCAGAGACTTGAGACTTGACTTGGACTTGGAGAAAACGTTCTATTGGGAGAAGTGCGGACGTCCGATAAAGTCATGACTTGGACTGAGATCGCCTTCAAAATAAGAGCATCGACAATGAACATCACAGCACTGTAGCAGATTTCATACAAACAATGGTCATGGTGGCTGAAGGTTCAACCGGAGTCCACCATTTGTAATTTTGATGATGTAGTGTGTAGTAATAAATTATATAGTACAGGACATACTTTTTATCCAGAAGTCTGATGTGAAAACTTCAGACTTGACTTGGACTTGGAAAGAAGGACATGTCTGCACGCTGTGGATGTTAAATCAGATGCTACGTCTTTAATTCTTTAGTTTCGAAGGGGATCTAGAGTGGTTGGGAACAGCTTTCATCAGAAATGACTCAGATGTTATTTTGAAAGCCCTTGTAATGTACAGTACAATCCTTTTTATATAACAGTGTGTTTCTTCAGGTCTGGTGCTCTTTCATGCATACCTGGCAGCCACATATAGGCTTTACTCCGGTGCTCAAATGAATAATTACGTGACTTTGAATTTCCTTGGTAAACAACGTAGCTTAGCCACTTTTTCCTGAAGTAAGTGTTAACTGGAGCGTCACAGCTATGCACATCCAGCCTCAAAATATGTTGGAGCCATAATCAGATATTGATGAAGAACAAGGAGTGCTGCTGCCTTCACATTGTGTCAAGAAACAAAGTACAAATACTTGGTTACCTTACTGAAGTAGAAATGTTGGTTATCTGTACTTAACTGGAGTAATTCTTGTTCAACCTACTTTTTACTTCCCCTCCTTTACATTTTCACACAGTTATGTGTACTTTCTACTCTTCCATCTATAAATGTAAGGTGTAGAAGTAGAAGTAAAGCAGATGCATGTGCTTGTGTGTATGTGGGTATGAAGTTTTACACCATTACAATACTTATAGGCAGTAGTACACATATGTGGTTTTATATATAATTATATATACATATATATACAGTGCTCTATAGGTTATGCCTTGGTCCTTAATGGCATTTTTTTCCTCTCTTTTAAACCTCAAGTGCTTTACAAACCGGTGCACTTTTGACTTTTACTTGAGTTAAAAGCTTCAGTTGATACTTCAGCTTCTACAGAAGTATCTCTAAACTCTAGTTTCTATACTTCTACTAGAGTAATAAATGTGGATACCTTTGACACCAGTGTTGACAGTTATTTCAAGCATGATATGCATCAAGCCGGTATTTTACATAACCTTCCTTTCTCAGTTCAGACTCGCACCTTTTTTAACCTTTTTGTGATGATACTGTTGAACTTTTGGAATACACGCTAGTCACTTAACTGAGCCTAGATAAAAGTCTTTATTCTCTTAGTCCTCGTCTCCTTTGAAGTCAATCCGAGAGCTCTGAAACCTTTTTTTTTTGTGTTTCCCCCTCGCTCTGTCGCAGGCTTCTACGGCAGCAACTGCACCGACGTGTGCTCGTTGAATCCCTGCGAGCACGACTCCACCTGCAGCAGGAAGCTGAGCTCGCCCCGCGGCTACACCTGCGACTGCCCCAGCAACTACTTTGGCCACTACTGCGAGAAAAAGTACACTTCTACACACCCCATGCCAAAACACGTTTGCATGTTTATCTCTGACCTGAGCCGATTTAATGTTGGCCTTCAATCGACCTCACAACAGCCTGATTAGCATGATTAGCATCTAATATTGAATAGAATATAACTTTATTGTCATTGTGTGACAGGTATACAGTGAGGTTGTGGTGGTTGTCTGGGTCATGCAACATAAAATATGAAAAGAAAAGCATAAAAAATGAACAATTTGGAAAGAATGTACAATATTTACATCATTTACTCGAGTTTTGAGTCCAAATGGCCCAAGGAAAGAAGCTGTTTATGTGTAATAAAAGAACAAAAATCTCCCAAAATCCAACTCAAATGTTTGCAGAATTCAAGGTTCAGTTTACTGTCATTAATCAAAACCATGTCCCTTTGTTATACACCCAAACAAAATGATAGCCATCTCTCCTATATTACTTCAACATCTACAGCTTTTAATGCTTCCTTGACTTTGCAGACAGTGGTTAAATTGACATTTAGATTTAGATTTTTATCTCGATCCAGTGACCGCATTTTCTCAATGACGCTCAGCCATGTATATATACAATACGCTCACCTGTCCATGTAACACGCGTGTGTCCACAGGACCGACCTGCCGTGTCCCAGGGGCTGGTGGGGTCACAAGACCTGCGGCCCGTGCAACTGTCAGACGGACAAGGGCTTCGACTCGGACTGCAACAAGACGAGCGGGGAGTGTCGCTGCAAGGTGAGGCCGAAACTGGTCCCTCGTTTATCAAACCAGGTGCAGGCACAGGTGCAAAACAACTGGATTAGATCAGGTGTTGTGTGTGATTTGTGGGATGTGCATATCTCATGTTGGTGAAGAATATGTTTGAATAATTGAATAATAAATTGTGTAGGGTGTCAAACGCTTCACTCTGGTGAATAGTTGAGAGTCTTCTTCAGAGTCTTGTTGTGACCAGGGTCATGTTTTAACAAACTTTTGGTCTTAATATGTTGCTGGAAGCTTTGATCCTTCAGCTGGGCTGAGGTCTGAGGTGATTGTGCTCCATAGATTTAATCGAGGTGAAAGATGCGAGGCTGATCGATGCTTTTTAATCAGATCTCTGGAAGGTCTTTAAATAATATTCAGCATTACAGAAAACAAATTTCAGGATTCCTGTTTTCCCGTTTGGCCGATGGAAACCCTGCTATCCTGTTATACACAGGATTGATGAATGGGGACTGTTGGGATGCAGCTGAAGTCTCACAGGAGAAGAGTGTAGGTGGAGAAGTTGTCCTTCAGCAGCCAGATGCTTATGGACCGAGCAGCTGCAGCCTGTCAGCCTGCGTCTGTGTGTGTGTGTGTGTGTGTGTGTGTGTGTGTGTGTGTGGTTTCTAATGAGCCGTTCTTGTCTCCAGGACAACCACTACCGGCCCGAGGGCAGCGACTCCTGCCTGCTATGTGACTGCTACCCGGTGGGCTCCTTCTCCCGGGCCTGCGACAGGGACAGCGGACAGTGCCAGTGCAAGCCCGGCGTCATCGGCCGCCAGTGTGACCGCTGCGACAACCCGTTCGCCGAGGTGTCTCCCAACGGCTGCGAAGGTCCGCACACGCCTCAAGTTAAACCCAGGCCATGCTGAATGTAGTGTGTGTGTGTGTGTGGGGGGGGGGGGGGGGGGTGTCAGACTAGTGATAATACTCCTTGATACTCCTTGATATTACTGTATGTTTTAATTGTTTGAGCTTCAAAGCTGCTTATCTATCTATCTATCTATCTATCTATCTATCTATCTATCTATCTATCTATCTATCTATCTATCTATCTATCTATCTATCTATCTATCTTTCTATCTATCTATCTATCTATCTATCTATCTATCTATCTATCTATCTATCTATCTATCTATCTATCTATCTATCTATCTATCTATCTATCTATCTATCTATCTTTCTATCTATCTATCTATCTATCTATCTATCTATCTATCTATCTATCTATCTATCTATCTATCTATCTATATATCTATCTATCTTTCTTTCTATCTATCTATCTATCTATCTATCTATCTATCTATCTATCTATCTATCTATCTATCTATCTATCTATCTATCTATCTGTCTATCTATCTGTCTGTCTGTCTGTCTGTCTGTCTGTCTGTCTGTCTGTCTGTCTGTCTGTCTGTCTGTCTGTCTGTCTGACTAATAACAACAACAACAACAACAACGACAACAATAATAATAATGATAATAACAACAACAATAATAATAATAATATAGGTGACAGTGTTTCCTACTATTCTACTCTGAAGTTTAACATTTTTAATGTAGTTTATTCAAAGTGAAAAGAAATAATATAATATTAGACAGATATTAGACAGACAATGCACTTTTATTTGTATTCTATACTTAACTCTATTTTTTGCCTTTTTCAATGCCTTTTTATCCCCCCCTCCTCCATGCTAACACTGAATAATTCTAATTAATTTAATTTTCATTTTATTTTCCATTTTTTAGTCACAATGATGTTTCTTATTATTATTATTATCATTGTTGTTGCCTTTAGACGGGTTGTCAGTGTTGCTTAAAAGGTTCAGTTTTGCTTAGATTGTCAACGTTTTCTGCTTTTTTTTATTTACAAAAAATCTTTACAAAATATATTATATCCAGTATCAGTTCCGCTTAAGATTTATTGAAAAATATACTTTAGTCCGATAACAAGAAGCTGCACCTTGTTGGATTCAACCACTGGATGAATATAGAAACCCTGAGAGTGTTTGAGATGACGTCTCAGTGTTCTCCTCATTATCTCTCTCTCTCTCTCTCTCTCTCTCTCTCTCCCTCTCTCTCTCTCTCCCTCTCACAGTGATCTATGACAGCTGCCCTCAGGCCATCGAGGCCGGGATCTGGTGGCCCAGGACCAAGTTCGGCCTCCCGGCAGCGGTGCACTGTCCCAGGGGGACGCTCGGTACGACGAGTTCCAGGCAGAGGAGCCAATTTCCATGAAATCATGGCAACGTATGAAACCTGCCTGGAGACATCTCTCAGCCGCACCTCACCTCCTCTCTCCCTCTCTCTCTCTCTCTCTCTCTCTCTCTCTCTGTCTCTATCTCTGTCTCTCTTTCAGGCACAGCCATCCGACACTGTGATGAGCACAAGGGCTGGCTCCCTCCCAATCTCTTTAACTGCACCTCCGTCACCTTCAGCAAGCTCAAAGCCCTGGTGCGTCACATCTCTCTCTCTCTCTCTCTCTCTGTCACTTCTCCTACTACGACAAAGTCGAGAGGACAAACTTATTCCTCCAAAAATAACGGGAGAGAGCCGTACGAGCCAGGTAGAGCGGCAACAATAAAACCAGTCAATCGACTAATAAAGTGACTCGTAATAGTTGATAATCAAAGCATCAAAAACATGTTTCGATTTCAAGAAATTAAGTGAAAATTTGTAATCTAGACTTCATAAATGTGAATGCTTTCTACGTTTCTTGAAGTCCTCCAGGACAGTAAACTGAATGTCATCTCGGCGAGGACAAATACAAGCCGTTACAGACATTATTTATCCTGATATTATTTATCAGGAACCTTTTTTTTTTCCAAAACCAGATGATCGTTGTTCATCATATGGGTGCACGGCTCAGAGCCTTTAACTGCAGATCGAGAGGTTGAAACCTGGAGGCCAAGATGTTAAGAAAGACACTGAGTTATGAGATTTGTGTCTGTCAAACTATGACAAATAAAGCCACTTACTTTATTATCTGTTCAAGTCTCACCTCCAACTCCAACTCCACTCATACCAGAATAGATAAATGATTCCATTAATGCAACTTTGTGTCTTAAAAATCACATTTGAAAACATTTTTTAAAGGCTCATATAAGTACAGCTGAAGCTCATAGGATGAATATTGTTGGACAGACTGTATTATGACAAAGTTCTGAACAATCATGTCAAAGTATTATTACTATTCAGTCAAAGAGGAGCACAACTGTCACTGGTTTGCACCTGCAACATCTGCTCCAGACATCTCCCTGAAACCCTAAAGTGTCCAGGAAACTTCAGGCGTTCCCACATCTGCAAACACCAAGTCACTGACCGTCGTCTTCGTTTTCCCGCCTCCAGTCTGACAAGATTTCCCGAAACGCTTCGCTCCTGGACTCTGGGAACGTGCAGCACACGGCGGCCCTGTTGGCCAACGCCACCCTGCACACGGAGAAGTACTACGGCAGCGACGTGAAGGTGGCGTACCAGCTGACCAAGAGTCTCCTGCAGCACGAGAGCAGCCAGCACGGCTTCAACCTCACCGCCACACAGGACGTCCACTTCACTGAGGTACGGAGCAGACAACAGACAACAAACAACCTGGGAAATGTAGTCTGGGAAAAGTACAAGTACAATGGAAATCAGTACGATACTGAATGAGGACTGGACATTCAGGAGTCCATGATGAGCACTTCTGAACTATAGTCTTCTTTCCTTCACCATTAGGGGACGGATAAATGTATGTTCTATTCTATTCTATTCTATTATATTCTATGCTATTCTATCACTTTAGCTTATTACCCCAGTAGCTTATCTCTCACACTTCATGTCTCTCACTTCATGTTCTGCTCCACTACATCCATAAGTTTCCCCTTTGGTCTCCTAAAAAAGATAAATCGGTATAACAGATAATAAGTTTAATAAATGCATTATAATGTGTTATGCATGTGCTCCTAATGCATTTTAAACTAGGCCTTCATGGAAAGGGTTGGCATAATACTTTATTCATCCTACTTTATTACTTTATTTTGCTATATATGTCTAGTTACATTTTGTATAGGACTACATTGTGTACAAGGGAATTGTGTAAACAGCATTTTGATTCTTTGGCATGCTTATATTTACAGGAAATTAACAATAAAGACTCCTTTGAATTACTTGAGTCTAACTAAGATAATAAAGGATAAGTAAGATAACTTAAAATATGGATGGATGAAACAATAAGGA
The DNA here is from genome assembly GCA_029224185.1 of Karalla daura. NCBI lineage: Eukaryota > Metazoa > Chordata > Actinopteri > Chaetodontiformes > Leiognathidae > Karalla > Karalla daura. The sequence continues at coordinate 28,762,275 of CM055188.1, forward strand.
TCGTGTAAAGAGTTTTCCATCTCTACTAGACCCCCTGCAACACCAGTTGGGTATAAATGGCTTTAAGAAAAACAAAAACTGAAGGATGGATGGAGGATTAACGACACAGAATGATGTTTCCTGGCAGAATCTGGTCCGTGTGGGCAGCGCCATCCTGGCCCCGGACACGCGTCTTCACTGGGAGCTGATCCAGCACTCGGAGGGAGGCACGGCCGCCCTGCTGCGCCACTACGAGGAGTACGCCAACACGCTGGCTCAGAACATGAGGAAGACCTACCTGAGCCCCTTCACCATCGTCACTCCACACATAGGTGAGTCTCCACCTGCGTAGCACAGGAGAACACAGCTCTCATCACACGAACCCGATCTCATTAGGTGGGTTTACTGCACGTGGATCCGATCCGAATGAGTCTTTCGGGTTTAGTGTTTGCATGATTTAATCCGCTTGGTTGTTCATATGCATTTACACTTTAATAGGAATAGACAAGTCACCCTTCTGGTAAGTGCAGAAAGACTCTCTCTCTCTTTCTTCTCTCTCTCTTTCTTTCCGGAGCTGCAGTTGGGAGCAGTTTTGGTTCGGTCTAGTGGTATCGAACTACCTTCCCTCACAACCCTGAGAGGACCCTGTAGTAGCTGATTAATCCTCAGAGATTAAGAGAAAAACTTTTGTAATCTGCTCCAACAGGTTCTGTTCCCAGCGCTGCCACTCCTCAAACCGATCAACCGTAAACATGGGACAGTATTCGACCAAATGTCATTCAGTTTGGGCATGTTCATTTGCATTTTTTTGTTCTGTTTGGGCTTTCAAAACCATTGAAACTCCGATGTTCAGGTCCATGTAAACCCACCTATCGCATGCATAAAACCCCATGCGAGGAACGGCTTTGATGTTTGTCCGTCTTGTTGTCTTTCTGCGTGTTCTCGTCGTCATGCTGTCGTGCTGCTGGAACTTGAATGTCCCTGAGGGCGCTGCGTGTTTTGCTCTGCAGTTATCTCCGTCGACCGTCTGAAGAAGATGAATTTCGCCGGGGCCAAACTCCCGCGCTACCAGTCGCTGCGGGGCCCTCGACCCGCCGACCTGGAGACGGCCGTCACGCTCCCGGACTCCGTCTTCCAGCCGCCGGTGGACACTCGGGGCCACCGGCACCTGGACGTCTTCCCGGAGTCCTCGCTGAGGAACCGCTCGGCCAACAGGAAGCGGCGCCACCCGGACGACAGCCAGCAGGACGCCATCGCCAGCGTCATCATCTTCCACAGCCTGGCGGCGCTGCTGCCCGAGAGCTACGACCCCGACAAGAGGAGCCTGCGGTGAGGACCGAGTCAGGCTCCAGAGGTCTCAGTTCGAGGACCAGAAAATAAAAAAATAAAATAAAACTTTAATGGGGAACTAGAATGGCTGAATGGAGTATTTATCCTTGTTCTCTCGTGCTAACATAGAAGCTGTGGAACAAGGTTCCTTTTTCTAATCCTATGCGTAGTTGTGGGAATATTTCTGCACAGATCTGGCGCCCTTTCATGCTTATCTGGAAACCACACATTGGCTTTACACTGACCGCCCGACTTTCGGTTCCTTGCAGCTTTTTTCCTGGTAACGGGAGTGACACAGTTATGGAGCGTACACGTCTTACGGGATTGAACAAAGAGGAATTAGAAATGCAAAGTTAGAACTGAATGTACACAAAATTATTTTTCATGATTTGCATCCGACAATATATCACTTTCTATCTGTTTCCATTCCGTCTGTTCACATTCGACCACTTTTTTATTGCATGTCTGTGTTGGAAATGTACATACAAGGATGTCATGGTTATTACATCTTTGGCCAGGGACATATTTGCTATTCAACAAAGACGAGGTAAAAACCCTTTCTCATTCCAGGTTTCTCTTTGTCTGGTAACTACCCAATCACATTCGATCAAAAACTAGAATAAACTATTCTCCCTTTCAGAGAAGAAAACGTAAACTGACACGCGATCACCCAAAGATGTTAATTGTTGAATTTGACAAAACTAATTAAATTTCACCCCGCACAACAATCCTTCTGCGTTCAATACTCACTGACACTCAGAATTTGCGAACAATATCTGCGAATGTGTGATTCAATTTCTAGAAAAATATCACAAATCAATCCATCAACCATTCATGAATCATTAGACTTTGACTGAATCCACTCTCTCGGTCCTCGGCTCTGTTACATATTCTATATGTATTCGATATGCCGTTACACTGTTCTGCTTTCAAACTTGACCTTGTGTCTTGTTTTGTCGTCGTTGTCGTTGTTGTTGTCGTTGTCGTCCTCAGGGTGCCGAAGCGTCCGGTCATCAACACCCCGGTGGTCAGCATCACCGTGCACGACAACGACGAGCTGCTGCAGCACACGCTGGACAAACCCATCACCGTGCAGTTCCGGCTCGTCACCACCGAGGAGCGCTCTAAGCCCATCTGCGTCTTCTGGAACCACAGCATCCTGTGAGCTCAACACCACACAGACACACGTGTTCACTAGTGGTTGTAGATGGACGGCTATATACGGATCAACTGGAATAAAACAGTAGTCTGGTTAAGATGTTGTAAACAGGTTTTTCAAGTCAATTGAGATGATTTTAGGTGTAAACATTGATTGGAATTTTAGTTTAGAAGTCGCTGGTTATTTGGTTACACATGTCCTGGGTGACAAAACAAAGACAGAAACTTGTAAGAGGTCTCACTTTAAGTATGAGATGATTGATATATCTTTTACCTTTGTTGTTGCTTTTTAGAATAAGGCAAGTTTATCGTGTAGTACCATCCTTACACAAGATAATTCATACTGTAGTGCTTTACAGTGGAAAGAAAATATACCACAAACATTGTAAAATTAAATTGAAAGATGAATTATACACATTAAGATGGGTTTTGGAGCCAATACAACAAGTTGAAGCGGTTGACAAAGTTACAGTAAACAATAATGCTCTAAAGGGAACATATGCTCATCTCACCTTCTTTGACATGGTTACTTGATGTCTAAATGTAATGTTAGTAACATGCTTTGGTTCTCCACACGCCAGTTTCACAGCCCTAGCTCTAAATGTTTTAGTGCCTTTCTCTTTTTTTGGTCTGTCCTGAATCATTAGTAAAACCACCACCAGGTTTTGCACAAATATTTCAGGGATGCAACTTTGCAGGGGTTCCTTATGGACATATGACATTACAACAGTAAAGATGTTTTGAAACTGCACAATATCCACTTTAAACCTGATTTAAATAGACAAGGTCAATATTCAGACTATTGAGGCACGCAGAATACTGCAGTTTCTTGTGTTTCTTCGCAGTGGGAAGTCCTCAGCATCTACACCTGTATATCTGTAACTAACTTCTCTCTGGTTTCTGTGCGTCGCCTCAGTGCTGGCAGCGGTGGCTGGTCGGCCAAAGGCTGTGAGGTCGTGTTCAGGAACAGCACCCATATCAGCTGTCAGTGCTACCACATGACGAGCTTCGCTGTGCTCATGGATGTGTCCCGTAGGGAGGTGAGAAACGCTGCAAGCATGTGATTCCTCTCTTCCTAGTCTGACTTTGAGGAGATATTACACATTGGGGGAGGATAAAGGAAATTAAAATGTAACTAAAAGGTTCAAGTGAGGTAGAAATACAATACTGAGAACTCACGACTGACAATACAAAGAAGAATAATGGAAATACACAAGTTTATGTTCCATAATTTGGCTTCTCTTGGTTCTCATTGAATATTGTCCAAAGTCAGTAGTTAGGAAGTAGGAACATGTCTGAATAGAGAAAACAAAAACAACACAAAGTACCTGGTACATCAGATGACATCAGAAGTATAGCATCATAGTATTGCATATATTTTCATTTTTTATAGGGATATATTAAAGTAAAATTGTTGTGTGAGGCTTATTGATTCCTCTCATATCACATACAGCACCATGTTACACACACGCACGCACACACAATCATACATTTCTTTGGTATTCCACGTAGCATGGTTGCCATGGTTTCCGTAGCATGGTTACAGACTAAGTAAGTAAAGGCTGGAAGGAAACAGCACCTTGTGTCTGTCTTTTTTCCACAGTATAGCAACATGTATGTGTGTGTATGAACTGTAACTCGAGCATAACAGAAGAATGTACACAGATTTCAAAACAGATTTCTTCTTTTTACTGACTTTTTTTTCTCTCTCTCTTCTCAGAACGGAGAAATCCTGCCCATCAAAGTCCTGACATGGAGCACAGTTGGTGTGACTCTGGGCTTCCTCTTCCTCACCAACGTCTTCCTCCTGTGTCTGAGAGCCATGCAGTGCAACAAGACGAGCATCATCAACAATGGCGCCACCGCCCTCTTCCTCTCCGAGCTCGTCTTCATCCTGGGCATCAACCAGGCGGACAACCCGGTACTCAGTCCAGCTCTTTCATAGCAACCACCTAACATTGTTATCCAAAGTCTATTTAACATAGCAGCCAAAGTCACAGAGTGATTCACAGAGTCCATAGGGTCTAAACAAGTCAACACTGGGGAAATTGAAGGCACTTTAAAAGTATTTAAAAGTCTTCAATGCAGTTTTATGAGGCATCACATTTTGTCTGTGTTTCTGCTCTTTTGACTGCAGAAACTCGGGCGTAGTTATAGTGAATAAATGAGTCACTAAAAAGGTTCATTTTGATGAACTTTACCTTTGGTTTGGAACTTCTTTCCATCCCAGCTGATCTGAGCAAACTACAACTGTTTAGGAAGTTCATTAAGAAGTCTTAAAAAGATGTTGAAATACTTAAAGATTCCTGCTGATAGCCTGATGCAGAAGGTCCAGGACACAGAGGCACAGATCCTAGATCCTAAATCACATCTGAAACACAAGATCACAACACCTCCTCCTGTCTCTGTGTTATGACTCTTTGAGGTGTCCTCGTCTTTTTCCTCACCCTTCTCTCTTTTGTCTCAGTTTGTCTGCACAGTCATCGCCATCCTGCTGCACTTCTTCTACCTCTGCACCTTCGCCTGGCTCTTCCTGGAGGGGCTGCACATCTACCGCATGATCAGCGAAGTGCGAGATATCAACTACGGGCCCATGAGGTTCTACTACCTGATTGGCTGGGGAGTGCCCGCCTTCATCACAGGTCTGGGAAAAAGGATGTAGAATATGTGTGTGGGATTGGATGAGCTGTCTAGGACTGAGGACAGAGATGTGTCACACTGTAAAATATCTGTTTACTGCCACCAGCATTGCAGTAGTATTTATGGGACAGTTGGCAAACAGATGTATAATAATGGGAAAAAAAGCAAAAAATGAATGAATGTGTTTTCTGAGTGCAGGGAGACAGTAGATGGCAAAGACGGTTACCAAAAATAATGATTGAGTTTGTGCAATTGATCAAACAAAACATAGAGAAAATTAATTTAGAAATCTGATAGAAAGCTTGAAAGTGAGAAGAAAAGGTGATGATAACAGACAGATAACATGTGACAGGAGTCACATGTCAAAACAGGTTAAAATTTCTCAATATGTTCAAAGCAACTCAGAAATCTGACACCTGTGTGTATGTGTGTGTGTGTGTGTCCAGGTTTGGCAGTGGGACTAGACCCTGAGGGTTATGGGAACCCAGACTTCTGCTGGTTGTCCATGTACGACACCCTCATCTGGAGCTTCGCTGGTCCGATTGCCATGGCCGTGTCGGTGGGTTCCCACTAGATTTTCCACTTAATGACAAATATTTCAGTCTGAAATACTGCAGTATTGCAGTGTTCGGAAGTGACTGAATAGATATGCAACAGTATTCAATCGAGCTGTCCCGAGTATTGTACATATACATTAGAGTACATTTATCTGACAGAATGCATTGCAAATTTAATGTAAAGGCAGGTATTGAATAATATGGAAACATCTGTGAGTTTAGTTAGTTTTACCTGGGGGTCACTTGTAAACAATCCCCATCACGCCTCGGATGTGATGTCACAAGCTGTGCACGTTGTATGTAGTCGTCATGGCAACGGTAAACATAACGTCAACCGCCAGGGTCACTTAGGAACAGGGGGCGGGCGTTGTCAGGGCAACGGGTCGTCATGGTGTTCATATGAAGTCTGTTGAAAGACAGAAATATGGTCTTTGCCACATGCGAAAGTTTGTGAACATTGTGAACATTTTCTGACAAATATGATGAGACTCTTGCGTTTGCAGCTAAAAATGCTGTCCCAACTGTCACTCATAATACTGCCACAGCCTCCACGATTCAACCAGGAAAGAGGTAGAAAAAGAGGTGCAATAATAACAACAACTACTAATACCTCCTGATCTACAAACTAGTATTACCACGGGTTGAATGTGGCAGGAAATCTGTGGTTGAACGTTTAGTTACAAATTAAGGATGGTACACAAGATAACAGACTATTGTTACTAACTACCAGAGGTCCCCAGGTGATACTAATCCCATGCATATTCGGCTATGGAGTCATTGGCTCGGGGCTGAGAGAGCTGGTTCCAGTGCTTCACAAACCGTGGTGATGATGCAGAGGTTTTTCTGTCCACAGATGAACATCTTCCTGTGCGTGCTGTCGTCTAAAGCCTCCTGCTCACCCAGACATCACAGCATCGAGAAGAAAGAGCTACGAGTGTGAGTTACTTTCTGTTTACTGTTGTTTTTGTTTTGTTTTTTTACCCTCAAACACATAGAAACACACATCAGGCACCATTCGTGTCCTGCTTTAGTTACTACACTTACAGAAACTTGTTCCAACTTTCTAACCAGGCAAGTAAAACTACAGTACAACTAACTAACACACCCCAATAAAAAAACAGAAATGTAGTTGCAATTTGTACTACAAATGTATTAAAAGAGTAAAGAAAATTAAAGTAACTGAAATCAATCTCTGAGACATGCAAGTAGTAAATCTTGCACAGGTTTAAAATGAAATTGTCTTGTTATTCACTGACTGAATTAGTTGGGATCTGCGCCCTCTCTCTCTCTCTCTCTCTCTCTCTCTCTCTCTCTCTCTCTCTCTCTCTCTCTCATGCTGCAGCTCGGGCCTGAAGACAGCAGGCAGCGTCCTCTTCCTGGTTTCCGTTACTTGTTTCCTGGCTCTGCTGTCCGTCAACAGCGACCTCATCATCTTCCACTACCTGTTCGCTGCCTTCAACTGCATACAGGTGAGACATTTTTCACTGCTTTCACATGACCTCCTCTCATTGTTGTTGTTGTTTCCCTTTCCTCCTTAACCCCTCTCCCGCTGTGCTCCTCTAAAACCACCAGGGTCCCTTCATCTTCTTCTTCCGCATCGTCTTCAACAAAGAGGCGAGGAACGCCATGAAGTACTGCTGCAGCCGCAAGCGCCCGGATCACGCCATCAAGTCCAAAGCCTCCGTGAGTCCACAGACCCTGGGGACAGACCTCCAGGAGGTGTAGAAAAAACTCCAATAACACCAGGACATCATCTTTATTACCACAGATGATTACAGCAAGAAATTAAATTAAGCCAAAATAATGTTAAAAAAGACATTATGTCAGAAAGGTGTTAAGAGTCTGATACAAAAATATGTAATAGTAACTGGACGAGTGAAAAATATGACATTCATGAAAAAGTTAATAAAGTTAATAGTTAATAAGAATTTTAGGTTTGACTCACTACGCTGTTTTTAGAGCCTTAATATTCCCTCTCTCTCTCTCTCTCTCTCTCTCTCTCTCTCTCTCTCTCTCTCTCTCTCTCTCTCTTTCTTCTTTTTCCAGGGCTACAAATGCAACACAAACTACGTGGATGGCCGGCTCTACCACCTTCCCTTCGGAGACTCCAGTGTTTCCCTCAACGGCACCATGCAGAGCGGCAAGAGCCAGCAGAGCTACGTGCCATTTGTCCTCAGGTAGACTTATAAAAATGAAGCACATAAACAGCTACAAGGTGGTGAGAAATGTTATTAGGAGAACATTTATAACAATAGTGGTTACAATTTCTGGTTTTATGACATTAGATTTGATTCAATTCAACTTTATTGTCATTACTCCAAGGACACGTACTTAATAAAGTTTGAAAAGAGTGAGAAACAGACTATGAATAGAGAGTAAACTTTGCTATAGAAACAACTGGGAATGGTATGGGAAATAAAGTATGGGTACAATATAATAAATACTATAATAAAATGTAATACAAACTATACCATTTGTGCCTAAGGATTTGTATATTTGCCGTTTGGTACCCAATAGTGTCAATGATAATTTGGACCACAGTACTGTATTCTACGTAGGGGTGAAGGGATAAAGATAAAATAGAAAAATTTTTGTGTGAGTATTTAGTTGTTGATTATTTGTAGTGAGATGCCGGGTTTCATTCTAGTATGTGTGTGTCCTTTGTCATAAACTGCAGACTGAATGTTTGCTTCCTCTCAGGGACGACGGGCTGAGTGGCAGCCAGGCTCACATCGCTCTGAACGACCACGCCTCGCTCTTCCAGGAGTCCAAGGAGCACCTGGACGGTACGCAGCCTCACCTGCGCCCCGGCTTTTTGTTTTACTTTAGTTCAGTTTCAGAGCAACAGCATTGACTGTGTGTGTGTGTGTGTGTATGTGTGTGTGTGTGTGTGTGTGTGTGTGTGTGTGTGCAGATCGAGACAGCGACTCGGACAGCGACCTCTCCCTGGAGGACGACCAGAGCGGCTCCTACGCCTCCACACACTCCTCCGACAGCGAGGATGAGGAGGGGCCTCTTCCTCCTGAGGAATGCTGGGAAAACTTGGCCTCTGGTGCCTGCAAGAAGCCGCAGCCACACGGTACGAGCGCTCCTCCACTGAACCTTGAGTTGTCAGGATTTCTTGCATGTCAGCATGCAAAAATTGTTCTTTATTCAGATCATGTATGGATGCTTTTCTGCAGGAATCTGCAATCAAAATTTCCTGATAATTGCATAATTGCAGACTCAAACCTTGTACTAAGTTTGCAGTGTTTTTGCACTTCATAAACCCTGTTGTCTCTGCTCTCCAGACAACAGTCTGAGTAAGATGCTCTGGCCTGGAGATTTCCCGCCAGCAATGAGCAGTGACGGCGAGCTCACAGGCTCAGACCGACTGAAAATGGACTGTCTGAGCAATCCGGAGCCCGGTCTGAGCCGTGACATCCGGATGCAGGAAACCGTAACGATGGTGCTGCCCAGTCTGCCAAACCTCAGCGCACACCCGCACAAAGGTAAAGGTCTGAGGCAGACTCCTTCACAGAGCTGGGAGGGACCTCGAGTAATGATACCCAGCCATAGAACTGCTGCTCTTTGGATTATTATAGGATTATTTGTTCTTGCTTCTGGTTCCAGATTTTGCCAAAACATACCTTCAAAACTTGCATCTAAATCAGGTTAATGGTATTGTAAACCTAACCGTTAGTATCCTCCTGTGCAGGGATCCTGAAGAAGAAGCAGCTGTCTCCCATCGTAGAGAGGAACGGCCTCAGTCGTATCCATAATGAGCTCTGCGGGAACGTGGCGGCCTCCGCCGCGTCGCCCCCTCCGGGCTCGTCCTGCTCCTCCAGCGAAGGTCGGGTCGCACCCGTCAAACTGGGCATCCCCGACCACCTGAACGGAGTCGCCATGAGCATCAAGGCCGGGACTGTGGACGGAGACTCCTCGGGATCAGAGTGAGTAGGGAATATGGAAAGAGGAGTATGGAGCCCCCAAAGTCCCATCTGGTGACATTTACCTTGTGTGCACACGATAATAATTTTGGACAAATGGTAGCATTTCTATCTGATCTCTGACCATTATATGACGGTGAGAATCTGAAGTCCTAAAATAAGTTAATTCTTAACTATCTTGTGTGCCTGAAATCATCTGATGGGACTTTATGGACTCCATAGATAAGATATTGCCTCAAAGACAATATCTTTTATATAGGTGAATAGAATATAAAGATATAGAAAATGTGTAATTACAAAAAAATGATAATGCCTTTAGATACCAGAAGTGAGACATCTTGAGTATCTTAATGCATGTGATGCAGTTAAAAGACAATATCCTGTATGATCACATCACATTGGAATGTACAGATGACAGTAGTGTGGTACTGCACATGATATGTGTGTATGTGTATGTGTTGTTGTTGTTGTTGTCTGTGTCTATGGAGATCAGCTGTGTGTGTGCGCAGTGTTATGTACAACCGTCTGCGTCAAACCGTGCAGCTGTTGTTTCCATTTCTTATGGTTTGTCTCATTTCCACCTGAAAGTCTCCAAGTGAAGACGGCACATGTGAATCCAAACGGTTACATGCTGTAAATGCTAAAACCTTGCATTGGACTTAGAATTAAATGACAATGTGCAAAATTTCAGATCAAATGGAAATTATAGAAGTTTCAAACCAGTCAAATTCATTTAAAGAAAAACCTTATGTCTCAGTAATATAATAATAATATACAGGAAAATAACGAATTAAAAAACTCTGTCTATAATACAAAAACCAAGGCTGCTTAAAATATTCCCCTGTAGTGCATCTCTATTATGCGTAGGTCTTTTGAAGGCACTTCTCCAAAGCCTAGTCTTGTTCCTGTTAAAAAAAGTCTAGTTTTCTAATCTGCCTTTCCTCTTCTCTCTTTCCAAAAATCATAGATTTTTATTCTTTAATTTTGTCCCATGAAGCTCTGATCCTCATTCACTACAATCAGGATCACTGTCTTCAGATTGGTGCATCATCCTCATCCTCACATCTGTCACAACCTGTTTGTTGTGTGTCTGTGTGTACGTGTGTGTGTGTATGTGTGTGTGTGTGTGTGTGTGTGTGTGTGTGTGTGTGTGTGTGTGTGTGTGTGTGCACCTACGCACAAAGGAAAGTGTTTCATCAACTCACAAATTTCTTTTTTTTTTCTTTCTTTTTGTTCTCTCTTGTGTTGTCTGTATCCATCTCCGGCACCTTCCTCCTCATCTGTTATGAATCCTCCCCCTCTTCCTCCTCCCTTCCTCCTCTTCCTCCACGCGCCACCCTGTTTTCCCAGCAGCCACTGCAACACCTCCATCTGACCGCGTTGACGGAGGGGTGTGTCTTTGCAGGTCATAGAGCCTCCTTCCTCAACACTGACTGCAAAACAGGGAGCACCGGACTTCCCCTTTAAAAAAACCTTGTGGAAAAAAAAAGAAGGAATTCCCCCCTCGTCATCATGGTCCTCTGAAGAAGTGTGTGTGTGAGTGTGTGTGTGTGTGTGTGTGTGTGTGTGTGTGTGTGAGAGACAGAGAGAGAGAGTTCATAAATGTGTGCCAAACCTCAGGAGTCACTGCACTGGCCCAGGCTCATGCACACAGACAGGACGAGTCTCACTCTCCCTTTAAAGAAATCATTTTGTTTACATACTTGAAGTAATGCACTTTTATTTTTATTTACCGCCCAGATTTGTTGCTGGTCGATTCATTCTTTTTGTAGTTTTTTTTTTTTTCTAGGATGCGTATTCTGTTTGGAAGACAGTAAGAAAGAGGTCATGTGTTATTTTTGGGAGGGGGAGGGGTCAGGGGGGAGGGGGAGGGGGAGGGGGGTCGTCATGTAGAAGTAGTTTGGAACAATTCAGGGAAATTCCTTTTTTTTTTTTAATGTCTTCCTGCTTTGCCTGCTCACGTCACTGCTGGAGCTGTCGATGTTCGTGCCAGTCTGAGGTCGGACGAGTTCAGACTCAGGTAACCCGAGTGACTTCAACAGGCCCGAAAAATGTCCGAGAGGCACAAAAAAAAACAACAACAAACAAACGAAGAAAAAAAAAAACGGTCGAGTTTTGCAGGCCGAAAAAAAAGGACGCGCAGACTCTGCTGCGGATTTCTGAACTTTAAACGAGGAAGAAAGCGGCCGCCTGTCACTGGACGTCCTGGATAAGCTATTACTCACTGGGGGAGGATGTTTCCAGAGGCCGCAGCTACTCACAGCTGCACTGACTTCAACCTGAAAAGGACTTTTGATACATCCTCTTGTTTTTGTTTTGTTTTTCTAAAGCCCACAGAGCGCTTTTTTTTTTCTTTTTACAGACACTCAAAGCGTTTTTCATCATTTTATTTGAGGCGATGAACAAATTCATTGGAGTTCTGTGACTAAAACAGCTGTATTTTGTAGATTAGCTACGGAGCTTTTGACGTTTTGTAAAATAATTAAATACATGCAAATATTGTGCTGTAATACAAGTTGCGCTGTAATCTGTTTCTACTGTACAGAGTGGCTCAAGGACATATCTTTAAGTGTAAGTACAGACAGTAAATAAACTTCCCTGTTTTTTTTAGGAATCCATCTTGATGCTCGAGAGGAAATGTCTTTTATCTTAGTTACTACTTTCAGTCAAAGTGATGTGAAATACACTGATGCCATTGTACCAACCATATGAGTTTAATGTATAAATGTCATGCCATAAGAATCAGCACTACCAGGTCAATCATATCAACTCTGGTGTCCCAACAGAGAATTGTCTCTTTTACTCTGCCGCTCCTGTTTTTACTGATTAAACTGTTTTCTACCATTTCCACTTTACCTCTAATTTATTTTTTTTTTTGGCCCACATTTTCAAACTATGTTGCTCTTTGTTGCATAAACGCGTTCGCATTACAGTCAAGGTCAAGAATGATGAATGATAGAATGACAACTTGATCATTCAGCTCCAGATCATAAATCAAGTTTATGACAGAAAGTAAGAGGCAAATGTGAGATTCAAGACAAGTTGTATGGTCAGTTATACAGAGATGCTGTTTATACTATACTATACTATACTATACTACAAATTAGAGGAAATTCTTACCATAAAATCTATATAAACACATGAGTGATAAGAACTGGAGCCGGGTGAAACGTGTAACTGGGCTCCATCCAGAAGTGCATTCATAAACCTGTAAGTGATGATAAATAATTAGATAAATATGTGGGAAAAGGCCGATTACAATACGTAGAAGCTTTACCAGAGCCTCAGCAGCTGGAGCCAGTTTGGCTCAGTAGCGCCCCCTCTTGTTCACTACCATATCATTGTATGGTAGACCATTGTCATTGTTTCCCCCTTCTGAGTTCTAGTGGCTTTCAAAATAAAAGCGGACAGACTGAATTAAATTCAGTTCTTTACATTGAATAAAGATTTTGTGAAGCTGTCTTTAAATGCATGCGAGGCTGAGACAAACGTGGGTGGTGGGGAGGCTACTGGTGGGTGATGCTGGGTGGGTGGGGGCAGGTCAAAGGTCACATAATTCACCGACAAGGGTGTTCTAGAGTCTCCAGTTGATCTTCATGTACGCTTTTGGACCGAGAAAGGAAATCAGAGAAAACTGATATGGCAAAAGTTCAAACTCCACACAGAAATCCCACATTATGACTCTGATTTTAACTGGGACTTCAACCAGCTTACACATAAAGTGACTTCCTTCTTTTGTCCTTATTTTTGATGGACAGAAACTCTGAGAACAAGTGGCTTCTCTCCTCAGACTGCTGCTTCAGTGATATTTCTTTTACACTTTTTCCTCCTTGTATAGTTTTTTTCAAACTTTTTTTTAAAATAATCTGAAAATAAAAAATAAGTAATCACAAATGACAAAATGATGCAGTTGCAACAGATTGTTTTATTAAAAAAGAATGTATTTGTATAGACGAAGACATACTCGGTTTAAATACAATCTTAAAGTAATCTTATATATATTTTATCATTATTTCATAATACTGGAGTGGACTACTTTCAAAACCATGTGCATCTAGCAACAATTTTATGACGAGGTTGCAAATTAGCAGGGCTGCTATGACGAGACGAGATAACACAGAGGAGTATCGTGTACAAATACTAAAAGCAAATAAAAACAAACAGACTTCTGATCTGTATCGACTCATAAATAAAAGTAAATCCGGCACGTGTGAACAAGGAGGACAGACCAGACGTTACGCGCTGCTAAAATGTTCTTCCGCACCCTAACTTTCCTGAATCCCGATCGCTTGTGTGTGTGTTAGTTTGTCTGGAGTGTTTTCAGTTTGAGTCCTCGTGGCTGCTGCTCTTCTGCTCCGAGCCAGAGTTGCACAGCCGGTCCATGATGCTCTGCAGGCTGGGTTCCACTATACCGAGCAGAGGTCTCTGGGAAGGGTCTCCGTTCCAGCAGGCCTCCATCAGCTGCCAGCATTCTTCGTCGAAACTGGGCAACCGCTCCGGCCTGGCTCCTGAGAGACGACGCGGGACAAAGAGAAACACAAAGAGAGCCGCAAAACACGTCAGCGGACACGAGAGATTCAGTCGTTTCCCGAAACGATGTTTCTCCGATCCTTTAAAGAAAGCTTCGAGAGCGCGGTCTCTCTGCCCACTGCCAGGGCGGATCTGACGGGGTCTAACAGTAGATGCCCGCTTAGTTTTTAGATGATGCTATGGTATCTTTGCTATATTAGATATAAATACATCCAATAAATATACACATTATATAAATAAAAATAACTTTCCCAGAATATAATACTACTACTACTACTACTACTACTACTACTACTACTACTAATAATAATAATAATAATAATATTGTTATTATTAACAGTATTCTGGTAAATTTGTTTTATTTATATAATGTTTTTATTTATTTGATATTTTAATAATAATAATAATAATAATATATTATTATTATTAACAGTATTCTGGTAAATGTATTTTTATTCATATAATGTTTATATTTATCTGATATTTTAATACTACTACTACTACTACTACTACTACTACTACTAATAATAATAATAATAATAATAATAATAATAATATTGTTATAATTAACAGTATTCTGGTAAATTTGTTTTATTTAGATAATGTTTTTATTTATTTGATATTTTAATAATAATAATACTAATACTACTACTAATAATAATAATAATATATTATTATTAACAGTATTCTGGTAAATGTATTTTTATTCATATAATGTTTATATTTATTTGATATTTTAATACTACTACTACTACTACTACTACTACTAATAATAATAATAATAATAATAATAATAATAATAATAATAATAATAATATATTGTTATTATTAACAGTATTCTGGTAAATTTGTTTTATTTATATAATGTTTATATTTATTTGATATTATTTTGATATTTTATTTTCTACTACTACTACTACTACTACTAATAATAATAATAATAATAATAATAATAATAATAATAACCTTGTTTTACTATTATTATTATGGTATCTATTTTTGAATATATACATATATATTATCAGATATGAATATCTATGTTTTTCTAGTAATTTTTAAATAATATAAGGTGCTGCTAAACCAAGTAAGATTCATGTGTACATTGTAAATTGGGTCAATAAAGAGATTCTGATAAGTGGTAGACGGTAACATATTACAAATAATGCAGTAATCAAAAAGTTATTTTCCTGTAAAATGAAAGTGTCTGTGCGTATGAATAAAGATCGTCCTGTGATATTAAGTTTAGTTTCTAAACCTTTTTCAGTTCTGAAGCCATAAGGTGAGAGCTGTCGTGAATGAGGATACGTAACCTTCCTAATCAATTTGTGTACTGTACTGTAATCACATAAGAAGCACGTTAAATTGAAATGTGACTGTCATATGGGACCATGGAAAACTGATGAGGAGTCACTCTGAGTTTGTTCTCGCTCCAGACTGTGAATATAAATAAACAAAGCAGACTCAACTAAGCGTGGATGTCACGTTTCGTACCTTTTTTGACGTTGTTCCAGAGCTGATCCTTACTGGAACATTTCTCAAAGGCTTCGGGGAGTTTGACCGAGCCGGTGCAGAGGTACCAGAAAAGGATCCCGAAGGCGTAGACGTCAACGGAGTTATCATACTTTCCTGTGAGGAGGGTCACAAGGGAGGAGGGGAAACCTTAAAAACAGTTCACAGCTCCAACGATTTCTCCTCTGAAGACAATGAAATCGACTGAACACGCCGAGGCTGCGACTCAGGAGCTGCTCCGCGACCAAACAATGGGCCTGGTTGTTATTATTCTCACGGGCCTGAGGATCATGTGAATGGGCTCGTTCGCATGTTGTGCATCCACTGCATGTATGCAATGACGTCCACTGCTCTGATTTCTGGCTAAATAGTCCCTGAATGCCCTGCCCCATTATCACTGGTCATGGCTGGTCATGTTGTTGTTGTTGTTGTTTTCTGTCCTATTCAATCTGACACTTAATGGGGCAGAATCGAATTCATTCATAAAGTTTTATCGGCTTCTATCACTCATGGCCCACCAGCTGCTTTCTTCATCACTAAAACAAGCCGTTGGCTGGATTCACAGACTTTTCATCCTCCTCTGAATGTTCAGTAAACATTACAGACTGTTTGTGACTACTCTTTCATTCATAAAAAAAAAAGAGAAGGTGGAGGTAGACGACCTACTAATGCTTGTAGAGAGGTTCAAAGAGAGCTCAGGGTTTATTTGCAACATAAACATAAGTACTCTCTTCAGACAAAACACTGAAGCTGTACCACTTCAACAAAAAGAAAACAACAAAGTTGCAGTTGTCATCTCTCACCTAATTATGCAAAGAGAGGACCTGACAGTGAGGAGGAGGGACAGAATCCAACATGTGACTCTCTCTAAAATCAAAGTCTTGCTTTAGATAACTTAAATTATTATCAATACTTGAGAGATGCTAATACGTCACTCGTACCAGATTTCACAGAAATAACTAAACATCTGTTGGCTCCAGTCTCTGTGTAGGTGTCCATAAATTAATCTGCAGGCTTGTGAAATGCCCCAGTCGTTGAGTCTGCTAATAAGAGGTAATCTAAGAACTAGGTAACGAGACACTAAATCTGAGCACTTTCACTTAACAAGATTTCCTTTCTTTCTTTAGATTATAGTGTAAAGTTTAACAGTAGGTAAAAAACATTAAAAAATTAACACTTCTTAATCCAGGCTTTTTTCTCCCATTATGGTAAGCTGCATTCATAATGTTTACTCGATGCTCTTGCAGCCTGTTTGCTCCCTTCAGTACGTTCAGTGTGGGACATGCTCTAACACCTAGTGGCCCCTGGGGGGCGCTGGAGGAAGCGTGTGTAGAAGTGTCGGCTGCACCGATGCAGACAGACTTGGCAGACACACACTTTGAGGTAGAGACCCGACGTCTGAGTCTCCCAAATGCAAATCAAATGCTTATTCTGGACGGTTGTCAGCCTGATTCCAGAGAGACTCTGCCTCCCCTACCTTTACAGCCTCGGAGAGATCAGACCCATTTGTCATAGTATCTCCCTCTCATATGTGAGTTACAGTGTTGGCTATCATACCTGTAAACAGCTCTGGAGCCATGTGGATGGGAGTCCCAACGATGCTGCCGGACATCATGGCCTCTGGTTTACAGAAGCCCAGGTCGGTGATCTTGGCACGGTTTTGTTTGTCCAACTGGAAGAGTCGCGACACGTACAATGTTCACCTGGTCATTTGGTCGATTTTCATATCAAACCACGACACGTGTTGTTTTCTTCAGCAGAAAGATGTAAGAAGCTAGCTAGTCAGTTATGTAAACTGAAAAAGAAAGTACAAATGATACCAAATGACCATGGACCTCAAACTGATATTGTTTCTGATTTTTCAGTTTAACAGAGACCAGGATTAAGCTTGAAGACAAAATCATCATAGTTTCTAATGTGAGCCTCGTGTCCATTGATCCAACTAATATACTGAAGTGTTGAAACCAAGACTTTTTGCCTACTAAGATATTTCAGCTCACAACAAAGGTCAAAAAACACCAATAAAGCTGCTCAGAGCAATATTGACTTTTCTTTTCTTCTCTTTTTTTACGTTTAACATATATATTATCAGTGTGTTGGTCATTCCTGAGGTGTTGTAATACCACTGTTCACACACAGCACATCTCACGCACACACATAGGAAACACGAGAAGTCACAGTCACTGTACATATTTTGAGGGGGGGGGGTGGGCTTTGAGTTGATCTTCTCTTACCAGAACGTTCTTTAGCTTTATGTCTCTGTGCAGGAGACCCTGGCTGTGCAGGAAGCGGATCCCCTCCACCACATCCAGAGCGATCTGAAGTCTCTCCCTGAGAGATAAACCAGCCTGGAGGACATGAGCGGAGACTTCAGTAAAAGTCGAACTTCGAAGTTAAAAATTTGCTTTATGTGTAGAGCACCTGCAGGTATCTTTGAGTTAATTTCAACACCTTCTTAATATTTCATGTAGTACCTAAAAACCTTAACCAAGCTGTAATCAGCAACACAGTTTGTAATAAAATCTATAGAGCACAACCATACAACAGACCTCAGATCAGCCAGAAAGGAAAAAAGCTCCAAAGAATCAACTGAACCAAAAGGAAAGGTGTATTAAAATGGACTTTTGATTGATTCTCAATTATTCATCATAAATGCACCAGACTTTAGAAGCCAAACAACAACGAAATTCAACACTCTTAAAATGCAGATTCAGACTTTTTGATGCTTTTTATCAACTTTTTAAGACCCCATGAACACATCGCTTAAATCAGAGATAATACTGAACACCCATGTCACTCTTCTCACCTTCAGGCCTATGTAGAGGTCTCTGTGCAGCCGCTGCATGATGAGGAGCACGGCGATGCTGGAGCCGCCTCCGTAGGTGTGATCGATCACCGAGCCGTGCATTTTCACCAGACGCTCGTGCTTGGGCAGAGTCCTGCAAAAACACAGAAGCAAAGCAAAAGAGATTAAATCAAGTCTGTCTGTCAGTCTGGAGCTGACCTGCTCTACCCATGTGACACGCCTCCCTCTATCACACACGCTCCTAGACAATTCATTTATCCATTAAGGCTGCAAAACGTTTCCATCTGTGGCTTCTGCCTCATCTTCCCTGCATCCTCCAGCAGGCTCCATAGAGAGGCTCATCAATGAGTAATGAAGTCCAAGCTTAGAAACCAATCTACATATAGTTACCGTTAATACCGGTGCTGCAATTAATATTTCAATCACAAGCTGTCTTACTGAACTGTCCAAACATCTGGACCTTTATAATGTGTTTCTAATGTGTTTCTCAGGTTATCTGCAGGAATACGTGCATTCATTGTTATCAGCCTCACACAGTTTAGAGTTAAATCTGTGGAGCAAAGAGCTGGAAAGGAACAAAGCTCCAGATGATAGATTGACACAAAGATAAACTTCATTTGGTCCCACAAGTGACGCTCTGATTCTCAGTTATTCACCATAAACCACCAGAGTTTGGAAACAGCTTGAATACAGACAAAATGTAACATCTCGCACTGTGAAACTGCAATTAAGACTTAGGCCTTGTTTATCCCAAAAAGTGATTCATCAGCTTACAATACTTTTTAAGACCATACGCACACCCCTGTCAACGATGCAAGTCTGCTGATGAGAAGCATCGATAGAGCCATTTTCTTTTTTAAAATCTTTATTATCTTCATTTCTTTTAGTATCCAGGATTGATATAGCTGAAAGAGTGGCACCGTTACTCTCACTCCCTTTAAAATCAGGCTGAATTTCCACCGTAACATTTCACACTTCTCGCTCCCCTTCTCCATCTCTATTGATTTCTTCTTATTGTGTTTGTGTTTTCATACCAGGACTTACACCTTCGACATGGACCAATTTTATGTCGCATTTGTTGGATAATGTGCTGAACCGGGTATAAACCAGTATACTCATGTACCTGAAGTGAGCCAGGGTCCCACTCTTCTACTACTACGATCATTTTCATTTGCTGTAGTTTAACAGAGTGAGACCACAGCTGCCCATATGGAGAAGTGTACCTTTGTACCTTTCATTTTGTACATTTACCCATATTGCTTTGATGTTTTTTATTTCTCTACAGTCTATGTCTGTGCAATAATCTCCTATACACTTAAAGTATGTGGTTACTCACAAGGAAGAGGAAAAAGCCCAGAGAGTAGAAATAACTTTCCAAAACAACTTAAGTTTGTACAGGACATCCCCACCCACACTTTCCATGTGTTTTTCATGAGTTATCCAGGTATAAACCCGAGACGTGGGAACCCCGTAGAAACTGAAAGAACTCCCTAAAAGTCAGTCCTCCCAAAGTTGCAGGAACTGAGAAATCAGTGTGAAAGCACCTGGAGGTGACGAGCGTTAATGAGGCGCTGACATGTTCAGCGTGAGCCCACAGAACAGCCTGAGGGCTTCAACAGTCTGAACTATTAATACGCAGGGTGGGGTTAGAGGCGTTTAACAAGGTGGCTGTCGAGAGCCAGCGAAAACAGCTCTGCTCTCGATCAACGTGTTTCTGAAACCGCTCGTGCGTGCGTGCATGCGTGCACGTTTCGTTCACGTGTCCCGGGTGTTTCCAGGCTCCACACTCGCCTGGTGTAGTGAAACTCCAAGGCCAGGTCATTCCAGTGTTTGTCGTCAGGTGGAACCACAGACTTTAAGGCGCAGGGGTTGTGCCCGCCCCAGCTGTCGCACAGGTAAACAACTCCGTACTGCCCACGACCCAGCTCCCGCCCCAGCTTCGGTTTCCCTGCAGAGACAAAAAAAAACACAGTAGCTGAGTTTAAAATGGCCTTCAAGTGTGTCCTGTACCTAACTGTGGATGGGTGAGGTCGGACAGTGAGACCCTCTGTGTGCTAATTAACCCCAGCGTAGGTGGTTAGTCTGCATAAAGTGCTTCGCCCGAGTTTCTGCTGATGCTGTGTTTGTGCTTCACTGTGCAGAGACTGATGCCAGGGAGGCAGTTTACCCATCCATCCACTGAGGAGGAGACCTGCTCTCTGTTAAGATTATTCAGGTACATATCAGACTTTAAAGTTTACAGATTTACAGTGTTACAGGTTAAGAGAAGCGGTTTTGTTAAGTTTTAACTTATCTAATACGGTGTTAAAGAAACACTGTCTGATATTATTCAACGAAACGGAAGCGCTGAGACATGTGATGAAGATCTGTGTCACAAGGGGGCATGTGCAGTAGACGGGTGGTTTTGTATATTTTGTACGACCAGTCAAGTTTCACTTGAAGAAGAAGGTTTCTCTGTGCTCGATTTTAATAAAAGACTTAGGGGTCATTACGAAACATAGTAGTTACTAGTTTACTTCTGAAATAAACTGTATTTGCACATTTTCACAGATTTTCAGAGGTTTTGTTTCACAGTATTAACATGCAAACAGAACTTTTGCCAGAGATAACCTGCAGAGAAAAACAGTATTATTCAGCAAAATGCATGATGATCTGTGTCACAAATGGCCATGCGCAGAAGATGCATTTTATGAGGTTAAAGAGAGACGGTTTTGTATACTCTGCACGAGCAGACAAGCTTTACATGGTATGTGTGTGTGTGTGTGTGTGTGTGTGTGTGTGTGTGTGAACAATGGGTGGATATGATGCTGACTCACCATGCAGCAGCACATCCCTGAGGGAGCGGCTCTCCAGCGACAGGCGGGCCAACCGAGGGGCGTGGTCCTTCCTCACACGCAGCCACAGGTTCTCAGTCCGCTCCAGTCGGCCCGTGTGCCCTTCCTCCAGCTGTGGAGACATGGACACGTGACATGACGTCTCATGGTTGGCATTGAAACAGCTGATAAATGGTCCGTTACATCTGTTGTCAGGATCGAGTCCTGAAACTGGCTTATATTGACAACAAAGGCAGCCACCAGTCGGCCACCTTCTGCTGCACTTTGTGTAGGGAAAAAAAAGGGGTGATCATTGAAAGAATGAAATTAGCATTAAACAAAATACCAAAAAACCTTAAATGGTGTGTAATATGTAATGTGGACTTGCAATGAAATGAAAGGCAACCTCTGCATTCTAGACACGAGATGAGAAACAACCGGCATCCTTGCTGAGTATCTTCAGAATCAGCGAGCTGAGAGGCTCAGTTTCTCGAGTTTAGGTAGAAAAATCTAGTTTAATTCATCATTACACCTAAAAATAAACAGCAAAGAGCCCACGAGCAATGTTGGAAGTGATGTGGGTCAAGTGACATAAGTGTGACACACATTTAATGGAGTTGTAAAAGAAATAGATATATGGGGTCAATTAAAGATATTGTGGGATGTTTAATATCTCCAGCATGCAAAGTAATGTAACACTTATGTCACTGGAAGTGATAGATACCCAACTATCAAATATTGATCTAAAGCAAAAGTAACATAGTAACATAGTGGGACAGAAAGTCTGAACCTCCCTCTCGAGTGGTTTGAAGTTGTGAGAGAAGAAGAAGAAGAGAGAGGAGGGAGAACTTTTTGTCAATAAATGGATGAAATGGATAAATCATGACACAGTGGGAACCTGAGGTAGAAACTAAAAGTTACTGGTCTCCTATAGTGCTTCCTCAGATACATGTAACTATGTGAGGTTGAGGGTTTGTTTTGTTTTCATTATCACTTCTCTCTCTTTGTAGTTTCTGGACATCTGTAACCTGTAGAATAACAATTCAGTGGTTCCTCCTCAATTATGATTAAAGTTTAAGGGGAAAGAAAAAAAGAAACTACCTTTCAGAATGTAAATAAATTGGATCTTTTTGGCTCAAACTCTCGTGTGTTATTCTGTCATCATGAAGACGTCAGCAGGTGCCGTGTTATCAGTCGCTGCATTGACCTCAGCACAGATGTCGTCAATTTTTATGACTAGTTCATGCAAAGTTCATGAACCCACGCAGGGTTACTCCTCCATACATTCATTCATTCATCTATTTATTTATTTTAGTGGAGTTCCCATCGTTTCTGTTTGCTTTGCGTCAACACGAGTCAACATGAGAGTGGACATATGGCAAAGTTTGCTCGCCAGACTTCCAACGGCATCTCTCAGAAACCCTTGTGTCTGTAGCCAGAGGCATCCATGCACCTATCTAATTATTTCATTATTTTAATGAGATACGTATTTGTCATAAGTTCATTAGAAATGTTTTCATTTCTGATCTATTTAAGAAAAAAAAAAACGTACAGCTCATATGATCTTTAATCAGCTCCTATTTAGGCCTATCTCATCTGTTATGAGGGGCCACAAGCCTGATGACACACTTGGAAAGGATTTTTTGTTTCCCGTCATGCAATATCCAAAACTAGTTTATGGATCTAATGCTGCGCAACAGCAATGAGAAGTGACAGTTTGTACGCAGCAAGCTGAGGCACGTACTGCAGCAAACCGAGCGAGGACTGAGAGCAGGATCTCATCTCTGCAGGAACGGGACCGAGACAAATGAAAAATGGAGGAAAAAACACTGGGAAAACACGAAGGAGACTCAAAACACACCCAACCATGGAGAGGATATCAAAACGTCCCTGTGGAAATGGGGAGAGTGCTTAGAAAGTGCTGAGGGTCTGTGTCATGCACTGTATTCTTCTCAGGAGGGAAAAATCTGTCCCTGCTTTTAAATTCCTTTGAAAACAAAGAAGTCCTTTCTCTGGAAACCCTTCCCTACTCTGCCTTTACTGCACACTTTGCATCACAGTCACACCACCTCCTCCATGTCAAACTGCATGCCGACATACTGCAGGCCACCGTTTCTACATCTATTAGTCACGGACAGGAATGTGACGCAAGTATAGTCTTATTTTATTAGGCTGGCTCGTTTGCACTATGCTCAGTCGCTCCATCAGTCAAATAAATAACTTAATGAAATTAGGATATTTCTGTCCATCAAAAGCCCCCCGAATGTACAGAGCATCAGCCAATCACCTCCTCTGTAAAACTGTCACTATTTATCAGTGCGTTTGTCTAACTCCATTAGAAATGAAGAATTAGCGGGCATGGAAATGCAGTTACTGATGTGACCCACACTGCCTGTCATGTGATGATTATCATCAGAGAAATTTGACTGGAGCGGATTAGTCATGGACTTCATGGAGGGAGATGCAGCTATTTGCATATTGAGGCTTAAAAGGCAAAGCAATTTGAGCGGAAAGGGAGAGATATGCTGACGCGTGAGCGTTGCAGAGCATGACAGCCAATAAAAACCGCCTCCACAGATGTGTCTTAAGGTGTCTCGCCGTTTCAGACTGCACTCTAGAGAAGCATCTCTCCGCTAGGGCAAGAGGCTTTCCAGCCGTTCAGGTGAACCAGAGGAGAACTCACACAAAGCTTTAACTCCGGTCAGGTGATTGAGATCGCAAACACAGTTGCCAAACTGTGTGAGGGTAATTCCAAGACGACATTGCAGCTCCACACACTCAAAGGCTGAATGAAACACGCCTGAAGGAAGGACCGAGCTAGAACAACAACTCATCACAAGCTGCCTTACAAGCGCATTGTCTGTTATCTGGTGTGAGTCGTGTTCCCACTGTTATCGTGAATGGTTTCTGTTTAGGTGGGAGAGAAACTGCAAACTGGATGAAAAATTATCTTCTGAAGGAAAGAGGAAATTTCCTCCTAGGAAAGTTTGTTGGAATTTCATCGAGAGAGCATCATATTTCACATATTACAGGTGCTGAATCAGGCTTTTCCAGACTTGTTGGATGTGCCACGCTGGAGTGATCCCACATCTCGTCATTGCAAGTGTAAACAGGTGGGAGGGTGGTGGGGGTGGTGGGGGGGTTCACCTGGCGCAAGGATGCAGCAAAGGCCTCGTGGGAACTGTTGAGCCGGGTCCTGAACTGCGAGCAGATGCTTTTGGCGAGTTTTGCAGCGCTGAGGCTTTCTATGGCGTCCTGGGCCACTTTCCTCTTCCACTCTGGTGTGATGGCGGGAGGGTTGACAAACGTTATCCTGTGGATTATCTGAGGGCGAAGACGTGACGTGAGGTCATGAATGAGCGAGTGAGTGAGTGAGGAAGCACGACGTAGTTGCAAACTTGCTCCACACTGACCTGTTTGATTTGCTCCCAGAAGAATCTCGTGACAGAGGATCCCGAATGAAAGGTGACCTCCACATGGTAGGCAGCATTTAACAACTGTGTCAGAGGAGAAAAAGGAGAAAACAAGTGGGAAAATGCACAAGTTGAGATACCAGCAAGTGTCGTCAACTGGTCTGGAGGCCTCAATGTGCTGGTATGAGGTGGTGCTGTCAATGTGTAAATACTGTGTCTTACTATTATCACAAACTGCAATACTTGTGACAATAATAGGACATTTAACAACACTGAACTGGCATCATACTGCACACATTTAATGTTTAAATATCTAAGATTAGTGCAGCGGAGCTGTAAGTGTAAAGTGCCTTGAGATTTACTTTAAATAAAACTTTTCTGAGGAAATTCTGGACAGGAACTATAAGAAGAAAACCGCTGATTATATGGTGATCTAACTACCTAAAAGGAAAGGGTTAACCAAGAAAAAAGGGAGGGGAACTACTGCACACCTGTTTGAGGTGATTGGAAGTGATATTGTGGACAGAGGAGTCGATGTGATACTTCTCCAGGCTGTTGAGGCATCGTTCCAGAGTTCCTACGAAGCTCTCCCTCAGATAGTCGACGGAGCTGATGAGCTTATTTGCCACAGCTTGATTCAGACGCAGGACGATGAGCTCCTGGATCTGGTGGATGCAAGATTTGATCTCCTTTGACGTAACACCCTCTCCACTAGATCTTACAATGATGACTGCAGTGGAGACGAGAGAGTGTATCGGATTAACATGTGACTTTTGACCATCCGGTGCAGAGAGATCCTGATGAATGAGCGTTGCTAGGCATTAGCGTGAAAGTCACTTGATGTTGGACATAACACACTGACGCGTGAGGACAAAGAGCTTTTTCACATCAGCACAGGCATCTGTGCTTTATCAAGCCTGCATAAAGAAAGTCAGGAAAGTATCAGAGATTAGAAATGATTTGATATCGGAGAGATTTGACATGTTTATTCCATTAGCAAAACATGCACAGGTCTCCTCCACCTGTCTCAAGCAGAGAGGGATTATTGATCATGTTGTAAAGTTATAGCTGGTTGTGGTGTCAGAAAGACAAAGTATTGTTCCAAATCAAAGTCCGCATCTCGCTCAGATATTTCCCAGATGTGCTCTGGCCCTGCCCACTTCATGCAGGATGCACTGATGCTGACTTCTGTTGGGGTTCATGTATCCCAGAATGCATTTCAGGCACAGGACGCACAATTGCAAATGACAAGTTTAGAAATTCTACTGTTTCGAGGTCACAAAATCAGTTTTTATTTTTTATTTTGACAATGAGAATTTAGAAACAAATGAGGAGTTGACATTGACGTCACCTGTTCCAAATCCAGAAAGACCGTCCTCCGGTCCAAGTCAAGTTCACAAGTACCAACTTGCGTACTTGATATTGAGGAACGGCCAGTGTTTGGTTTATCCCAATTAATACAAAACGGGACACCTCTCTGAAGAATGCACCAACAACTCACAGCCAAACCACAAACTACTGCGCGGCTGAGTCTTTATTCCAGAGCTGCTGCAGTCAAAGCTGCAGTCATTTTAACAAGCCGCACCTAATTAAGTCGCAAATGAGTCTCGATGCCGGCCGAAATCAAGAACCGGAGGCTAACTGTGCAGCTTCTGAACACTAGTACTGCTGCTGAGCAGCGGTTTTTTAATATGCTGGATGCTTTCAATAAACAATGCTGTTCACGTAAGGTTAGTCTCATAGGTGCAGCGTGAGGCAGCAAAAGGGCAGAACAACCAACGAAAGCTTTGCAACAGATTTTGAAATGCAGCCAGCTGTCTCGACATGCATCTGCAGGTCTGACTGGAGTCTTAATACTGTGGAGAAACTGCTTTTGAGTAACTCTTGTTAGAAAATAATCTGAATAGGAGGCTGTCTGGCTACCACGAGCCAACCGTCCTCTTTATTAGAGCAATAATAAAGGGAGGGGGGGGGGGATCCTTTCTCATGAAACAGAGAATGTGAGTGGAAAATAAAATAAAAGCCAGACCCAGCTCTGAGTAATTCACTGTGACACCACAGATCAAAGTAACTGGACTAACATCCTGCTTCCTAACTTCACTGCATCAAAACAAAGACATAGTCTAGTTAGTATAGTCTAGTATAGTTATGTTGCTCAAACAGAACTCCATGATAGTATTTATTAAGTCCTAAAAATAGAGAATCCATAGCTGCTATTGTACTGAAAAACAGGCTTAAGTGACGAGATTAAATTACATTTTGGGGAAAGAAAAAAAAAGAAAAAGATCCAATTTGGAAAGAACTCTTTGAATTTTGACTGTGACCTTTGAAGGAGAAGAGAAAAATGCTTTTTCACAATTAAGTCAGTCACTTCTGGAGTAAATCCAGACACACAGTCACAAATTATCTTATCCTCATAGTGATTATGGACAAGAAAAAAAAAAACTTGTGACCCTACGTGTGAAAACCATGCAATAACCTACCTTCCTCCTATTTCTTCCCCAACAGTTATTACATCACACATACACACCTTTTACTGGTAATTAGTACTTAAAATAGACTATACTATAATATAACAACAGCAGGAGTTTCAAGTCCTTATTTTTACCACATATCTGCTGCTCTTCATTGCTAGAGAGAAGTTGGTTAAGATGCATTCATAGACTATGTTTATCATTCACCATTATCACTCCAGCACTCACTTAAAGCTGTGTTCATCTGCCTTTACAACGACATTAACAAGTTTCTCCTTCACCAACCTGTAAATTCCAGGTTAGCAGCATCCTCCAGCAGCTGCTCCTTCATGCTGCTGAGGGTCTCCACAATCATCTCCTTCATCTCTTCTTGTTTGCGATTAGCAATGGCCATTAGGGAGGTGAAGAGCTCCGTTTCTTTCTCACGAGTGTACTCGAGCCGGCGTGGCGTTATCTGCAGGTCCCTCTGCATGTCAAAGGCCTGCAGGGATGTGAAGCCAAGAGGTCAAACGTCTGGTGGTGATTTTTCAGGCCTGTGCTAGGGTCACATCATGATTCATGCTCTCTTAATAACAACGATCACATGCGTGTGAAGCCATAAAACAAGACACAAAAGAGATCTATTGTGACTAGAACTTCGAGGAATTTCCGGAAAATAGGAATCCTGTGTGATGTGCGTGTGTAGCACAGAAGAATAGTGTACATAGACAATTCACCGTGTCAATTTATGGGGAACTATAGTGACAAAACGCTTTTACCATGACTTTGTTAAATAACGACAGTCTGAACCTTAGAAGATGCACAACAGGTTGAAAGACATCGTCGCATCCTCAACAACAAAACAAAAAAAGTAAAATACGGATGTGAAGCAAGCCACACCCACCTCCCCTTCCAAAATAACAAAAAATTTGCTAAATAATTTGCATATACATGTAAACACACAGGTACTGAGTACTATGAAACCACCAGAGAACAGGGTCAAATACTCCACTCAACTTTTCTAGGTCCTCTTAAACATTTTTGACATGTCTACTCAACTCAACTCAGTTCCTTAGATAGTAAAAGTAATAATGCAACATAAAGAAACAAAGAACCAGAGCAGCATAGTTCGTTCTCACACTTATGTGACCTCTAACAATCATAAACATTACTTCAGAGTCATACTTGACACCTGACTGCGAAGTGAAAAGGCCTCACGGCTTTGTGTAGATTCCAGGAAAAGCTTCCCATGCATAGTTCCCAGTAGGGCTGCAGCTATTGATTATAGGAATCAATCAGTAATCAATTATTCTGGCAATTATTTCATCAATTGATCGAGTACTCAAATAAATATTGTATTAAAATAAAGAGCGAAAGACAAAAAAAAGATGTCTTTGCAGGTGAAATGCCTTTTATTCCTGGACATCTATATATATATATATATATATATATAATTTATATAGTCACAGGTTTATTTAAAATGCTGTAAAACCAGCAGCTTGTTCAGATGAACATCCATTATAATTAAAAACTACATTCAAATTACAATGTTGTACCATTACTCTGCCTAATAAATATATGATATCTGGCTGTAGAGACTGCAATCCCTACAACTACACATTGATTAGAAATAACTTGTTTCATCTTGTTACCTTGACTTAGTCTTAGCGGTAGCATTAGCATCATAGCTGTCCATCATTACCAACCAAGTGTTTTTAACTCACTGATACTAGTGACCTCAATTACTCTAATTCTTACTAGTGTCCATCTTGATTAGCAATCACATCTAAGAAATGTAAGAATAATTTGAATAATAATGATAATTTTACTTTATGGGTGGAGGGTGAGGAACATGATCTTGCGTATACTTTTTGCAATCAAACTATTAGCTTGAAAGCCAAAAAAATGTGATACCTAAAACAACTGCTTTCAAGACTTATATGTTATCATTGGTGTATTATGATCCCCACT
Organism: Karalla daura; assembly: GCA_029224185.1. NCBI lineage: Eukaryota > Metazoa > Chordata > Actinopteri > Chaetodontiformes > Leiognathidae > Karalla > Karalla daura. Next base: position 28,791,362 of record CM055188.1, read on the forward strand.
AATAATCTCACACATTCTTGCAGACAAAGAATTTTAGATTTATTTATACATGTGACGGCATGTTGGCCATCTTGAAACTACAGCTACCGGTGAGGGACAAAAAGCACTCTGTGTGAACCCCTCATTGCAGAGACGCTGGTGGCTTTTTGATACCTGGAGGCCACCGTAGTTTGAGACAAGGAGGCACTAGAGTGACCTACTGGTTTGAATGAACACGATTTCACCATTAGATGAGGATAATTCTTACGCAACGTCTCTTTAAGAACCGGCAGACACCTGGTAAGAGTGAGAACACGCAGGTGCGTGGCGTGTTGAATCGCCCTGCTCTCACCTGGTTGATGAAGAGATCTAGACAGCGACAGTGCAGCCGGTTGAGCAGGCTGGCGGCCTCCACCTGGTTGTACTGCAGCACGTGGCGAGCGAAAACCACCAGCATCCGATGCAGTCGTTCGAAAGCCTCACACAGCAAGCTCTGGGGTCGAACGCCAGGGGGAGGGGGCAGCGTGGGGGAGCCACAGGGGCAGTTTCCTGGCGGGCTGCTGATGAAGCCGACGGAGTGGAGCTGCTTATGGAGGGCGCTCTTCTCCCGCTCCTTTTCCTTCTCGGCACGGCGGCCAGGTTCCGGAGAGGCCTCCGGGATGGTTTCGGGGATGCGTACGAAGAAGATGGGAGAGGAGAACAAATCTTTGACTTTCAGGAGCTCAGCCACCTGTTCCTTAGTTAGGGAGTCCTTGTTGATGGCGTAGAGTAAGATGGGGATCATGTTGCGAGTGCAGTCCTCCAGGGCTTCTTCCACGGGCTGCACACTGGGACAGGGCACCACCATGATTTTTGTTTCCTGGTGAAGAACCACAGAAGAAGACAAAGACAAAGAAGAGAGAGTTTCTTTAATTTAAAACAAGCAAACTTATATAGAGGGAGTTATTCAGATATATAAGCCCGACTCAATCTGAATTAATGAATCAATAGTAGGGAGCTATAGAGAGAAAGAGATGGAGCAAGAGATGGAGAGAGCAATAGACAGAGATACAAAGATAGAGTGATAGAAATAGGTAGAAATACAGAGAGACAGGGATATACAGTGATACAGTTATAGAGGTATAGAGATGTATAGAGAGATAGATAGGTAAAGACACAGATATAGTGCGATAGCTATAGAGATATAGAGAGAGATAAAGATATAGAGCGATAGAGTTACAGAGATATGGAGAGATAGAGATATGAAGTAATAGAGCTGTAGAGACAGAGATGGAGATATAGAAAGATATAGAGTGATAGAGTTATAGAGATATACAGTGATACTTTTGAGTTGTACTTTTGGAAATATATAAATATAAGAGATATAATCAGACAGATAGACAGACAGACAGACAGACAGACAGACAGACAGACAGACAGACAGACAGACAGACAGACAGACAGATAAATAGATAGATAAATAGACAGACAGACAGACAGACAGACAGATAGACAGATAGATAAATAGATAAATAGATAGATAGATAAATAGACAGACAGACAGACAGACAGACAGACAGACAGACAGACAGACAGACAGGTAGATAGATAGATCATCTATTTTATTATTTCCAGGCCTATTAGAGATTATATATTGTATGGGATGTCGTGGGTTAAGTTCCTGTCTCTTGCCCCATGAGTGCAGGGCTGAGATACAGAATGAATGACTGAATTAACCAGTGTTAAACTATGTATTAAAGGCATCTGAAGCACAGATTTTCAAAGCAATTTACGCCAGAGTATGTTCAAACAGATTCCAGCAAAAAAAAAAGAAGAAGAAGAAGAAGAAGAAGAAAAAAAGACATCAACACATATCACATGCTCCTTCTATTTCTGAGCACATAATGCCAAATAAATATTTGTGCTGGTCTTGGGAATGTCTGTGACAGGACAGAAAAATAACTCAAGTGAATGGTTTTCTTAACCCCCGATAAATAACAAATCCAACAAAAAAAATAGCCTCAGAGGCTGCTCGAGAGGGAGACCATGACGAGGGGAAAGGCAGCCAGAGAACGGGGCAAAAAATGACCAGCAGCTACACAAAGGGGACAGTCAGTCCTGTCTCCAAGAAACAAGAGCGGAGCCCATCTGAGCAGTCTCTTTGGAACAAAGATAGCCTGCAAACATTTTGCTCACATCCAATCAAAGTCCTTACAATGTTTGAGTTGCCTCAATGCATGTAGTCCCCCCCCCCCCCCCAACGACCACCCTTTGAGATAAATGTCTCGTGGGCTGTTTTCAAGAAACTATTTTGTTTTTCTCTCAGCTCGAGTTAGCATATGTGCTAAAGTCTGACCCAGTTCTACTGAGTAACACAGTCCAGACAAATAGCCGTGGCGCTGTAAGAAATTAGAATTTTTAGCATGAACATATTTTAAGGGTGACTGCTAAGATCACAGGCCTTTGCTAACAAGCAGACTCTCTAACATTGTTCATGGAGCTACAGGGTCCTAACCTCTAACCTAACCCCCGGTCCGCCAGAGACTGATCATAATAGGACGTCTGCCTTCAGACAAATTGGAAAAGAGCATTTAATACCGTGTCTGCCTGCAGAGTGCTTAGGTTCGGGGTGGTAACCTCAGGGATGAAGACAGGCGCTAATTAGCACTTTGGTTCTCATCTTCTGGCCTCTAAGGCAAGTTGCTGTTATTATGGCAGGACTGTGTGAATACCACAGAGAGCAGAGAGATTCTGTGCCTTCGTTTACTCCGACCTAAACATGGTGCTCTCATCCGAAACCTAATGGCAGGCGGCACATGCACAATGCTTTACTGAGCTACTTTAATCATTCTGCATCTCGCATCCCGAACAAAGTGACATTATTGTTATTACAAACAAGCCTCTCAGGTCCCCGGATGTGTGTCAAACTAACCCAAGTTAAGGATTACAGCCACTTTGATGTAAAAGAACAAGAAATAAATAATAAAAGAGATCTGGGGAGCCTGGACTTTGATACATTTTCCATATATTATGCTTTATAAAACTCTCAAAACTGAACACTATTTCAACTTTATGGGCATTTAGCGTCAATAATACTAGAAATCTGTATTAACAAACATTAAAAGCAAAAAGGTTTTAGTAAAAAGATTAAAAAACAAAATAAAATGAAACAAAATAAAACCCCCCCTGTGTCCCAGAGCTCAGTTGTAACCATGGCAGCTTCATCACAGTAAAGGGTTTGGGATTTTTTAACATGACCTAGTCATGTGAATCGCACCAGACCAGCAGCATTACGTAAGGGGGTTGGGCGGGTGGGCTGCTCTGAGGCAGAGTTAGGCCTAGTTTGTGGGACTGTGTGATGCTCGCTAAGGGGCCTTGGTCTGAAGGATTAGAGACTAATTTCCTCGGGTCACACATGATAAGGAATGACTACAATCCTTACACCATGCTAAATCGGTTCACTCCCACAAGACATTATGCTTTTTCACACTGGTCACACTGGCTTCTAAAATAGCCCGGAGTCTTGAATCTGAGTTAAAAAGGCCAGCGGAGAACAATGTGTTTCTGAAAACCACCTCTTTCTCTGTTTTCAGAGAAAGTTAAACAGTGAACGGCATAGAGAATAATCAGCTCTGCTGACTGGTAATCTGTTTCAGAGCTCAGCTATGTGTGAACACAAAGGCTACGGGAGGAAATGCCAGCACACAACAATTGACGCATAGCTCGGCCTGCGAGTTGCACCGAAATCCATACAATAAGACTTTCAAATACGACCAACATGCCATGCCAGGTGCTAAATTTTCCAGATAAGAATACGGAAAAGTAGCAGTGATTCAACTGCAATGTGAGAAAGCTTCTTTCCAACCTCTTGAAACATCACAATAGAACAGAGAAATACCCTCGACACACAATAATGTGTGTTCTGTCTATTTGCTTTTCTAAAATACACAATGCGATACAGTTCAATATAGCATTTAATATATCTGTAGAAGAAAGTAGTGGGAGCATTTCTGGGTTTTAAGCCTTGCCATAAATAACTGATTAAAGCATGTTTTACTGCCTTGACAGCTCACCTTTCAGAGGCTTTGAGTGCGGGAGTCATATTTCATGAAGTGGAAACAGGGTAATGCAATTCAGGATCAATACCACATAAATGGTTTCACACCAAACTCCTTACTTAAATTGAGAGGTCTCATCAGACCACGGTCGTGCAAAGGTTTTATTGTTTATCCACCGTTCAATTTGTGACTCTGGATTTGAACTGTAAACCTCCACGTCGTTGAATTGACACAGGAAGAGGAATTCAACTCAATTCAATGAAATTCCAGTCGGTCCCACGCAACTGGAAGAATGTATTAGTTCTAGCGAAATGTAAATCTTAATATAGCTGACAAACATTAACTAATTGTCCCCACATACAGTCAAAATGTTTTCATTTCAACCTTAACACTCAATCAAAACAGCAAAAAAGTTGTGCAGTTTCATTAAAACTGGAGTTTTTTCAATTCTTTTCAATGAGATGTAGCAGCAAAGAACCATCATACCAACACTGTACATTGAACATTTCACACCAACATTGTTTTGAAAGAATGTCTGACACATAATTCATACCGAACTAGATCTCAATAACTCACACAAATTAATTGTATTTCTTTGAATTCCACCTCAAGTAATTCCACTTCCCAGGCAATGAGCAGGGCACTGGTTAGCGCCGTCACCTGAAGAAGTTTGCCGGTTCACACCCCGGTCAGGAACTTCCTGTTCAGAGTCTCCATCTTCTCCAATTACCTGCATTGGTTTTCTTTGGTTTCCTCTCATAGTCCCAAAACATGCATGTTAAGGTTGGTTGGGGACTCTGTATTGCCCCTGGGTGTGAGTGTGAGTGAGTGAGTGAGAGTGGGTGAACGTGTGTGTGTCTTGTGATGGACTAGTGATCTGTCCACGGTGTGCTCCCTGTCCTTAGACCAGGGCTCCCACTGAGCCACAGTTATCACTGTGATAGATATTTTATTTTGAAAAATATTTTATTTTGAAAAGAACCATATCAGTACAAGTACACACTTTGCAAAATTCTTAATTCCCTAAGAGATATATTGCCCCCAACGTAGAACCAAGCTGTCAAACAACAACCCCTGAGGTAACATGGATGAACTTTCGTTCAGGTACAAGAGACGACACATTGCGAGCTGAAGCCTACCTGTAGTAGTGAGTGATGCAGAGTGATTTCCAGCTCTGCTAGCCTGTGGGCCGGGTCCTCATATTCCTCGTGGATCTCCAAGTCTTCCCGCGGCACCGTGTCCCAGCGGCCACAGTTAGCCACCAGCTGGTGCACCAGCTCGTACTGGCCAGGCAGCGCCAGGCTGAGCCGTGTCTGCCTCCCATGGGTGAAGCACAGCTTCCTCCTCTTGCATATCATGCCCTGGACTCCTTCGCAAGCCCCTCCGGCCTCGGGGCCCAGGGGCAGCAGCCTTTCCCCCAGGATGGAGTTGAGCAGCTGGTAGCGGGCAGCGCAGTCCTGGCCTAGCACCAAGATGCACAGGGCACTGCCCACAGTGCTGCGTAGGAACTCTTCTTCATGGGTAGCAAAAGAAACACAGCCAAACTGGCCTGTGGAGACACAAGGAAGGAAGGATATGATATGTTAAGAAGCGCTGTATCCCCCCCAACACTGATTCAGACATCTTTCGTATCTGTGCTTCATATCCATAATACACAACAGGCTACTGTTCTGTGGTAGAGATGGCAAAACCATTTGAAATCTGATATCGTTCCTTGGGCTGTTATTTTGTGATCATGCCCTAAAACGTGGAGCACAAACAGAAGAACTGATTCAGGCTCATTATTGTGGGTATTAGACTTAATCCACGCTGATGCTGAGTCACAGAGTAAAACAGCTATTTAACAGGAGAAAGGCAAAACCAAAGCAGCTACGGCTGTTGGTACATTTCTGTATGGTATGTATGAGGTATTACTGTAAATGGTCACCAAGGGTGCTCTTTATACTGAATCGTGGTACAAACAAAAACTAGAATTTCCACTTGAATCCAATGCATTAGTGCACAGTGTTGAGTGTGGGTATTACACCATTATATAAAGTGTATACAAACAACCTGCTGGTAAATATAACAGTTTAGTGACACCAAATGGTTTATCCCCCAACAATTAAACATTCAACTTTTAAAAACTTTGACCATCATGGAAGAAGCATTCATTTCTGTGCTTTAATGAAAAGTCTCATTGCTGTGTGTCAAACAATATGAAGGGGACCATGCAGGTCATGGTCAGAGCTTCATTTGAGCTGAATGTGACATTTTTCTTAGGTCTTCCATCCATTACGTCCATCCATTTTCTTAATACCAAACGGTGTCGTGGGGGTCTGCTGGACACATTTACATGACTTTTGCACAGTTGGTTTGACAATAGCAAATGAGCAGACCTACCAACCTTGATTATAATAACAGATCAAGAACTATTATACCATCTACATCATGTGATGCACATTTTTCTCAAGTATAACCAAGAATCGAGTTTGCAGGTGGCGTTTCGGTTTGTCGGTGGCATGCAGTATTACGGTTTAATTTCGATAATGTCTAATCTTATGATTAACACTGTTCTTTCAAGATTGGGAAAAGTTATCTAAACCCCCCCCCCCCTCTCTGCGTATGAGACATTCCTGTAGATCAGAGCTGCACAAAGTCCAGCTGCTTATTTTACAAAAAATGTATGAATCGTGGTCCAACCGGGCCATCAATAACACATTATTATGATTATATGGGTTCAATATTGGTATGTAAGACATTTGCACCCCACACACAAAGCTAATTACATACTGTATATATATATATATATATATATATATATATATATATATATATATATATATATATGGCATATATAAGGCACATAGTTGGCCCTTAGGCACCCTTTACATCATTTAAACCGACCCTTTGGGAAACCCCTGCTGTAAATATACATCCCATTTCAGACTCAGTCTCATTTATTGCCAGTTATACAACTTAGTGACACAGTTATGAGGAATTTGCTTTGTTGATTGGTGATTCAAAGCAAGAGGATGACATAAAACAGCAGTTTCATTTGTACTCCATCACAGAATCAAGAACACCCAAATTAGAAGACGAAAATACTTCCAAAATGTTACGACTCAAAGTAAAATTGCTACATTTTTTCGGATAATAACAATGCAGTATTTTCATAGAGAGCTAAAATGTGGTCACACAAACATAGCAGACAATATAAGAATGAGTGTTTGATATCCACAGTACAAAGAAATCTCAGCATATCTGGTGCATTCAGTGAGGGAGGGGGGGCTTAATCTTGTTACTTTTCCACTAACCCCAATTAATACTTTTTATTTTCAGTCTACTTGCAGGAGGAGAAATCATTTGGCAACAGACACTTTTGGCGTTTCTTTCAACACTTTTCAGCCCACTTTGCATATGTGTATATTGATATCCATTATGTGAGTGTGTGAGTGAATAAAAAACCTACCAGAATCCAGAAAGGCTGAGTCCGAGCTCATGGTACCTGCGCAGGCATTACTGTAGTTCTGTCTGATCTCCTTGAAGAAAGCGTTGGTCTCCTTCAGGTTCTTCTTCAGCTGGATGTTGTGCTTGTTGTAGTTGTTGCACACTTTCGTCAGCTCCCTGGCTAAAGGACTAGACCTCTGCTGCTGCTGAGGCTGCATGTTTACATCCATGATGAACAGGTTGGAGCTGTGCTTTTTTTTGTCGTGCCAAAAAAAGTAATTAAAAGAAAAAAAAAGGACTAAAAAAATAAAAATAACAATAAAAAATCTTTACAGAGATGTTTCTGATATTATTATTGCACCTTTCTCTAAACGTGCAGCCAGTTACGTCTCGTCACGTTTTCAGAGATAAAAGTAAAAGTGTTCGGGCTGTGTCAACACATCACAGGACAGCTGGTTTTAGTAGATGCAGGGCAGCTCCTGCAGTTTGTTGCGTTAGTGTTGTGATGCTGCACCTCTCGCTAGCTGGACGCTAGACGGATTATTCTGACGAGATTATTAGCGAACACATCTAGCTGCTATTTCGGCATCTTATTCCTCCACATCTCCGGACACAGATAGGTAGAGAGGGAGAGAGAGACAGCGAGAGACAGAAAGAGAGTGAGAGAGAGAGATAAACAAAGAAAGAGTGTCCAGGGAGGCAGACAGTGATGTGTCAGCGACCAGCGTACGAAGTTCACCGTGTTAGCGCTGCTAGCCTGAGGGCAGCTCGGCTCCGTCCTCGCCTCGGCCTGGCAGAGCAGACATCACTCGCCGTTTGGGAAAACAGGAAAAACAACTAAAGAAAACGTCCGCGGGATCACTTCCACAGCCATGCAGCTCCTTAAAAAGAGGATCGCCTTCTCTAAATAGCAGTTGTCTCTCGCAAGGGAGGGTTATTGACACGCCGAGATGTAAGAGCAGGAGAAGGAGGAGGAGGAGGAGGAGGAGGAGAAGGGAGGGTAGAGAAGAAGAAAAATAACCGCTGTGGTTTTCCTGTTGCAGCGAGGAGCTGAAAAAAAACTTCCTAAACTCTGCTCCGGGTCGAAGAAACAAGTGCGAATCTGCACCCGCTAGGGCAGAGAGTGGGAGATGACACTCTAAAGACAGAGATTTTGATGAAGAGGAGGCACGGTGGTGGTGCAGGGGACGAGGTGTGTCCGTACCGCACCAAACCACGCAGAGCCGAGCAATCAAATCACTGCAAAACAGAAAGTCCTTAGAGTCGAACTTATGGAGCGGAAGGGGAGGAGCCTGGGAATCGCGTCCCACTGCACCCTGGGAATTGTAGGCGGTGACAACAAAAACAAGGAGACGTTTCGTTTTAACAGCTTTCTCTGTGTGTTTGCTGTTGTTTCATCTACAAATACGTACAAATTTGGCTTAAAAGTGTCTCTTTTTTGGGCATACTCTTTTTTCATGCTCGTAAAAAAAGAAGATTTTCTTTGGTCTTCAATTATTTAGTAACTATTTCTTATATACGATTTGTATTCACCTGTCTAAAGTTGATGTATTAATATTGTTATTATTTTGATTTTCAAATATGTTTTCGTTGTTGTTATGATGATCATCATCATCATTTATCAATGAATGTTCTTATTTTGCTTACATTATTTGGCACTATTTATTATTATGTATTGTATTACTTACGCATTACATATTAGGCCTATGTGTTGTACTTATTTACTGTACTATAATGATTGCAAAATATTGCAGGTATATGGTGTTGTTACAGAAGATATCCTGCTCTTTTTTCTCTTGCAGGACTTGTTTGTGCAGATGTGTTTGCATGCACAACAGTGCACCACCACTTGCTTGGCTTGCTAAACCTTCCTGACAAATTGCATTCAAATGCAGGTTTCCACTTGCCTTTCTGGAAATCTTACAAAGTAGTTTCCTTGGAAAATTTTGACCATGTTTATAAAAGCTTTGGAATTTGTAATATCTGACCCTTACCAATGATGGTCCCCATGCCAGTGACAGCCTGCTGATCCGGAAAAGTAAAAAAAAAGAAAGTCCCATTGTTCCAAAAGACATCAAAACAAAGTGCTTTCAATGTCACTTACTCTGAACATATACTCCTCTAATCCAAAAGAGGTCTCTTTTTGAGCCTACTTCCAGTGCTCATATGGTGAAGGCAGGGAATACGCCTTGAATTTTCAGTCAGTCCATGTCACACTCAAACCTAGGAGATTCCAATAAATGTAAACATGACTGATTTTGGAAAAGCCACAAATACACTGGAAAAACATACCCAGTCTGACAGGAATAGAAACCATGGATCAGGTTGGTACCAGGTTGGACCAATCCACTGTATCACCTTGCACTGAATATATGCAGGCTAAACAAGCCAATGAGGCCCAAATCCAGTGGAACAGGATGAGAGCTATTAACCAGTTTTAGTTTTAGATTCACCCTGACAATTTAACACATTAACGTCACAACATTATCAACGTTATCAACATTAACATTTACTTCTCAGTGAGATTACTGCTTAGTCCATGAAAACAGCAATATCATGTTTTCTGTGGCTCTGAAGGGAATTTTTTAGAGCCCAGTAAAAATAACCCAGATGATGCAGAACGGCAGGTATTTGAAAACCAAAGGTCAAAGTTTGTTGTTTGGTAAAAGCCTGCATTTTCAAAATGTTGTCAAAGTTGAATTGCAGCCTGGGTGTTATTGTCAAATGTTGAGGTAGACAGTTTTGGTCTTTTTGGTGGTTTCTTCACGTTGCTAACGACCCCCCTCTTCTGGCACACATGTGGTATTACACAAACAACGCCTTATGGGAGTAGAAGGAAGAGTTCCCTCTCTCAGTCTGGTCAAGTCTGGATAAGCTCTGTAAGTGCTTAAACCCATATGCATCCTGCTGGGCTGGGACATGGCGATACACTTAATACATACAACAGAGACTACAGTCATCTGAAAAAAGAGTGCAATTAAATATAATTGTGAATGCTCATCATCACAACAATCACTGATAAAATTTAATTGCATCTATGTAATTTTTTCCTGACTTTATGGCGCCAATAATTTTGCCATTTTAAAAACACAAATATCAGTCCTTTAAAGTTATACTGTTGATCTAATGGATGTATGCTGACTGAGATATAGCAATGACTGACTCTTCTCATAGCACATTTCTCCGTCCAAGCTGAAGTGTGCAGTTCATTCTGTTCCCAGATGACAATATCTTCTGAGCTGGTGGGTCCAAAGGCTTCTCCATTGTTTATTTTGTGCATACTGTTCCCCTGCATGCATGAGTGAAGAAGCATCAGCATGTGACTCGGAAAACTGAATGGCCAACACAGCGGCTGTGTCTAATGAGCTAAGAGGTTAATTAAGACGGATTCTCCCGGGGAGCCAGCCAACTGGCTCAAAGTGTTAAGACTGAGTGTTAATTTATTCTCTTTCTTTTCAGTTTACTCTGATTTTATGTTGTTATTGGTACTGAAGTACATATTTGGATCCCTGCCATATCCCAAACATATACACCAATGACATGACTGATCCTTGTTAAAACTTTACGCCAACATGAATAATGCATCCATGTATAAGAGCTGATTTATATTTGATGATTTAAGTTAAGTGATATGATATGATATAAATAATAAATAACATCTAAAACGTAAACAATTCTGAATATTTTATTTATAACAGCCAAGGTGCATTATTACGTTATTATCTATATACACTTCGATCCCTTAATTCCTTCTATGAATATTGCTGTATTTTCATGCGAATATTTATTATCTATCTGTATTGTTATCAGTTAGCATTCTGTATACATTATCATCAGTGGTCATCATCGTTATCATTAAATGCATGCTTTAAAATGTAAATAGTGACATCACTGTTCGATGACTTTTGGATGAGATTTAACTATCCCTCAAAAAGTTTTATGCTTTCCCCCAAAAATAGGAAGTGAAGACATCTATTTAAACTTGTTTTTAACTCACCTTAGGATCTTATTTGGAATATATGTATTTATTAATTATTAATGTGGTCTGTACCGTATTTTTACGTGTTTTTCTAATGTTATGGTTATGATAATAAATATGATGATTGTTGTTCGGGATCAACCTGAACGGGACTAAAACACAATCTTGACACAAAGAGCAGAGAAGTTTCAATTTGACCAACACTTGTTTTATTGTTGCGGTGTGTTTGTTGTACTCATCCGCGCACCCCCCTTAACCCACCTCAAAGACGTCTCCAAAGTGATGTTTATGACGTCACAGCACGTGCGATCCTATTGTTTGAGGACACCGTGTTCAACAAAAAGACGTCTAAAACGTTGGAATGAATGTACTTCACACAGATGTACCAAACTTGTAACTTGTAGGGTAACCCTTGTTTCCCTCTCAGTTGTCTCCGCCCCCACATCGTTCTCCGGGTGTCACCATCAAGCGCTCCTCAGTGCAGACGTCACGCCCCCTCGTGCTATTCGACGTGGCTGCCTGCTGCACTCCCACCTGCCTCCGCTCACTTGTTGTTCCCCAGAGAGCTCTGCTAGTCGTGTCCCGGTCCGCTCTGCAGCTGATCACCTGCCTAGAGGTGAAGGTTTCCTCTTTGATCTGAAGCCTGGAGGACCGAGTCATGGACGGTGTGCTGGTGGCTCCTGGTGCCGCTGAGGAGTCTCTGAAGAGAAGAGCCGTGAAGAGGCATTACCACAGACACAACCTGAAGCACAGGTACGAGTTTCTGGAGACGCTCGGGAAGGGAACCTACGGCAAGGTGAAGAAAGCCAGAGACAGCTCGGGCAGACTGGTGAGAAGTCAGCACACGCTTTACCTGTTTCATCATCATCATTATTGTTATTGTCACTGTCATTGTTATTATCATTATTGTGATGATGACTATTATTATTGTTATTATTGGAGGGAATGTGGGTTTAAGAGAGAGAGACGCACTTTTTAACAAAAGCAATGGGATGGTGCCGGGTCTGTTGATCTATCTATTATTCAGTGTGAACCTCTTTTATGGTGGTTTTCTCTTTCTCAACTCCTGCATGTTTTAGATGTTTTCTGCTCCAACACACCTAGATGTGATGACGAGACGCTGATTAGAATCAGGTATGTTGGAGCAGAAAACAGTTAAAACATGCAGGGCAGAGTGACCAGAGGAACAGGGTTGGAATAATGTTGCTCTGTCAAAGCCCATGTATCCAGACAGCCGCTGGAGCACTCAGTAATTAGGTCTGCATGTTCCCTCCACTGTCCTGTCTGCCACCTGTTGTTTGGACTGCGAATTAGGAGTCACAGTCTGCACCTCCACCAGGTTTTCTGTTGTAACTGGCAGGATTGGCACTATGAGATATTGCTATTGTGGCTAAAAGAGAGGCAACTTCTGTGTTTTGAATTGTAAACTACTAGAAGAGTTGCCTCTGGTCTCTGTGCCGTTTCAGTGTTTGTTAGTTGCCAAACCAGCTCAAGTTTGCCCAAGAGTTCATTGTGTTTGCTTTAGAAGGAGGAGGAGGAGGAGGAAGGGGTTGCTCTCACTCAAGCCTGGTTTCCTCAACATGGAGCCAACATGGTCACTGAAATATTCTCACCGCTGCCATGGCTTCCACTTGATTCATTATTGAACTTGGAGTGCTATATGTCATGTCACACAGATTGAGGCAACAGTAAATTCCTCTAAATCTGTCACTGCATGATGAGTGTTCCCTCAGTCTCTTCCTGCTGCTGTGCAGCAACAAGGAAAGGCGTTTCAGTGGAAAGTGACACAGGAGGGGCTGTCAGAGGGAGAGTTAGGTCACTTTTTTTCCCCCCTGTGTTCCTGATGACAAAGGGAAATTGAAAGCTGCTTTTTAGGTGGATTCCAGGACTGCATGACCCAAGAGGAAGTGGGAGCTGTTTAGGTAGAGATAAGCCTCAGGAATAAGAATGACCTCAGTTGAAAGACAATGCGATTTCTCCACAGTGTATACCAATTCTGATCCGTTTCTTTGAGTATGTTTGCAAATTTTCTCCTGAAGTTTCCCTGAAATAAAATAATCTGAACCTTGCCTGAATAGTGTGATGCAACACGGTTCAACAGCACCACTGAATAAAGTTTAATCAGCAGAGATAAGATGCTCATAAAACCATAAGGAACTGCAGCGGAGCTGTGTTAGATCATCCGTGGCAACCAGGTGTATCTAATAAACTAACAATTGAGTTGTGCTCAGACTTTGCTACAAACTGTGCTCCACTCTGCATAATTTGCATCTGGCCAAATCATTTGCTCTGTTTCTATAACCTGACGTATCCAACATGTAACCAGGAAATGTAAATTACAACCAAAGAAGCTTCAGTTATAGTGACTCATACGAACACAATGGCACACAGATACTTGGCCCGCGTTTATAAGAAGTGTCCTCTGATTGTTTGTTGTGAGTGAAAGCACAGTAAGTGTTGGTAATTCCCCTTCCGTGCCTGCAGTAAACACGCAGCGATACATGCTCAGCCTTGTCCACACACCCAGCTCTGAGCTGCTGCAACTCTTGAGTTTTTACAGGATGAGTCTGGTGTCTGAGATTTATCCCTGCGGGCAGCTTCCTAATCCTCATGTCTCAAACCCCTCCTCAAATGTCAAAACACTGATTAGTCTCAAAGCTTGTTTTAATCCACACAGTACAAATGTGGTTTTAACAGGACGGACTGGACAGGGAAGAAGCATTTAATGGCTTTGTTTGCATCCGCCTACGTAGGTATAGTCACTCTAGTGGCAGGAAAACAAAGGATGGCTTCATCTCGCGTGTGTTGTGGCTGCACAGCTGCTCCCATTGTCCAAATGCATAGGTTTGATTATGTAAGCCACTTAACTTGGTGGGCATTGTAGGGTTGACCTCACTCTCTATGTGACGTATGCTGCATGTATCCCAGAGGAACCCCAGTTAGACAGCGGGTCAGCGTGGAGGCCCGGGTTGGAGCAGGACGCTGTTTGCTTCACTTTAGATATGAGACACAAAGACACAAAGTTACTGAAGCATCAGACACCTTTAGTAAAGCTTCTTTAAATCACAATTAGATTGAAGATGAACGAACCTTCAGTCAGTCCATGAAAAAGGGTGCAATTGTTGAGTTGAAAATACATATTTTGAGTTGTTACACAAAATCATTGCTATACTTTTTGGTGAATAGGAATTGAGATAGATAGACAGATAAACTTAACCATGTAAATGTAGTTTTGAGCATGGATTGGAATAGGTGTGAAATATCCAGTTAACCAAACATTATTTAGCCAGTTTTATCATTTTAAGCGTAATCACTTTCCAGGGAAATGTGAAGTGATGAGTGTCATGTCAAGCCCACATCTTTAGTCCCTCACTCCAAACATGACACACAGTTACACACAAGCAGAAACTTTTTCCATTTGCTTCAGTTAGTTCAGCAGTTACGTCACAAAGTGTTATCAGGGGCAGAAATCCCTTTTTGTTGGTTCAGGAAGTCTGTGTTAAATATCAGAAATTTCGACCCCTGGCGCCTATTGCGTGGAGCGGACCGGCAGCACATCCAGACTGCACACATAGAGACGGCTGCACAGGGATGTGAACTCATCATGAGTGGGAGTGCAGCCTATCTGACGGCTCCACAAACACAGACAGGAAACGTCAGTTCTCAGAATCAGGAACAGGGTTTGAGTGGTGTGAACACTGGGCTGACCTGGAGCTGAATCCAAACCAGACAGTGACTCACAGCAGGAGACAGCTGATGTGACATGTCCCCTCTTGACTCATTTCCCCATGTCTGCAGTTCAACAGGGGTTAATAGGAAGGAAAGATGGGGAGCCCAGCCTAGACCCCCCCCCTCTAGTGCCATCTGCTCCCCAGTGGCACCCTGAAAAGTTGGGGTAGAGTGATGACGCACTCAGTGCTCAGAGGAATCCCAGGAATCTGAGCCTCAGTTGGACAAACACAGAGTGTAGACAGACCCTTGATAGATGCTTGTCTCCAGCTTGTACAGGACAGGTCTGAGACCACAGACTCTAACAGGTGCTGTTAGGACTAAGATGTCCTTATTCTATGTGAAAGTCCCCCAAACATGAGAGCTGACGGTGGGTTTCTCTGCAGCAGACGATCTTGACCTGGCGTCTCCTCTGCCTCGTTAGAAACAACACTGCAGAGCTCTCACTTCACGCTCCATTGCTCCTCTTTTCTCTTTAATGTTTTTCTCAATGTTTGTTTACCCTGTTTGGCCACATAGACCTGACCCAGAATTTTAATTGACTGACCTAATTGTAACATTAATATTGTGTCTATCACTTAAAAGACGATACATTAGTTTTGCATCCATAAACTCACGTTGCTTTTTAGAAGAGAAAGTGGGACATCCTGGACAAAACTTGGACTCTATGGTGTATTTCTGAACACTTGATGGTTTTGCTGGTCAGGCATAAACTAGTCTGTCTTGATGTTTGTTCTATTTAGACACAATTGACATCTTTTAAAGTCAACGTCTGACTCTCCTCACAACTTCAATACTGCGTTATCTTTATAGATTAACCATATAAAATATTTTTCTTTTTCTTTCCAGGTTGCTATAAAGTCCATCAGGAAAGATAAGATCAAGGATGAGCAAGACCTGGTTCATGTTCGCAGAGAAATTGAGATCCTGTCCACACTCTGCCACCCACACATCATCACCATATATGAAGGTACAGCAACCAAACATGGAGTAATTATGGATGGTGTGAGAGTTTGTACGTCTCAGATATGACTGTATCTGATGACTGGAAGCCACATGCAGAGTGAAACATGATACCCGGGGAGAACATGACTCTCAGTCGGCCTCTGTTTGACATTCAGAGCTTGGTCACGCAAGTCTTTGTGCAGATGACGGATGTGATGAGAAGTTACATAAGCGTTGATAGACAGTCAGCAGCGTAGGATAATGATCAGAGCCTGGTGTCTTTCAGCTTCCCTCACGCCTGATGAGATGATCATTCAGAGCTGCTGTACCTCAGTGCATGTTGATTATAATACAATCATCCTGGGGCCCAGTGCAGCATAGCCACTGAGGGCAGGGTTGGACAGGGAGCTGGAAACCACTCTGACAGTCTAGGCTCCAGTTCTACCTCCATCTGTGAGATTTTGGGATGTGACACTAATTTATTTCTCTCCCCTGTCTTTCAGTGTTTGAAAACAAGAACAAGTTTGTCATTGTGATGGAGTACGTCAGCCAAGGTGACCTGTACGACTACATCCGTGACAAGGGGCGGATCAGTGAAGGAGAGGCGAGGCACTTCTTCAGACAGCTGGTCACCGCTGTGCACTATTGCCACCAGGTAAATGAATCCCAATCCAACTGTTTAATCCAGGAGATAGCAAGTGGTTCATGGAAGCAGAGTCTGGGACATTTGCTTTGTTGAATGAAGGTGGATGGCAGGTCCAAAGACATTCTCACTCAAGTATACATTTCAGACTCCAAGAACTAAACTGAGACTAAACTACAAGAGTAAAGTCAACTAAAGCAGGCCACATGTTCAGACTGGTTACCATGCACCCTGCTCTGTTCAGAGGAGGCGTGTGAGTAAATGAAGGCACACGGATGTGTGGCAGCAGTTTGGTGAAATATCAGTGAAACACTCCTGGTTCTTCCTCAGTATGAGGCTCCTCCTGTGATTCTTGCTCAAACATAGAAAGCTGGAAGTAAACATGCTCCGTAGCTGAATTGCTCCAGGTACCACTGTGATCATGCATGTGAGAGGCAGCCAAGACAGCCAACCCAGGCATGGTTGCCAGTTAAGTATGAAATGGCACCAGATCACCCATTATCCAATCGTTCTGCATGCCCTTCCAGATGCAGCCATGGTAGACAAGCAGAGCCCTCCATGTGTACGTCTGCTCTGTCAGTCATGAAGTGAGAGGGCTCAGTGCAGATCAACCTCTCTGTCAGTGGGTTTTTCCAGGGCGCTGGCACCCCCAAAGTTACATAACAGGCATTATTCACTGCCAGGCTGCTGCACTACAGCCGGGCTGTGAGAACGATGCAGGGGGAGCCCAACAGGCGACTGGGAGGAGACCAGTCGGGGCTAAAGCCAGCACACACACACACAGCACACTCCCAACACACACATGCATGGCCGCACACTCTAATGAGGGTGTGATGGAACACGAGGACACACACAGAAAATCATTTGTTCCTCCTCAAGTCCAGAGCTGTGTAATTACCAGCAGTTACAGTACACTGTGTTTTAGCGTAGCTCTCAGCACTTCCCTCGTGCTGGCTGTGCTGTGTACTGAGCAGACTGCCCTGCCACTCACTGAGTCAGCCACCTGTCTGCTTTCTCTCTTATGGGAAGTCTTGTTAAATATTTGATTGAGCTATCTGTGGTTGTAAAGCATTGCCTCCATTACAGACTGTAACCTGGAAAGTCAATTCTTACCTTTCTACCTGAGCACAGCAGAGGCTACAATGTCTCCATGGATACAGGAAATGCTAATATTGAAGCACTTGTTGACCTGCATTTATGAAAGAAACTGTGAACTTTGTGCCACTGGAAGGTATTCCCCCCTGCAGAGTGCAGGACAATGAAGCATAACTGACATACCAGAGGAAAAAAAATCTTCACTTGAAAAAAATGTGTTCTGACCCAGTGAGAACTAATCCTTTTATGTAATGAAGACAACCTCAAATAAACTGGTGTGAAGTGAGAAAAAGTCATTATCCTCTAAAAACAGAAAAGAATGCTGTCCTGGTCAAACTGACCTGTTTTCCCTGCTTGGTTCCTCTTGTGATTTCTTCTAGAATGGGATAGTTCACCGGGACCTGAAACTGGAGAATATTTTACTGGACGCCAATGGAAATGTGAAGGTGAGCATGAGGAGGAGCTTGAACGTGAACAAGAGTATTCCACAGAAATGTTACTAGTAGTTTAACTTATTGTGAAGGACATGTTTAATGACTGATTACTCTGTCCTGTGACTCTGCTTGGTGACTGAACAGTGATGTGCTGTGAGCAGTTGATGAAGTGATAGCGATGCGTGTGGAGGATTTGGAGGAGGGAACAGTCATGTGATCACAGATGTATCAGACGTGGCTCACTGACATGTCTTGGTCCTCCCCTCCCAGATTGCAGACTTTGGGTTGTCCAACCTCTACCATGGTGATGAGTATCTCCAGACATATTGTGGAAGTCCTCTCTACGCCTCCCCAGAGATCGTCAACGGGCGGCCGTACCGCGGGCCAGAGGTGGACATGTGGTCTCTGGGTGTGCTGCTCTACGTCATGGTTTATAGTGCCATGCCATTCCAAGGAGACAACCACAAAGCACTGGTCCAACAAATAAGCACTGGAAACTACAGGATGCCTGAATACATCTCTGGTGAGGCTTTCAACCTTTCTCTGAGGGGAAACTAGAATGAGAAGCCACTTTGTTGAAGGACAGCCTACACCTGGCCCGAGATGTAGAGCAGCTCAAAAACATCTTTATGTCCTCATTCAGATATGAATTCAAAATTAAATGCACTATTTTCTATGAATTCACCATTTGGGTAAATGAAATAACAGGATTTTTGAGAATTGTCATCTGGCCTAAACGTAGACGAATGATGACATGAAATGTTGAGCTCCATTGATTAATAAAAGAAGTTAACAAGTCAGATGATCATTCATGTGAGTGTCAGGCAACACAGCTAATCAATATAAAGTCTAGATGTGGTTTCCTGATACCTATGAAGGGCATCACATCTCCACAGAAGCAGACCATAGCACTGTTAGACCCTAGAATCAATCTGATTGGAAAGGGATTGTTCAGTAGCATTTCTAATTAAACCAATGTTTAAACCCCAAAGAACAAGCGAAACTTCTTTAAATGATCCAAGGAGGATTTTCTGATCTGAAAATGACATGTTTTCCCCTACTTCTCTCTCTCAGATGCCTGTGGGCTCATCCGCTGGATGCTGACGGTGGATCCTGAGAGCAGAGCCACAATAGAGGGAGTTGCAGGACACTGGTGGCTCAACCAGGGCCACCAGCTGCCCTTACTGGCCCAGACAAAGAGCAGCTCTGTAGAGTCAGCTTCAGCAGCCTCTCTCACTGGCCTGGCTAGCATCGCCAAGTGGCTGCGGCGCAGATCCAGGCCCCTGCTAGAAAGTGGCTCCAAGATCCGCTGCCTTCTCAAGCCCCAGGGTGCAGAGGAAGTGGCCCGGCAGCGCTCTCTGAGAAGGTCCCAGAAGGAGAACAACATGTCCCAGACGGTCCACCAGGCTGCCGTGGACTCCCGCCCTCCAAAGAGCATCTTAAAGAGACGAAACAGTGTGAAGCAAAGGCCGGTGACGGAGGCCTCTGCTGCAGGTTCAGTGGAGCCGCTCAGCTCTTTGGAAAAGCCTCCAACTGTCCCCTCAGGTGCATCGCTGCCTCGCAAGGGAATCCTGAAGAAGCCCAGGGAGCAAGAGTCGGGCTACTCCTCATCCTCTCGTGAGAACAGTGACTCCGGCCTGATGCCACATCTCAAAGAGTGTCCCTCAGCTCCCACCTACAGGAAGGGCATCCTAAAGCACAATGGGAAGTTCTCCTCGGGGGCGGCCCAGGACTTTGGCTCTCTGGACCAGCTGGCGGCCTCCTTGCCCCGCACAGGTGTCAGGTCCAGACCTGGAGGGTCTATCAGCCAGGACAGCATCCTGTCCTCGGAGTCCTTCGACCAGCTAGATCTGCCAGACCGCATGGGACCTCCGGCACAACTGGATGAACCAGCCAGGCCCAGCATGAGAGGGTGCGTGTCTGCTGACAACCTGCTGGACATCCACAGAGACAGGTTTCTCGTGGATGGAGCCCTGAGGCCCTGGAACTGCTACAAGGCCGGAGTGGCTGACAGTGCCTTTTCAATCACAGACTGTGATAACGTCACAGAGACTTACAGAAAGGCCCTGGTTATACAAGGCTCTCCAGCAAGCTAGAGACCACTGGTCTGTCCAGGACGCTAGAAACTGTAAGAGACTGATGTCCAGTGATAGAGTGAGAAATGACCTCTTTGAAAGATCCTCAGGAGGAAGAGGGTTGCTGCTGTTGGTGATTCTGGGAGCTGACTTTGAAAGGTTCATGTGAAAAGTCTCCTGATACCAAATCACTGTGTTCTTACCAGTCTGAAAGTATAATGGAGCAGTCTGAAAGTATAATGGAGCATAGAGCCATTAAATGGCACACTGACCTTTTACTCAGTCACAGAAGGTTGTTCATGTTCAAATATTGTATCAGCCACAAAGTGACTGTCGTTTATGATCGATACGAGACTTTATGACTGAATGGCTCCTGTAAATTCCTGCTGTGTGATAGCCTATCATTTGTCCACGTTCTGTTTCTGGGATTATACTTTTATAGCCACAGACCAGTGTCTATAAATGGAGTTCAATGATCGGACATGTTCGCTCTTTTGCTGTACTCAGCTCTCCTAGTTCTCACTCTTCATGATGCTGGGAAAGTGACATTTCATTGATACCAAAGAGTAAAATGCTTATTGATTTGGTGTTTTTGTACCAATGGGAAACATAGACTTGTGCTCTCAACAAGGGTTTTTATTTTTTTTATGCTAATGTTTTATAAAAATTGCTTTTGGGTAATGACTTGAAATAAACATCATGGCACCCATCAAGCCAGTGGTTGTAATTCTTAGTCATTTATGGTTGTTTTAAAGGGACATTGTGTAGGAATAACCCCCATCTAACAGTGAAATCGTGTATTGCATTCAAAGCGATGTTTCACTCTAGCGCCTCCCTGTTTCAAACATGCATTACAACTACGGTAGCCTCCGTGTATCAAAAAGCCTCCTGCTGATCTCCTCCAGCGTCTCTGCGCTGGCTCGCAGGGAAGACGCGTTGGTGCTGTTTGTCCCTTGCTGGTAGCTGTAGTTTCAAGATGGCCGACGGTCATGGCTCTGCCCTGCGAGCTTTCTCCTCACATGTATAAACTGATCTGAAATTATTTAGATGTGATTAATTAGAACAGATTATTAACAGGTCATAAAACACCAATGATAATGTGTATAATGCCGACATCGATTTTTGGAGATAAAAGAACAAAAAATATTACACATTGTCCCTTTAAAAACCTCTAAATACTTGTGTAATTTAAAAATTGCCTAACTTAAACTGGAAGTCCTTGATATTTTAATTTGCCTTGGGTAATATATTATTTTACTGATGTGTGACAGAGGAAAGTAAAAGGCCTTTTCTACTGGTTTAATATCGTATGTCTGAAATTGTTTTCACAGTTTCTGAAATTGTTTTTTTTTCTTTCCATGTTTGCCAAAGTTCCCTGACTTTGTGTGTTTTACTCTGTGATGTGCAATAGGAGATAATGAAATCAACAAATAAAACCTTTAAAAATTAAATGCTGGCTCGTGTTTGCAGTGACCTAAATTGTTCAGTTTTATTTCATTGCTCAACAATTTCAGTTGAATTCAGGACACCACTACAAGGAAAACATTAACCTGGACTTTCCAAACCATCTGAACGTGAAACCAAAAGTCTGTCTTTGCAATCACTGCTGTCAGGATGAAGTGCCAAGTGTCACCATCATAAAACATTCAGCATGGTGTCATGATGATCATATTCCAGCTCTCAAAGGTGCTATATTAAAAACTGTAAATCAAACAATAGTATGATCTAAAAGTATTGCCTTTTAATAGCTCTTAATGTGTCATCCACAGACATTCATGTGTGAGAACAAACAAAGGCAGGTAGACTGCATCTTGCACAGTAACCGGGCTTCTTCTTTAGGAACACTTCAGTGTGTAGGACGATCGATGCTGACAGTTCATGGTTCCTCTGTTAATGAGCATCAGCTTGGAGAAGAGAGGTTCAGCTGGTTGCAGAGGCAGAAGAAGCTCTGTTCAGGATCAGATAGAAAGCCAGAGGCAGCCAGGTCATCACAAGGTCAGAGACAGAGAGCAAGAACACAACATTCAGTCTCAAGCAGACCTTAATGAATGTTGTTGACCTGAGAGAGGAAACTGGAATAACTCCATCAGTGAGACATGAGGCGTTCCTAAACAGGACCACCTTTGCATCCGGTTCCATCATATATCAGTTTAGTTATCGTGATGATTTTGTACATTTGTTTGCATTAGTAATGATGTACATTTAAAGGATGACAGGACTGGACAGGTGTAAATCTTTTCCCTCTAGGTCGGTTTCATCTGCACAAACATATTCGTGACGGTTTGTTTGAACTCTTTCTCAGACTGTTTGAACACTGCTAAAGCGGTGCCAGTGTCGGGACAACAGGGCAAAGTCAAAAAGAGATATCATGTGAAAAAAATATATAAGTTAAACATTAGCCTCACCAGATTCTTGGACCTGTACCCAACCAAAGAGCTCTTGACCTCTTTGGCATCCACTGAGAGCAGCTTCACTGCAGCAGTGCTTGCACAGACCCACGTTGAGAGCAGGATCTCTAAGAAGATGTTATCTATCTAATCGTTGCAACAGTGAGAGAAAGGCTGTGAGGCTGTTAAGCAGATGCTGCCATTATAGACACTCCCTGCTGAACAAATGCTGGTATTCAAGAGAAGACACTTCCCAAAACCTGATAATGTGACACTAGATCCTAAATAGCTTCAGGCAGGAGCAGCACTGGCAGAGAGACTCAGGCGTTCAGACACCTTTGTCTGAATGGGATACAATATCAGGAGCCTGCACTTCTCTGAAACGTGACGGGCTGTAAGGCTACGGGCCGTCTAAAATGGCTCTGTATCCCTGTGACCTGCGGCCTCGGGCAGCCTCGCAGAGATTCGTGGGAAATCAGCCCAGCTGAATGGTCGGACGCAGGTCTTTCACAGCGGACAATGCAGGATTACACAAACTCAGCTCTCTGCCTCCAAAATGAACTGCTGACGCATCGTAATCTAAGTTATGGCTGCTTTTGTGGTCGGCTATTGTTCGCTGCTTGGAAACTGTGTTTAATTTGACTCTTACATTAAATGCACTACGACGAGAAATAGAGCTGTTGACCTATTGCAGCTCTGAAAGAAATAAAAGCCTCTTTTATTACAGTGAAATGACTCGGTGGCCTCATATTTGAGCGGAGAAATCTTGTGGCACAAGATGTTATTTGGACTTTTTGTGACGTCGGCATCGCGTTTGACAACTTCTTGTTCTCCGTCATGTTTTAATGAGGGTGTAAAAGGGAAACATCTTGTATCTGCACTCAGTTACGTAACTCACGGCTGGCTGCCAGGGCACTGAAGACATGAAAGTATTTGCCTGGAGCAAAACGATCAGAATCTAGCGAAGACCAGCAAGAATCGACTCCAGGAAGTCTGTGGGTACAGTTAATTACTATCACTTTGTTTTCACGTCTTCACAGACATTAAACTTCACTCTCTTCTTCTCTTGTTGTCTCGTTGGTCAAATAATCTACTCTTTACGATCCGTTCCTCTGTTGCACTACCATTTTAAAATGATGTACTCATCCATTTCCCAACTCAAACAATGAGGTTTGGACTACATACTAGTACCAGGGCTACATCATACTCCTCATTGATTAATCTGGGGATTACTTTCTTGACTGATTGATTAGTTGTTTGGTTCATAAAGTGACGCAAAAACTGTGAAAATGGTGAAAGTCTGTTCGACAAAGGCCAGGATAAGGTCTTCAAATGCCATCTCTCAGTTTTCAATTTTCAAAACAAGAAAATGTTCAGATCTAACAAGCTGAGACCGGAGAACTTTGACATTTCACAAAATCATTTGCAGAATTGATTAACCAATTATCACAACATTTGTCAAGGTTTGGTTGCTCATTGGATATGTCATAGACGAATCTCAAAGTATTAACAAATTACCCATGTGCATGAAAACAAGTATAGAAGCACTGAGCCTAGTTTAATCCACTATCAGTCTTGTGAAACATGTCCTGTTGCTTCCCAGTTCATCTTCAGCAGATCAACCAGGTAAACCCTGATCAATAAAGCACTGGTCCCCTGTATCTCAGCTCAACCCATGGGTGCAGGCCAGGAGGAAGGATCCATCCAGACTCTGTTATATCAAAACAAAGGAATAATAACTTGATATTCATTTTTCTCATTAACGTAAGAAAATGGCAGTGAAATAAAAAATAAATATGTCTGTCTCTAGACTGTGGATAATATTAAATTTAATTTAAATTTCAATGTAAATTGCATATGAAGTGTTGTCTGTTTTATGTTTATTCATAATAGTGTTGATAAGTAGAAGTGTGGTTGTTTATGTGCAGATGAACAATTTGAATTCCTCTTCGGGAATAAACAAAGTGCCATCCATCCATCCATCCATCCATCCATCCATCCATCCATCCATCCATCCATCCATCCATCCATCCATCCATCCATCCATCCATCCATCCATCCAGCAGTTCTCTGCGTATGTCTGCTCATATCTCAGGGGGTGTTTGTATCTTGAACAGGTGCAGCAGCATGGTCTTCTGCTCGGAGGGCAGGTCGGCCTGAGCTATTGTGAAAGGGTAAAATCATCATCAGCATGGAGCCGGATAGACTTCCTGGACTTCAGGAATTTGCCAGCTACTACTGTATGTGTACAAGCTGAAGCTGACAGGTCAGTTTTGTTTGTTTTGGGTTTTTTTTAAGGTGAAAAAATAAGCGTCGTGTCCAAAGAGGAATACAGTTTTTGCAGTTTGCTCAGCCATTGTGAATACTTGGCTCTTGTCACCTGAGATGTTTTGAAAAGTGATTAAAGATGCTTAAAAGACAGGATTATATATTTTATAGCTGTGAGGGAAAAAACAAGCTTTTCCCAGCTGTGTCTTGTTTTTAATTTGAACAATTTAGAAATGACACGGGTGGAGGTTCAGTCTGTGTCCACCTGTCACCATTTGCTTCTAATGCAACAATTGACACTCAAATTTGCATTGTTGTAGATTTAACTAGAATCTATTTTGCTAATTTATTATCAACCCCCCACTCCCAAACACTCTCTCTCTCTCTCTCTCTTATCTGATGTTCACTGTCCTAGTTTGTTAAGACCTGTACATTCATACCTCGTAGTCTCATATTTTGTGAAACCATGAACATTTCACCACAATGTGGCAGTGTTGCTCTCAAATACTCTGTGCTCTGACATTTTTTCAAATTTATTTCAACTTTTTTTTAATCCAAATCCAAGAAAGGTCAATAAATGGTTTGAATAGCATTCCTGACTTTACCAATCAATACATAGAAGAAGAAATGTCAAGATTTTGAGAAATGTTAAAATATATTTTTTTTAAAGATGGCTGAAATAATCATGTAAATACAAAGTGTAATACCATATATAAATCATAATAAATAACACCAGTAAACACAATAACGTGTCAGTGTGCAACATCTGGTTCTGCTCAGTGGTTATTTTCATTGTTTTCCTCAGGAGATATTTGTCTTG
Source organism: Karalla daura (assembly GCA_029224185.1). Lineage (NCBI taxonomy): Eukaryota > Metazoa > Chordata > Actinopteri > Chaetodontiformes > Leiognathidae > Karalla > Karalla daura. The sequence continues at coordinate 28,817,182 of CM055188.1, forward strand.
GATACAAGAGAATATCACATGTTAACATCCACCACATCACGATTTACATATCAGCACAGTATTATCTAATGAAAATAGTCAGCCTAACAACCCTTGCATACGCACACACACACACACACACACACATACACACACACTCCCTCTCGCTTCACTTGCACTATTGCCCACACTCTTCCTATTGCACATGTAGCCATACATTGTGTGATTGATGCCTTTGCACTAATTATTGTATTACATTTCTATTATTCTATTGCACTCTATTGGACTATTGGACAATTTCTATGTACACAGGAGATTCATAAAGAAATTGTGCAAAGTAAAACAAAAATCAAAGCCGTTCTGCATCACTTTGATAGGAAATGCAGCATCAGTACACCTATTCTGGTATTCTGATTCCTCTGTGTGAGTCTGGGACGTGTACTCTCCGGGAAGCCATCATCATTGGCAGCATTCTCACCAAGTGCTCCATCCCTGTGCTCCACTCCAGGTAAGCTTTCATTGCACACACAGCTCCAAGCAAGATCTGACCTATTGTCCTCCGAGCCATTGTGTGGCCTAACCGATCGTGTTGTGTAACGGGGAAAGTTGTATAACACGCACCACCTTTCTTGTCTTTCAGCGCGGCTATGCTTAAGTTGGCAGAGATGGAGTACAACGGTGCCAACAGCATTTTCCTGCGTCTCATGCTTGACAAGAAGTACGCCCTGCCTTTCCGTGTGATAGACGCTTTGGTGGCTCACTTCCTGTCTTTCCACAATGAAAAGCACGTGCTTCCTGTACTGTGGCATCAGAGTTTACTCACCCTGGCCCAGCGCTACAAGGCCGACCTGTCCTCCGAGCAGAAGACCATGCTGCTGGACCTGCTCAAGATGCAAACGCACCCTGAGATATCGGCAGAAATCCGCAGAGAGCTGCAGAACTCTGAATCCAGGGATATTGAAATCGGCCTTCCTGTTACGGTTGAAATGGACTAAGGAAACCGGTGGGGGATATCCTCCTCCTGCTACGATCAAACGTTTAGTTCAGTCTGCTGTCCTCACACGTCCTGTCTCATGGAAAGACAGTTTGAAAGATGGCAGTGAGTTGTGGATGCCTTTGCACATGTAAAGATGTATGACAGTTATGATCAGTGGTGAATTTAGTTTTTTCTCAAATCTCTGAACTGTTTTGCAGTGGCAGTGATCACACATCAAAGACTGGTGGTAATTATGTACATTTGAGGCAATAATTTTGAATAAAACCCCTCAAAAAGCTGGTGAGACACACACACACACACACACACACATATATATGTATAGACATATAGATAGATAGATAGATAATAGATAGATAGATAGATAGATAGATAGATAGATAGATAGATAGATAGATAGATAGATAGATAGATAGATAGATAGATAGATAGATAGATAGATAGATGATAGATAGATAGATAGATAGATAGATAGATAGATAGATAGATAGATAGATAGATAGATAGATAGATAGATAGATAGATAGATAGATAGATAGATAGATAGATAGATAGATAGATGATAGATAGATAGATAGATAGATAGATAGATAGATAGATAGATAGATAGATAGATAGATAGATAGATAGATAGATAGATAGATAGATAGATAGATAGATAGATAGATAGATAGAGAGATAGAGTCAGTGTATGTAAGTCATGGAGAAGTCATTGATCATCGTGGTCAGTTATTGATCAAAATGTGTAAGAACATCATCATGGCATGATTATAGGTGCTAGTACACTTATTCTAATATTAGCAAATATTAACCCACTCTGACTCATTAATTTTGGAACACAGACTTTAAGGAATAAAGAATCACAAGAAAGTCATTAAAATGGTCCATCTCATAGTTAACCACGACAGATTCAGTCGCTTTCTAAATAAACCACAAATAAAACAACTATTTGATGACTATTGTATTCTTCTTCTTTCTCTTCTTCTCATTAGTTCAGCCCCCTCACAGCACTGGTAGCATACAGGGTTTGTTATGGTGCATGCATGGATGGAAAGATGGAAGGATAGATAGATGGAGAGATGGAGGTATGGAGACATGGATGGAGAGATGGAAGGATGAATGGATGGATGGATGGATGGAAAGATTGGATGGCACTTTCTTTCTGGAACAGAAATTCAACTTGTAGCACATTAACAACCACATTTCCACTTATTGACATTCTTAATGAATAGAATAAAAGAGACACTACTTCATATGTACGTAGAGCTAAAAATAACACAATTTATATTACAATTGAAACTAAAAATTGAAATTGTCCTCCATTGTGTGTGGGCGTGTAAGGAAGCTGACAACATCCACATATTTATTTAATGCTTTAAATATTTCTGCCATTTTCTCCAAGGACTTATTATTTCTTTGTTTTGACATAAGAGGATGAGATGAGAAGGGAAAGGACAGGATTTATAAGATTAATTTTGGACTGAACTGGACTCAGTATTTCTATACGTGTTCTCACACAAAGTTGAAATCAGTTTAAACTATATCGCTTGGCTGCTCATTGACATTATCTGATAATCTTTAGACATTGTGATGATAGCTGATATTGTATTTGATTCAGGAGTTTTGAGGAAACGACAGATCAGATGACCAACTGAAGTCTGATGTGGGTTTTTTTTGGCTTCTTTTTGTGCTGTTGAACCTGCGAGCCACAGAGAAGTTCAGAGCTACCTCGTTTAGAGATCATCTGAAGGGAAATTGATTTGGAAATGTGGAGGATGTTGGTAGTGAGGATGCTTGAGGTGATGGCTGCTACAACAGCATGCTTTAAAATTCACACAGGCACAGACAAACAAGCAGACACAGGTATACATGGTTCACTTTCAGGTGCATGAGCAGCACAGAGGGTGCAGGGCAAGGCACCGAGTCATTTCACTGTAATAAAAGAGGCTTTTATTTCTTTCAGAGCTGAAATAGGTCAACAGCTCTATTTCTCGTCGTAGTGCATTTAATGTAAGAGTCAAATTAAACACAGTTTCCAAGCAGCGAACAATAGCCGACCACAAAAGCAGCCATAACTTAGATTACGATGCGTCAGCAGTTCATTTTGGAGGCAGAGAGCTGAGTTTGTGTAATCCTGCATTGTCCGCTGTGAAAGACCTGCGTCCGACCATTCAGCTGGGCTGATTTCCCACGAATCTCTGCGAGGCTGCCCGAGGCCGCAGGTCACAGGGATACAGAGCCATTTTAGACGGCCCGTAGCCTTACAGCCCGTCACGTTTCAGAGAAGTGCAGGCTCCTGATATTGTATCCCATTCAGACAAAGGTGTCTGAACGTCTGAGTCTCTCTGCCAGTGCTGCTCCTGCCTGAAGCTATTTAGGATCTAGTGTCACATTATCAGGTTTTGGGAAGTGTCTTCTCTTGAATACCAGCATTTGTTCAGCAGGGAGTGTCTATAATGGCAGCATCTGCTTAACAGCCTCACAGCCTTTCTCTCACTGTTGCAACGATTAGATAGATAACATCTTCTTAGAGATCCTGCTCTCAACGTGGGTCTGTGCAAGCACTGCTGCAGTGAAGCTGCTCTCAGTGGATGCCAAAGAGGTCAAGAGCTCTTTGGTTGGGTACAGGTCCTAGAATCTGGTGAGGCTAATGTTTAACTTATATATTTTTTTCACATGATATCTCTTTTTGACTTTGCCCTGTTGTCCCGACACTGGCACCGCTTTAGCAGTGTTCAAACAGTCTGAGAAAGAGTTCAAACAAACCGTCACAAATATGTTTGTGCAGATGAAACCGACCCAGAGGAAAAAGATTTACACCTGTCCAGTCCTGTCATCCTTTAAATGTACATCATTACTAATGCAAACTAATGTAAAAAATCATCATGATAACTAAACTGATATATGATGGAACCGGATGCAGAGGTGGTCCTGTTTAGGAACGCCTCATGTCTCACTGATGGAGTTATTCCAGTTTCCTCTCTCAGGGCAACAACATTCATTAAGGTCTGCTTGAGACTGAATGTTGTGTTCTTGCTCTCTGTCTCTGACCTTGTGATGACCTGGCTGCCTCTGGCTTTCTATCTGATCCTGAACAGAGCTTCTTCTACCTCTACAACCAGCTGAACCTCTCTTCTCCAAGCTGATGCTCATTAATAGAGGAACCATGAACTGTCAGCATCGATCGTCCTACACACTGAAGTGTTCCTCAAGAAGAAGCCCGGTTACTGTGCAAGATGCAGTCTACCTGCCTTTGTTTGTTCTCACACATGAATGTCTGTGGATGACACATGAAGAGCTATTAAAAGGCAATACTTTTAGATCATACTATTGTTTGATTTACAGTTTTTAATATAGCGCCTTTGAGAGCTGGAATATGATCATTATGACACCATGCTGAATGTTTTATGATGGTGACACTTGGCACTTCATCCTGACAGCACTGATTACAAAGAAAGACTTTTGGTTTCATGTTCAGATGGTCCAGGTTAATGTTTTCCTTGTAGTGGTGTCCTGAATTCAACTGAAATTGTTGAGCAATGAAATAAAACTGAACAATTTGGGTCACTGCAAACACGAGCCAGCATTTAATTTTTAAAGGTTTTATTTGTTGATTTCATTATCTCCTATTGCACATCACAGAGTAAAACACACAAAGTCAGGGAACTTTGGCAAACATGGAAAGAGAAAATGAATGCACATCTTAAAAAATTTAAAACATATATTAAAATCTAGTCTTCTACTTTCCTCTGTCAAAACAGTAGTGTGTTCCACAAGGCACATTAAAATGACAAGAACTTATAGTTTAAGGTAGGCAATTTATAGATAACATGTATATTTATTCAAGTTTTTAAGAATTTCTCTTCCATCACGCTTGATGGATGCCATGATGATTATTTCAAGTCATTATCCAATCGAAGTATTTTAGATTTATACATGCGAGGAGAAAGCTCGCAGGGCAGAGCCATGACGGTCGGCCATCTTGAAACTACAGCTACCAGCAAGGGACAAACAGCACCAATGCGTCTTCCCTGCGAGCCAGCGCAGAGACGCTGGAGGAGATCAGCGAGAGGCTTTTTGATACACGGAGGCTACCGTAGTTGTAATGCATGTTTGAAACAGGGAGGCGCTAGAGTGAAACATTGCTTTGAATGCAATACACGATTTCACTGTTAGATGGGGGTTATTCCTACACAATGTCCCTTTAAAACAACCATAAATGACTAAGAATTACAACCACTGGCTTGATGGGTGCCATGATGTTTATTTCAAGTCATTACCCAAAAGCAATTTTTATAAAACATTAGCATAAAAAAAATAAAAACCCTTGTTGAGAGCACAAGTCTATGTTTCCCATTGGTACAAAAACACCAAATCAATAAGCATTTTACTCTTTGGTATCAATGAAATGTCACTTTCCCAGCATCATGAAGAGTGAGAACTAGGAGAGCTGAGTACAGCAAAAGAGGGAACATGTCCGATCATTGAACTCCATTTATAGACACTGGTCTGTGGCTATAAAAGTATAATCCCAGAAACAGAAAGTGGACAAATGATAGGCTATCACACAGCAGGAATTTACAGGAGCCATTCAGTCATAAAGTCTCGTATCGATCATAAACGACGGTCACTTTGTGGCTGATACAATATTTGAACATGAACAACCTTCTGTGACTGAGTAAAAGGTCAGTGTGCCATTTAATGGCTCTATGCTCCATTATACTTTCAGACTGCTCCATTTTACTTTCAGACTGGTAAGAACACAGTGATTTGGTATCAGGAGACTTTTCACATGAACCTTTCAAAGTCAGCTCCCAGAATCACCAACAGCAGCAACCCTCTTCCTCCTGAGGATCTTTCAAAGAGGTCATTTCTCACTCTATCACTGGACATCAGTCTCTTACAGTTTCTAGCGTCCTGGACAGGCCAGTGGTCTTCAGCTTGCTGGAGAGCCTTGTATAACCAGGGCCTTTCTGTAAGTCTCTGTGACGTTATCACAGTCTGTGATTGAAAAGGCACTGTCAGCCACTCCGGCCTTGTAGCAGTTCCAGGGCCTCAGGGCTCCATCCACGAGAAACCTGTCTCTGTGGATGTCCAGCAGGTTGTCAGCAGACACGCACCCTCTCATGCTGGGCCTGGCTGGTTCATCCAGTTGTGCCGGAGGTCCCATGCGGTCTGGCAGATCTAGCTGGTCGAAGGACTCTGAGGACAGGATGCTGTCCTGGCTGATAGACCCTCCAGGTCTGGACCTGACACCTGTGCGGGGCAAAGAGGCCGCCAGCTGATCCAGAGAGCCAAAGTCCTGGGCCGCCCCCGAGGAGAACTTCCCATTGTGCTTTAGGATGCCCTTCCTGTAGGTGGGAGCTGAGGGACACTCTTTGAGATGTGGCATCAGGCCAGAGTCACTGTTCTCACGAGAGGATGAGGAGTAGCCCGACTCTTGCTCCCTGGGCTTCTTCAGGATTCCCTTACGAGGCAGCGATGCAGCTGAGGGGACAGTTGGAGGCTTTTCCAAAGAGCTGAGCGGCTCCACTGAACCCGCAGCAGAGGCCTCCGTCACCGGCCTTTGCTTCACACTGTTTCGTCTCTTTAAGATGCTCTTTGGAGGGCGGGAGTCCACGGCAGCCTGGTGGACCGTCTGGGACATGTTGTTCTCCTTCTGGGACCTTCTCAGAGAGCGCTGCCGGGCCACTTCCTCTGCACCCTGGGGCTTGAGAAGGCAGCGGATCTTGGAGCCACTTTCTAGCAGGGGCCTGGATCTGCGCCGCAGCCACTTGGCGATGCTAGCCAGGCCAGTCAGAGAGGCTGCTGAAGCTGACTCTACAGAGCTGCTCTTTGTCTGGGCCAGTAAGGGCAACTGGTGGCCCTGGTTGAGCCACCAGTGTCCTGCAACTCCCTCTATTGTGGCTCTGCTCTCAGGATCCACCGTCAGCATCCAGCGGATGAGCCCACAGGCATCTGAGAGAGAGAAGAGGGGAAAACATGTCATTTTCAGATCAGAAAGTCCTCCTTGGATCAATTAAAGAAGTTACGCTTGTTCTTTGGGGTTTAAACATTGGTTCAATCAGAAATGCTACTGAACAATCCTTTTATAATCAGATTGATTCTAGGGTCGGAAAGTGCTATGGTCTGTTTCTGTAGAGATGTGATGCCCTTCATAGTTATCAGGAAACCACATCTAGACTTTACACTGATTAGCTGTGTTGCCTGACACTCACATAAATGATCATCTAACATGTTAACTTCTTTTATTAATCAATGGAGCTCAACATTTCATGTCATCACTCGTCTACGTTTAGGCCAGATGACAATTCTCAAAAATCCTGTTATTTAATTTACCCAAATGGTGAATTCATAGAAAATAGTGCATTTCATTTTGAATTGATATCTGAATGAGGACATAAAGATGTTTTTGAGCTGCTCTACATCTCGGGCCAGGTGTAGGCTGTCCTTCAACAAAGTGGCTTCTCATTCTAGTTTCCCCTCAGAGAAAGGTTAAAAGCCTCACCAGAGATGTATTCAGGCATCCTGTAGTTTCCAGTGCTTATTTGTTGGACCAGTGCTTTGTGGTTGTCTCCTTGGAATGGCATGGCACTATAAACCATGACGTAGAGCAGCACACCCAGAGACCACATGTCCACCTCTGGCCCGCGGTACGGCCGCCCGTTGACGATCTCTGGGGAGGCGTAGAGAGGACTTCCACAATATGTCTGGAGATACTCATCACCATGGTAGAGGTTGGACAACCCAAAGTCTGCAATCTGGGAGGGGAGGACCAAGACATGTCAGTGAGCCACGTCTGATACATCTGTGATCACATGACTGTTCCCTCCTCCAAATCCTCCACACGCATCGCTATCACTTCATCTACTGCTCACAGCACATCACTGTTCAGTCACCAAGCAGAGTCACAGGACAGAGTAATCAGTCATTAAACATGTCCTTCACCATAAGTTAAACTACTAGTAACATTTCTGTGGAATACTCTTGTTCACGTTCAAGCTCCTCCTCATGCTCACCTTCACATTTCCATTGGCGTCCAGTAAAATATTCTCCAGTTTCAGGTCCCGGTGAACTATCCCATTCTAGAAGAAATCACAAGAGGAACCAAGCAGGGAAAACAGGTCAGTTTGACCAGGACAGCATTCTTTTCTGTTTTTAGAGGATAATGACTTTTTCTCACTTCACACCAGTTTATTTGAGGTTGTCTTCATTACATAAAAGGATTAGTTCTCACTGGGTCAGAACACATTCTTTTCAAGTGAAGATTTTTTTTCCTCTGGTATGTCAGTTATGCTTTATTGTCCTGCACTCTGCAGGGGGGAATACCTTCCAGTGGCACAAAGTTCACAGTTTCTTTCATAAATGCAGGTCAACGAGTGCTTCAATATTAGCATTTCTGTATCCATGGACACATTGTAGCCTCTGCTGTGCTCAGGTAGAAAGGTAAGAATTGACTTTCCAGGTTACAGTCTGTAATGGAGGCAATGCTTTACAACCACAGATAGCTCAATCAAATATTTAACCAGACGTCCCATAAGAGAGAAAGCAGACAGGTGGCTGACTCAGTGAGTGGCAGGGCAGTCTGCTCAGTACACAGCACAGCCAGCACGAGGGAAGTGCTGAGAGCTACGCTAAAACACAGTGTACTGTAACTGCTGGTAATTACACAGCTCTGGACTTGAGGAGGAACAAATGATTTTCTGTGTGTGTCCTCGTGTTCCATCACACCCTCATTAGAGTGTGCGGCCATGCATGTGTGTGTTGGGAGTGTGCTGTGTGTGTGTGTGCTGGCTTTAGCCCGACTGGTCTCCTCCCAGTCGCCTGTTGGGCTCCCCCTGCATCGTTCTCACAGCCCGGCTGTAGTGCAGCAGCCTGGCAGTGAATAATGCCTGTTATGTAACTTTGGGGGTGCCAGCGCCCTGGAAAAACCCACTGACAGAGAGGTTGATCTGCACTGAGCCCTCTCACTTCATGACTGACAGAGCAGACGTACACATGGAGGGCTCTGCTTGTCTACCATGGCTGCATCTGGAAGGGCATGCAGAACGCTTGGATAATGGTTGATCTGGTGCCATTTCATACTTAACTGGCAACCATACCTGGGTTGGCTGTCTTGGCTGCCTCTCACATGCATGATATAGTGGTACCTGGAGCAATTCAGCTACGGAGCATGTTTACTTCCAGCTTTCTATGTTTGAGCAAGAATCACAGGAGGAGCCTCATACTGAGGAAGAACCAGGAGTGTTTCACTGATATTTCACCAAACTGCTGCCACACATCCGTGTGCCTTCATTTACTCACACACCTCCTCTGAACAGAGCAGGGTGCATGGTAACCAGTCTGAACATGTGGCCTGCTTTGGTTGACTTTGCTCTTGTAGTTTAGTCTCAGTTTAGTTCTTGGAGTCTGAAATGTATACTTGAGTGAGAATGTCTTTGGACCTGCCATCCACCTTCATTCAACAAAGCAAAAGTCCCAGACTCTGCTTCCATGAACCACTTGCTATCTCCTGGATTAAACAGTTGGATTGGGATTCATTTACCTGGTGGCAATAGTGCACAGCGGTGACCAGCTGTCTGAAGAAGTGCCTCGCCTCTCCTTCACTGATCCGCCCCTTGTCACGGATGTAGTCGTACAGGTCACCTTGGCTGACGTACTCCATCACAATGACAAACTTGTTCTTGTTTTCAAACACTGACAGGGGAGAGAAAAAAATTAGTGTCACATCCCAAAATCTCACAGATGGAGGTAGAACTGGAGCCTAGACTGTCAGAGTGGTTTCCAGCTCCCTGTCCAACCCTGCACTCAGTGGTTATGCTGCACTGGGCCCCAGGATGATTGTATTATAATCAACATGCACTGAGGTACAGCAGCTCTGAATGATCATCTCATCAGGCGTGAGGGAAGCTGAAAGACACCAGGCTCTGATCATTATCCTACGCTGCTGACTGTCTATCAACGCTTATGTAACTTCTCATCACATCCGTCATCTGCACAAAGACTTGCGTGACCAAGCTCTGAATGTCAAACAGAGGCCGACTGAGAGTCATGTTCTCCCCGGGTATCATGTTTCACTCTGCATGTGGCTTCCAGTCATCAGATACAGTCATATCTGAGACGTACAAACTCTCACACCATCCATAATTACTCCATGTTTGGTTGCTGTACCTTCATATATGGTGATGATGTGTGGGTGGCAGAGTGTGGACAGGATCTCAATTTCTCTGCGAACATGAACCAGGTCTTGCTCATCCTTGATCTTATCTTTCCTGATGGACTTTATAGCAACCTGGAAAGAAAAAGAAAAATATTTTATATGGTTAATCTATGAAGTTAACGCAGTATTGAAGTTGTGAGGAGAGTCAGATGTTTACTTTAAAAGATGGCAATTGTGTCTAAATAGAACAAACATCAAGACAGACTAGCTTATGCCTGAACAGCAAAACCATCAAGTGTTCAGAGATACACCATAGAGTCCAAGTTTTGTCCAGGATGTCCCACTTTCTCTTCTAAAAACCAGCGTGAGTTTATGGATGCAAAGCTTATGTAACATCTTTTAAGTGATAGACACAATATTAATGTTACAATTAGGTCAGTCAATTAAAATTCTGGGTCAGGTCTATGTGGCCAAACAGGGTAAACAAACATTGAGAAAAACATTAAAGAGAACAGAGGAACAATGGAGCGTGAAGTGAGAGCTCTGCAGTGTTGTTTCTAACGAGGCAGAGGAGACGCCAGGTCAAGATCGTCTGCTGCAGAGAAACCCACTGTCAGCTCTCATGTTTGGGAGACTTTCACATAGAATAAGGACATCTTAGTCCTAACAGCACCTGTTAGAGTCTGTGGTCTCAGACCTGTCCTGTACAAGCTGGAGACAAGCATCTATCAAGGGTCTGTCTACACTCTGTGTTTGTCCAACTGAGGCTCAGATTCCTGGGATTCCTCTGAGCACTGAGTGCGTCATCACTCTACCCCAACTTTTCAGGGTGCCACTGGGGAGCAGATGGCACTAGAGGAGGGGGTCTAGGCTGGGCTCCCCATCTCTCCTCCCTATTAACCCCTGTTGAACTGCAGACATGGGGAAATGAGTCAAGAGGGGACATGTCACATCAGCTGTCTCCTGCTGTGAGTCACTGTCTGGTTTGGATTCAGCTCCAGGTCAGCCCAGTGTTCACACCACTCAAACCCTGTTCCTGATTCTGAGAACTGACGTTTCCTGTCTGTGTTTGTGGAGCCGTCAGATAGGCTGCACTCCCACTCATGATGAGTTCACATCCCTGTGCAGCCGTCTCTATGTGTGCAGTCTGGATGTGCTGCCGGTCCGCTCCACGCAATAGGCGCCAGGGGTCGAAATTTCTGATATTTAACACAGACTTCCTGAACCAACAAAAAGGGATTTCTGCCCCTGATAACACTTTGTGACGTAACTGCTGAACTAACTGAAGCAAATGGAAAAAGTTTCTCTTGTGTGTAACTGTGTGTCATGTTTGGAGTGAGGGACTAAAGATGTGGGCTTGACATGACACTCATCACTTCACATTTCCCTGGAAAGTGATTATGCTTAAAATAATAAAACTGGCTAAATAATGTTTGGTTAACTGGATATTTCACACCTATTCCAATCCATGGTCAAAACTACATTTACATGGTTAAGTTTATCTGTCTTCAAACTAAGATTTTTGATGTTCCACTTAGTTTCTATTTTACACATTATAGCTGTAATTCCTTTTCACCAAAAAGTATAGCAATGATTTTGTGTAACAACTCAAAATATGTATTTTCAACTCAACAATTGCACCCTTTTTCATGGACTGACTGAAGGTTCGTTCATCTTCAATCTAATTGTGATTTAAAGAAGCTTTACTAAAGGTGTCTGATGCTTCAGTAACTTTGTGTCCTCATATCTAAAGTGAAGCAAACAGCGTCCTGCTCCAACCCGGGCCACCACACTGACCCGCTGTCTAACTGGGGTTCCTCTGGGATACATGCAGCATACGTCACATAGAGAGTGAGGTCAACCCTACAATGCCCACCAAGTTAAGTGGCTTACATAATCAAACCTATGCATTTGGACAATGGGAGCAGCTGTGCAGCCACAACACACGCAAGATGAAGCCATCCTTTGTTTTCCTGCCACTAGAGTGACTATCCCTACGTAGGCGGATGCAAACAAAGCCATTAAATGCTTCTTCCCTGTCCAGTCCGTCCTGTTAAAACCACATTTGTACTGTGTGGATTAAAACAAGCTTTGAGACTAATCAGTGTTTTGACATTTGAGGAGGGGTTTGAGACATGAGGATTAGGAAGCTGCCCGCAGGGATAAATCTCAGACACCAGACTCATCCTGTAAAAACTCAAGAGTTGCAGCAGCTCAGAGCTGGGTGTGTGGACAAGGCTGAGCATGTATCGCTGCGTGTTTACTGCAGGCACGGAAGGGGAATTACCAACACTTACTGTGCTTTCACTCACAACAAACTATCAGAGGACACTTCTTATAAACGCGGGCCAAGTATCTGTGTGCCATTGTGTTTGTATGAGTCACTATAACTGAAGCTTCTTTGGTTGTAATTTACATTTCCTGGTTACATGTTGGATACGTCAGGTTATAGAAACAGAGCAAATGATTTGGCCAGATGCAAATTATGCAGAGTGGAGCACAGTTTGTAGCAAAGTCTGAGCACAACTCAATTGTTAGTTTATTAGATACACCTGGTTGCCATGGATGATCTAACACAGCTCCGCTGCAGTTCCTTATGGTTTTATGAGCATCTTATCTCTGATGATTAAACTTTATTCAGTGGTGCTGTTGAACCTTGTTGCATCACACTATTCAGGCATGGTTCAGATTATTTTATTTCAGGGAACTTCAGGAGAAAATTTGCAAACATACTCAAAGAAACAGATCGGAATTGGTATACACTGTGGAGAAATCGCATTGTCTTTCAACTGAGGTCATTCTTATTCCTGAGGCTTATCTCTACCTAAACAGCTCCCACTTCCTCTTGGGTCATGCAGTCCTGGAATCCACCTAAAAAGCAGCTTTCAATTTCCCTTTGTCATCAGGAACACAGGGGGGAAAAAAGTGACCTAACTCTCCCTCTGACAGCCCCTCCTGTGTCACTTTCCACTGAAACGCCTTTCCTTGTTGCTGCACAGCAGCAGGAAGAGACTGAGGGAACACTCATCATGCAGTGACAGATTTAGAGGAATTTACTGTTGCCTCAATCTGTGTGACATGACATGAGTGTTTTCCAGAAATTGATCTTGCATTTAACTAGAAACAGATATATTACATATTCAGCGTTAGCCTCTGACCCAAGCAAAGCACCGTGGAGAATTGTTCATGTGAAAACATATGCTGTGGTGTAATTTCAATGGAGTGTACACAGATAGCGTGTGTTCCTTTCAACCGTCTTAACAAACACACAGTGTCTGTGGAGTTAGTTAATAATCCACTGATACATGTGTTGAGTGCAGGGACTTGTATGCTCTATTAAAATGATCACTTGTTTGGTCTAGAAATAGTCTGAAGAAAGCTGGAAGATGCAGATCTGTGTTTCACAAAACACCTTGTTTTGTCCACACCTGAGATATTCAGTTTGTTTTCACAACAGAGAATATTTTAAGAACCTGATGCCAGGAGTTTCTTTTAACAACACTCCAAGTTCAATAATGAATCAAGTGGAAGCCATGGCAGCAGTGAGAATATTTCAGTGACCATGTTGGCTCCATGTTGAGGAAACCAGGCTTGAGTGAGAGCAGCCCCTTCCTCCTCCTCCTCCTCCTCCTTCTAAAGCAAACACAATGAACTCTTGGGCAAACTTGAGCTGGTTTGGCAACTAACAAACACTGAAACGGCACAGAGACCAGAGGCAACTCTTCTGGTAGTTTACAATTCAAAACACAGAAGTTGCCTCTCTTTTAGCCACAATAACAATATCTCATAGTGCCAATCCTGCCAGTTACAACAGAAAACCTGGTGGAGGTGCAGACTGTGACTCCTAATTCGCAGTCCAAACAACAGGTGGCAGACAGGACAGTGGAGGGAACATGCAGACCTAGTTACTGAGTGCTCCAGCGGCTGTCTGGATACATGGGCTTTGACAGAGCAACATTATTCCAACCCTGTTCCTCTGGTCACTCTGCCCTGCATGTTTTAACTGTTTTCTGCTCCAACATACCTGATTCTAATCAGCGTCTCGTCATCACATCTAGGTGTGTTGGAGCAGAAAACATCTAAAACATGCAGGAGCTGAGAAAGAGAAAACCACCATAAAAGAGGTTCACACTGAATAATAGATAGATCAACAGACCCGGCACCATCCCATTGCTTTTGTTAAAAAGTGCGTCTCTCTCTCTTAAACCCGCATTCCCTCCAATAATAACAATAATAATAATCATCACCACAATAACGATAATAACAATGACAGTGACAATAACAATAATGATGATGATGAAACAGGTAAAGCGTGTGCTGACTTCTCACCAGTCTGCCCGAGCTGTCTCTGGCTTTCTTCACCTTGCCGTAGGTTCCCTTCCCGAGCGTCTCCAGAAACTCGTACCTGTGCTTCAGGTTGTGTCTGTGGTAATGCCTCTTCACGGCTCTTCTCTTCAGAGACTCCTCAGCGGCACCAGGAGCCACCAGCACACCGTCCATGACTCGGTCCTCCAGGCTTCAGATCAAAGAGGAAACCTTCACCTCTAGGCAGGTGATCAGCTGCAGAGCGGACCGGGACACGACTAGCAGAGCTCTCTGGGGAACAACAAGTGAGCGGAGGCAGGTGGGAGTGCAGCGGGCAGCCACGTCGAATAGCACGAGGGGGCGTGACGTCTGCACTGAGGAGCGCTTGATGGTGACACCCGGAGAACGATGTGGGGGCGGAGACAACTGAGAGGGAAACAAGGGTTACCCTACAAGCTACAAGTTTGGTACATCTGTGTGAAGTACTTTCATTCCAACGTTTTAGACGTCTTTTTGTTGAACACGGTGTCCTCAAACAATAGGATCGCACGTGCTGTGACGTCATTAACATCAATTTGGAGTCGTCTATGAGGTGGGTTAATGTGGGTGCGCGGATGAGCACAACAAACACACCACAACAATAAAACAAGTGTCGGACAAACTTCCAATTCCCATGTCAGTTTGGAATACCTCTCAGAATAACACCCCAAACTCCTGATTTACTTAAAAACAATAAATCGATATTATTGATCACCCAATCCAGTTGATAAGTAAATAACGTATATTTTAGACAAATTCAGCAGCTTTCGTTACTTAAGGTTCATTTAAAACACAAATTAGAAAATTGTACAAACAGGATTCATCCATCGATCCGTGACAGTCCATCATCAAACTTCCTGGACAGATAATCCGTTTTACTTTATCCTAGTGGATCAAATAAGGATATATAGATATGCAGTAAGATTCATACAATTAAGAGACCCAGTTGAATATTGTATAGAATGACAATAGAATTAGTTTATAATTAGCACCCTAACTGTCACACCACACACCTCTTATACAGGAATGCAATATTCTTGCTCTTCCAACAGGGCAATGATAGACAATGATTTTAACAAAGATCATTCATGTCCTTGGTGTGTATGTTTGGGATATGTCCGGGATCTGAATACTTAATATTAATAATATAACATAAAATCAGAGTAAACTTTGATTGAAATTGAACTAAAATCACTCTGTCTTAATATTTTGAGCCAATTGGCTGCCTCCCCAACAGAATCTGTCTTAATTAACCTCCTAACTCATCAGACACAGGCTGTTGTGATAGCCGAGTCACATGCTGATGCTTCTTCACTCATGCATGCAGGGGAACAGTATGCACAAAATAAACAATGAAGAAGCCTTTGGACCCACCAGCTCAGAAGATATTGTCATCTGGGAACAGAATGAACTGCACACTTCAGCTTGGACGGATAAATGTGAGCAGTTGAAATGAATTCACAGTCAGGCTGCCAGCACAGAAGACACAAATCCAAGTTTGTCATTGTTATAAGACAGTTTGCATCCATTAGTATAACTTTAACAGACTGATATTTGTGTATATAAACTGGTTAAACTTTTAATTATTGGTTAAATCGCACAAGTGATTCAGCATTAAAAGATACAATTGCACACTTTTTTTAAGTTGCCAAGTCTAAATAAAGATTGCTAATTCTAAATATCTTTTACCCAGCTCACTGTAGTCTCTGTTGTAGGTGTTAGGTGTATCACCATGTCCCAACCCAGCAGGAAGCATGAGGGTTTAAGAACTTACAGGGCTCTGGGGGCTACTGATCCAGCCTTGACCAGACTGAGAGAAAACTCCCTCTTTTACTCCTGTGAGGCGTTGTTTGTGTAATGTCACGTGCATGTCAGAGGAGCAGGTTCACCAGCAACGTGTAACAACCACCAAAAAGTCCAAAACTGTCTACCTCGACATTTGTCAATAACATCCAGGAAGGGATTTGTTTTCAGGGGTGTTATTGACTGTCTCCTCCAAACTTTGTCCTCTGGTTTTAATGTCCTGGCTGTCCACCATTAAATGCAAATGTAAACATGACATAATCCTGCAACTTCAGGGTGGGAAGAGAACTTAACAAAAACATTTGTTTAAGCCAATACTGATGTGCCAACAATATGCTGACATTGGGGAATGTCTAGGTAACAGTGTGCTGGAATAGACTTACCTACATTTTTCCAGTAGTTGTCAGAAATGTATGAACCATGTGTAAACTATCAAATGGTGGTTGTGATAAAACAGGGAGAAACACTCTGGCTCTCACCAGCTTTTTGAGGGTTTTTATTCAAAATTATTGCCTCAAATGTACATGAATACCACCAGTCTTTGAAGTGTGATCACTGCCACTGCAAAACAGTTCAGAGATTTGAGAAATAACTAAATTCACCACTGATCATAACTGTCAAACATCTTTACATGTGCAAACGCATCCACAACTCACTGCCATCTTTCAAACTGTCTTTCCATGAGACAGGACGTGTGAGGACAGCAGACTGAACTAAACGTTTGATCGTAGCAGGAGGAGGATATCCCCCACCGGTTTCCTTAGTCCATTTCAACCGTAACAGGAAGGCCGATTTCAATATCCCTGGATTCAGAGTTCTGCAGCTCTCTGCGGATTTCTGCCGATATCTCAGGGTGCGTTTGCATCTTGAGCAGGTCCAGCAGCATGGTCTTCTGCTCGGAGGACAGGTCGGCCTTGTAGCGCTGGGCCAGGGTGAGTAAACTCTGATGCCACAGTACAGGAAGCACGCGCTTTTCATTGTGGAAAGACAGGAAGTGAGCCACCAAAGCGTCTATCACACGGAAAGGCAGGGCGTACTTCTTGTCAAGCATGAGACGCAGGAAAATGCTGTTGGCACCGTTGTACTCCATCTCTGCCAACTTAAGCATAGCCGCGCTGAAAGACAAGAAAGGTGGTGCGTGTTATACAACTTTCCCCGTTACACAACACGATCGGTTAGGCCACACAATGGCTCGGAGGACAATAGGTCAGATCTCGTTTGGAGCTGTGTGTGCAATGAAAGCTTACCTGGAGTGGAGCACAGGGATGGAGCACTTGGTGAGAATGCTGCCAATGATGATGGCTTCCCGGAGAGTACACGTCCCAGACTCACACAGAGGAATCAGAATACCTGAGTGACAGAGAAGAGCCCCAAGGTATCACAGAGCTGTACTGATGCTGCATTTCCTATCAAAGTGATGCAGAACCACACGTAACAGACTGGCACACACACATAAGTCGTGTTTCCACTAGGTGTTTCTGGCTCTACTCAACTTGAGTACCAGGTACTATTTCCATAACAGGATGGCAACGATGGTGGAGTAGCTGGTCGCCATAGTGACGCTGCACTTAACTTCTGTGACAGAAAGGGGTGAAAGAACTAGATGCTACACGCACACAATGGAGGGTACATCTATCGCTATCTCAAACTCTATAGCGACGTTCCATCGATTAGAAAATAAAATTAGAATTAAAAAAAAAAAAGACAAAGTGGTTCCCTTTCAGAACCGGATACTGGACCGAAAGACGTGGTCCATTCATTCCTATGGAAGTAGCTCAGCTCATAGTGCATGGACAGTGCAGTTACTCCTATCATCTCTGTGGGCTGGTGTGGGCAAAATGAATGGAGGAGCTTTTCAGTGGTTTTTCTATCCTTGGAAAACTTTGACAGATATAAAGTCTATGACCAAAGAATATACAATACAAACAGTCATAATTAGCTGTATTTACAGCTGCAGGCAACCTGTCAACATTTTTTTTACAGCCGGCCTACGGTTTTGGACCGGAGGCCAAGCAGGGACTACAAAAACAGTACCGGGTACCAGACTGCAGGTACAATGGTAATGCAAAAAGTCAAAATCAAGCCAGCGCCACATAGTAGCTGCTGGGGCATTACTATCACTTGTTTATTGCACCTTCTAGCATTATTTATTATGATTTTTTTCTTTTACTTTTACTTTTAGCCATAGTTTTTCCTTTTTAGTTAAGAATTCCTCATAATCTTGACATTTCTTTCTCTCTTCTTTATGTATTGATTACTAGCAGTGAGTACTTCAAACAATTGTAAGGATTCCCTCCCTGAGGATCAACAAAGTAATTCACATTGTGATTTTACTTTAGTTTTAGTCGGTTTTAACTGCTTTGTTTTTCATGATGATTATTGCAGTCCAGTTTCATGTTAGAGTTGTCTTGTAATCAGTTGTAAAATTGGAGGATCTTGTCTTAATGAAGAAACAATCCTATCTCATGTGTATAAATATGATAACCTGAACCTTTCAGTCAAATTCCAGTCATGTATGTCATAGTGTCTTCCACAGTGCAGCATTTATATCAAATGGTAGGTTGGGATACCATATATATTTATATTTTTCTCTGTGTTTTATAAATGAGTGATAGTTACATTGATATTTTCTGTTACCACCTGCTCAAATAGCTGTCATTAAGAAATTTTCAGACTGTAATGTCAGTAGAATTTGCTTCTTTAGATACAGACTCATTTTGAAGTCATGTCTAAAAGGTTAAAATCTTGCCTTTAGTGAATAACGATGTTGGGAATTCAAAAGCAAAATTGAGGAAAATGTACCAAAAAACAGCACAGGAGCATTGAGAGCAACACTGCCACTTAGTGGTGAGATACTGATGGTCTTATAAAAAATGAGTCCGGGAGGTTTGAGCAAAGAGGTCTCGTAAAACTGGGACGGTTCATGAACATGGCAGGACAAAGGAACGGGGGAGTGAGGACTTAATAATCAAACAAAACAAATTCTAGTTAGATGAAGAACAATTTGTGCATTAGGACCAAATGGAGACGCAGTCTGCTGTTTCTTCAGAGTGTCATTTCTAACTTTAGTACGACAGATGTTTTTTTTTTCCCCTCTCAGCTATAAGATGTATAATCCTGTCTTTTTAGCAACTTCCTCCTCTTTTCATTCTAATGAGTTACAGTCACCAGACTCTTGAAGACGTCTCACCTCTCATCTGACGTTATGTTCTGACTGGCTGGTGCAGTGAGTGAGAGCAACACTGCCAGATGGTGGGGAGATACTGATGGTTTTACAAATTATGAGTTGGGGAGGTTTGGGCAGAGAGATCTCATCAAACTGGGGCAGTTTGTGGACACTGGCAGGACAAAAGGGGCGGTGCTTGATAATGATTTAACAACAAATTCTAGTTGTGTGAAGAACAATTTGACCTAATTCTCTTTGAGTGTTAATTATTGTGTCTGGAACTAATGGTGACAGCTACCCAGTGGACACCAAGCACCTGGCTGTCCCAGTAGCTGCAATGGCTAACGGCTAATGGCTTCATAAATCTCTTACAATATGTCCTGCATCATCACCGACAGCAGGGTCAGCACCTCGACTTGCTCTGCTCTGTTAATTCAAGCATCCCAACAAGTGATGTGGTTTGATGTTAAATCTACAGAGCACAACAGACCTCAGATCAGCTGAGAAGGAACAAAGCTTCAAAGAACACATTCAACCAAATGCAATGTAGTTAAACTCATAAATGCCATAAAGACTTAAATGCTCTTAATGGCCTGAATTGTTATTTGCTAGAGCTTCTTTCACACACAGTATCTGAGAAATTCCTGATTTCTAGGTCTACCTGGCTCTGTGATTTTTATAAAAATGAGGTTTTATTTCTTACTCTATAAAATCAACCAGGTTGCATACACACTTTCTTATCTTTTCAAGCCTATTACCTGAGCAAAGAAGTGATTCATTGTCAATGTTGTTTACATCTATGGACAACCAAAATCATATATTTTTTGCAGATTCGAGAGTGAAATGTATAAGCTGCAGGTTGAATGGGGATTCATTTTCTTTACCACACATTAAACATGTGTGGCATTTTTTAAAAAGTATTTCCTATGGACAAGCCGGCCAAACGACACCCCATGTATGGCTTTTTTCCTTGAAAAATGACTCAAGTGTTAGTTCAAATCGACAATAAAGTGCCTCACCTTTGAACCATGCTCCTGGTTTGAACAAAGCCTTCTTCAGAGAACTGTACAGGTGGAAGTTGAGTCGTTTGTACTCTGCAATGTCGTCCCGTACACGGGGCAGCAACACCAGGTTGTAAAACCGCTGAGCCATTTGCTCTTTCAGATTGGACGAGAAGATTCTGAAAACAAAAGAGGAGAAGTATAAGAAACCATACATATTAAAATCACTGTCACTATTGCAACTGTATTTCTTATTGGTGCATTACCTCAAGGTTTCCTAACTGATGCCCATTAATACAGATATGTTTGCAGGTGAAAAAGACAAGATGAGCCTTTTGTTTATATGTTGATGCTGTTTTGGGGGCTTAAAAACACTTAAAGAAACCATCCTCCAGAGGAGAACTGCAGTTTTGCTCCCGTCTAAAGAGTATAAACACAAAAGTCTTCTCCGGTCTTTTCACATCGTATATGCGTTTACACCACAAACATGCGCCAATAGTGGAAAATAATAACCAACATGGATCATTTCCAACCCTCGGACCTTTGAGTTTGCTCTAGAAGCTCTAATAAAAATACAAGAGACATCACAGCACTTGTCGAGAAGCATAAGGAAGGTTTTCTGCGGTGAATTTTGTGGTGTTGTGTTGCACTTTTGCACAAACTTTTACGTTATCATATGCATGCAGATTTCCACCACAAAAACACAGAATAAAAAGTGAGAGTGCAGATAGTTTCCATGTAAACATTGCCCGAGAGTGATTTAATAACATAAGAACGAGAGTTTGTTTTAGGTTATGCTTTTGTCTTTTTATATGTTAATCTGAAAAAGTGCCGCGACTTATTTTGGATCCTCAGCTGAGCTTCGTAAAATGCAACGTGAAAAGTGTGAAAACTTAGAGGTGCAGGTTTGGAATGTTTAAAGTCAAGAACCCAAGGTGATTTTCTTCAGTGACATGCATGAGGGAACCACTTGTGTCTGACGATGCTTGGCAGAGAATGTGACACACACACACACACACACACACACACACACACACACACACACACACACACACACACACACACACACACACACACACACACACACACACACACACACACACACACACACACATACACACACACACACACACAAACACACACACAAACACACACACAAACCTTGTTGCTTGGTACATAGCTGCTGCAGTCCAGGTCTCCGGCTCAGTCAAATACAGAATCTGCTCCCAGTTTGACAATGCTGGGATAATTTTGAAGGCCTTGGGCAGCTTCCCACTGCGATACTTTGACAGAACCTGGGGCAAGAGAACACAACCGTCATCTCACATCTACCGTACAGTCAATACATCGAAGCACCACAGAAACAACAGCAGTTCTATGTTCTTGATGCATTGTTTGTGTGCAAAACACAATCACCAGTTAACACTGCTTGAAAGGAGGCAGGTAGAGTAACAAGCACACTTTCTCAGAACTTTTCTCAGAATTTAGTTTAAAGAAAATGTTTTTGTCCCTGGGAAGTTTTCAAAGCCCAATGAGCATAAAAACATGATGACCGTCTACTTGAGGGGCAAACATGAGAGATAAGTGACACAAATGAAACACATTTACATAATATATTTGACCTAAGAATTAATCCCAACAAGACATGGACCATTTAAATCTTAATCACATTGTAAAGACATGTTAACTTATATGCTTGAAACGTCCTAGTTTTGCAGAATCTTGCAACAAATTTGACATTGGAAGACTGTTTGACAATGCTCATGTCCAAAACAAGGCAGGAAGACGAAGTCACACTTTAAGGGATGGAAGTGAAACTCTGCTTGAAACTTTGAGAGATATAAATATTATAGAATAAAAGCTTCGATAGCTGCAACCATGGAATGGGGATATTTTCAAGTGGCTGAACAAATGGAGATGGTCGGATGCATATGGTTGCTGAATAATAATAATAATTTTTTAGAAGAATTTCAAGAAATTGAGTCAATATCCTCTGATCTCAACTTCACAACACTAGAGTATTTTCTGGTTTCTTTAGTCCTCGATCACAGATAGTTGGAAAAATTAACCAATAAAGGCATTTGAAGACCATATCTTGGCTTTTGTGGAACAGGTGTTTACAATTTTCACATTTTTTATGTAATTTAATAGCACAAACAACTTATCACATGATTAAGAAAAAAACAGAATAATCAGCTAAAATCATTTGTTGCAGCTCTACTGTTGCACCAAAGCAAGAAGAGCTTGGACGATACCCTGAATTTCTCTTGGTCCTCTGGTTGTCTGGACTCACCTTGCCGACTCCTCGGTACACCTCTATGATCCTGGGGTCCATTTGGGGCATCGGACACCCAGAAACCTCTGACATCACTGTTCCAACCTCGGTCTGCTTCTCTGTGATCTTCTCCATGATGATATCTGCCAGAGTCCGTCTACACGGGACACACAAGGAACAATAAAAACACGTGTAAGCATTGAAAATGGAGCATCATGAAGCTAATTTCAAGATGAATCCAAGGATGTGACGCTGCTTACCTCACTGGAGGGTTTTTATTCATAAACATCTCAATGGCTTTCTCATCATCTGCATCGACAATGACTTCGCTGGCACACTCGGCTTGGCCGTCGCCCAACGCTCCCACCGCCATCGCCTCCTCATCCGAGTCTGAATCCTGACCGCCTGAACCTGAAATGTGATGACAGGACGCAAGTGGTTACACACTGCAATGCACTTATGTAGTGCTTCTGCATATTTCCCTTTTTCCCTCAACCGAAATATTCTTGGTGGTCTTTATATTGATCACAGGTTGTTTTTGATCCATCCACCTACTCACCTCTTACCTGCTTTGTACTGTTTGTACTGTCTCCCGGAGTCCATCTCCAACACAGGGAATATACCCTGGACAGGCTCAATGCATAATGCTGTTGCATTACAGCAAGTGAGCTGCCAATTCCTACACTGATCTTGGCCTCCCTGTGTGAGAACTCCAGGGTCTTTCCAGAGTGTAATCACATGCATGTTTAGGTCTACTCTACCTTTCCCTTATGTGTGAGTGAGAGAAAGGAAATAAAATGTGTGCACCCTGTGATGAATTAGCAATATATTATCCACCATCTCCCTATGAGCACTGGAGATGGGGACCTGTAGACTCTGTGATACTGTAGATACAAAGCAGTTAAGATAATTGATGGAAAGATTAAGTCAAAGGCAGATAGAACAATTAAATCACACACACACACATACTCGTGCGCACACACACACATTTGATATAAGGGAAGGGTTAAAGGTAAAGGACGCTTAAGGGAAAGTGAGCCATGAACTGTTGTGAAACAAACCATCACAAACTGTGTGCGTGTGTGTGTGTGTTGGTGTCTAAGGAGTGTGTGTGCATCTGCACAACAATTACCATATCTACATACATTATTATTGGCATTATAGACAATTTAACATATCGAATACAATTCATATAATAAAAGTTTCTGTTTAAATCAATATTTCAATTAGTAACTATTTTAGACATAAATGATGATTACAATAAGACACTCGCAGTATTTTGTTTGGCTGACAGTGTATGTTTATGACATGACTTCAGCAGCACGGTTATTTTTTTACACATACCAAGAGTAGTGACAGGGGTCTTCTTCTTCTTCTCTGGGGCCAGGCCATACTCGGTCTGCAGCTCTTCTTGCTGAACCCGAGCCTGTTGCAGGATTTTCTTCGACAGACGTTCGTTTACGTATGTGTCGTCGTACTCTCCCCGGCTCTCCCGCACCTTCACCCGGCCTCGGGCTCGCACCGTGTCCGCCTGCAGGATCTGGTCGGCCAGCGGCATGGCGACCCCGCTCCTCTCTCCTCCTCCACCCGAAGACTTCTTCACTTTCGGCATCGCTGTAGTTTTACTCGAAAACGGAGATACAGTGTCGGGTGTTTGATAAACAAGCAGGCTGGAGATCTACTGAATACAGCCACTTGATCAACACGTGCGGACTTCCATGTCTAAAGGAAGTGACGCATTGTTTTACGTAGGCCTATCTCCGCCCCTGGCAGCACATGAAAACAGATATATTTTTTTAAATAAACAGTAATATTGACGTTTAACCAATTTTGATTCGTTTTTCCTAATTCAGTTATTCGATTATTTAAGCCGACCCAGTACAGCTCCCCAATTTACTGAAAAAAAACTGCTTAACTATTACTCCTAACATATAATTCCCTTTACTGTGTTATTATATTTTCCTCTGTGGACTGTTGTCAGTTGTTGTGAATATGAACTGTGTGTGTGATATTCTTTTGTGTAACTTTTTCTGTACAGCATAATCTTCTTTTGATGTAAATAAAGTACTGTCTTGTGTTTCGTGTTTTATCTAATTAAAGAAATGTTACAAATAGTAACTTTTCACAACACCGGAAATCGTACTATACACCCGGAAGTACTCCACCAGACGTCAGAAACGGAGACGAAGTGACAATGGGGGTGACTTGGTGAGCAGTTTACTTAACTATTTAACAGGCGTGTGCGATCTAATAACTATTTTGAGCATTGCATGGCTTAGTTACATCTAGCTGCACATTTGTTCTCTCTCTTTGAACCACGGAGCGATAGTTTTACCGCGACCATTCACACGGTGCAACCAGGGAGTTGTTCTGGTGCAGAGTGAGATGTTCGTGTCTGCAGTCTTGTTTCATTGTGTTTTGCTGTGTGTGTGTGTTTGCGTATGTGTTTGTTCCGAAGTGTATGTCAGGTGCCCGTGGCTGAGGGCAAGAGTGTGCAGCAGACTGTGGACCTGCTGCACAAGAAGCTGGAGCAGCTGGGAGCTGTGAAACAGGGCAGCTTCTGTGTGGACTGTGAGACATACCACGCAACTGGAAGTGTCACCGGTAATATAAATATGTTTTTTAATCCATTTCAGCTTTCAAAGTGCCAATTTAAATTGGTTGGCTTCATGCAGGGCCTTGCTGAAGGTCCTGGAAGACTACAGTCTTCCTGGGATCATCCCAGGACCTTTCCACATGGAGCACATTTGTTTTTCAGAAGTTGGAATAAATATATTTCTATTTTATCCTTTTAAATCAGAATCATTTGGATGTTTCTTCATAGTTACCCAGTGATAGGTACGCCTAATGCGTCCCTGTAAACTCACCTGTGTTTCAGAACGTACTAATTTTTCCCATGAAAACAACAATAACACTTGTATTTTATCGAAATATTTATATAATAATATGGATGATGGACTTTTGAATTCATGCTCTCCAAGAGCATTACACCCAATAATCTACCTAATAATTGAGTAGGATTTTAATCATGTTTTAGTCTGTAGATGAAAATGCATTTTAAAAAACATGCATTAAAAAAAACATGCAAAAATAAACAATTATTGTCAGAGCCCAAAATCTGACCAAAAGGAGAGGCAATGATGAAAGAGGCCACATTAATGGCACAAATCCTGCAGAAGCTCCAAGATGAAATGCCAGAACAAAACCAGACTGAAACCAAATGTAATGAGTATGTTGAACAGAAGATGGAAGCCTTGAGTCGAGAGAGTGCTTTACTGTAGCAGCAGCTTGAGAGAAGGAACTGAAGAAGGCGGTTTCTCCGCTGGATCTCATGGCTCAGCTCAATCCTCAGTGTGCTCGTATTGTGCCTAATTGTTTATTTATCTGTCCAGAAGAAGATGGTTATTTAAGGTGTATTATGATGGTGCCATGGTTCAAATAAAGAAACGAGTCACAGTATTTGTTCAAACAAATAAATTCAGCCTTCAAATTATGTGAAATGCTTGTGAATTATAAAAACAATGAACATATGTAATAAGGCTCAGCTGAGCTTGTGTATGCCAATGTGTGACACATGAAATTACATAAAATTCTCTGTCACTTGAGATTTGGGAAAAGACGTGTAATGTTCCAAGCAGCAGAAGAAAACTACTTTCAATCAGTGTTTAAAAATATCCTGAATCCTATATTTCAACTCAGTAGCATAATTCTTTTAATCCTCAGTGACTTTAACTAAATCATTATGTGGTTGAAATTATTTATCTTGCAAGTTCCTTCGGTGTTATGATACCAAAATCCTTTCCTAAATTGAGGTATAATTCTTCATAATGTTCTATACTTGAGCGAATCAAGTTGTTCATTTGGCACCTCTCATAGCCAGTCTTTCTTGTCTATTTCAGGTCAGCCCTCGAAGCTCTTATACGTGATGCATAACTCTGAAACGCCCCTGAGCTGCCTGGCTCTGTTTGAAGGTGGACCGTGCCTGATCGCCGATGCCAACTTTGACGTTCTCATGGTGAAGTTAAAAAGCCACTTTCAAAATGCCAAAGGCCACAAGGTGGAGTGTCGTGGTTCTCGGTACAGATACTGTGACTTCTTGATAAAGGTCGGTACTGTGACAATGAGCTCCAGTGCCAGAGGGATATCCGTGGAGGTATGTACTTTTATGAATGATAATGAGCGTGGAAACACACGGTTTTACCACCCTGATAGCATTAATGCTTGATGTGTCTCCTCAGGTGGAGTACTGTCCCTGCGTGGTTCCGGGCGACTGCTGGAACCTCATGAAGGAGTTTATGCAGTCCTTTCTGGGCTCCAATGTCCCCGAACTGCCATCTGTGTTTGCTGCCAAGCCCGAAGGCCTCTTTGCCCCATCCGACTCCGTTGACACTATGACTCAGTATCTTGAGCTGTTCAACAAACTTCGTAAACTTCAAATGCCAGGGAGTAATGTGCGCTGAGTTGTCAGTTGTCAATAGAGAGATCTATTTTTTTATGTTTATACTGATGAATTCTGTCCTGTGGATCAGTGTGGTATCCAGGCCTTTCTGAAAGGAGTTCTTTTTTATTTGGGTTTCTGGGGCCTTATAGTATTGTACAAAATTGCCTGTTCCAAGACATACACAACATATTGTATTAAAGAAACCTGAAGTGGCCAGAGTCTGACTTTTTTTTACAGCAGTCTATGAGTGCAATCTGTGTAGATATCGCTTGTGTAGAAGCTGGGTCTGATTCGCCAAGTCATAAAGTTTACCCACTGCTTAATAGATTGCAGGAACTATTACAAAGAATTTGAACAGTAAAATATCCCTATCTTGGGCATGCCAATGTCCAAGCAAGGAAAATTGCCCACTCTGAGTAGGGCAGCATTGACTAAACAGTCTCAGAAGTGAATGAAGTGCTACACACATGTTCCAGAGAGTACGTAAACACGAGTTGCTTTAATCTGTTGGCACTAAATCTACTTTGGAGACACAGAGATGTGACGTGCTTTAGGCCTCAAAGACATTCAGGCCTCAAAAAGACATAATAACAGTCTCACTGGATGTTTCCTCCAGAACAGCATATGGGGAGGAGGTCCAAAGATTCACTGGGCATTGCTCATCTAAGAACGTGGTGCTGAACAAAAGAGATGGTGCTAGACTTCAGGAGACAAACAGGAGGTCCTGTTCCACTACAGATGAATGGAGACTGTGTGAGTGTGTCGTCTTCTTCAGGTATCTGGGGTTGCTCTTGACCTAACATGGCCCAATACACTGATGAAGGTTGAGAAGGTTCAACATTGGCTCCACTTCCTCCGATCACTAGGTAAATACCACCTTGTGATGAAGATTAAGCTTCAAAGGGTCTTCATTGTCTGTCTTCACTTTCTGTATATACACGGACCTGCAGAAGAATCTTGACCTCTCACATCAAGTCAAGTCAAGTGTACTTCATTGTCAATTTCCTATGTAAAAAAGACAATATTACAAAGAGAAAAGGAGAATTTAAATTGTGTTTCACCAGGCACCAAATGTGCAATTTAAACTAAACTAAACTAAAAACGCACACACATACACACACACCCTATAAGATACAGACATTAGCAATCAATACAGTTTCTTTACCTGAAGAACTGAGGTAGCTTCTTCTTGAGTGAAGTATGCAGATTTTATCGAATGTGTAATGTGAAATATGCAAAATGGAAGGTACAGTAAGGTGTAGGTATCAAAATAGAACCAGAAGTTTATAAAAATAAGGTAAGAAAAAGATATATAAAGATTATATAAAGTGACAGCAGCTCTTGCTATCTCACCAGGGCTCTATTTTAGATATTATTTTATTTTTTATTTTCTGTATGGAATATGCTCTACTGATTTCACTGCGTAATTTGATAAACGAATGACAAAGATTATCCTATTCTATTAATTCATCACAAAGCAATCATGAAGTACTTTCACAATCAGATTTTCAAGAACTCTGATTTTGTTGTGGGCAGTGGTTCATGCTTTCAGGGCCTAGTGGAAAGACCTATTTGTCCCCGGTTTCTGATTAGTTTTGCAATGAAACCTCAGAACCTTATGAACAACAAGGTGCGTCTGCACGCACAGCTTACTCATCACTCATCCTCTCAGAAGTTGCGGCGCCCGCTGTTGCCAGGGGCACCGCTGGTGGCCGTGGCAACGGTGAGTTTCTCCAGCTGCAGCGGCCTGCAGCCTTTCCGGTGGTGTTTCAGAGTCAGAGTTTGGACTTTATCAGATTAACTGTCAGAATAGGAGTTAGGGGCTCACTTATATCATTTTATCTTGATTAGCTTTGAGGAGTTCTGGGAAGGGTATATTATGTAAGTGATTATGTCTACTCAGCTGCAACAATAACCCGCTCAGCTCTACACCCATGGAAGAACATATTCTGGTTATTGGCAAGTTCGTGTTGCAAAATATTATGTAAAATGTAATGCAGAGGCCATAAGCTCTCTTCCTGCAGGCCACATTTTTTGAACATGTGGGTTGGGTGGGCGACCGGTGAGCGTCCTACTGCAGAAAAACAAAATGAGCTGTTTCAAGCTCGGCATGCACTAATGACCATGGGAAACAGAGGTGAACAGGTGCTGGAGTGAGAGTGTTTTTCGGATGAAAAGGGACACGCTGGAGGATGTGAATGTGGAGTGGAACTCGCACAAATTCACCCAGGGCACAGAGTACCTGTCCAAGGACCAACTCAGCAGGTGAAGCATCCAAGTCCTCCTTAGGAGCTGAATACAGTCGGAGCATGAGCGAAGGCAAACGATCCACCCAATCACCATCCAACCGTGCATCACACAATGCTGCCTCGAGCAAATGGTGAAACACAAACAGCCTGAGGATGGAATATGCCAGAGTGGTGAACCTGCATGCCCAGGGACCTTGCCAGTGCTGACTAGAGCTCTGAAACGAGGTGAGGACCTCTGTCAGAGCTGGTGTCAGATGGGGCACCAAAACGTTCAACTCAGGCAGAAGGAAATGCCTGTGCTACATCTGACAGAGAAACCGCCTCTCGCCATCTGGTGGTTCGATCCGCCACTGTCAGCAGGTAAAACCCTGCGAGGGACGTAGAGAAGGTTAGAAATGCCTGGCCACAATCAAAAACGTTCAAGGGGCGTCCTGGTGGGCTGGTTGTCCATAAGGCACTGACACCCATTCTCTGACCTCCTTACAAAGGCCGGGCCAGACAAACCTGGATCCGACCATGCTATCATGACTATGTCCCAGGGTACATTCACACCTGTGTTGACAGCATTGTGCCCATTATACAAGCCAGTAAGTTCCCCAACCAGAGAGCTACCTCCATCCTCTGATGACCCCACCACACCCACCACTAGCACAGACTGGTCACACTTAATTTAGTAAGCTCAGTCCAGAGATATGGAAGTGTGCACCAGTTTGTGCTACCTCTAGAAACTCTTACTTCCTGTCCTGACTCCTGAACGGCCAACAGGAGTTTCTATCTGACTTCCTTACATAACAGCACCCTACACAGTTTACACATTCATAATACTTTATCATCGTATGCATAAATGTGATAAACAAAACTTCCCATACTGCAACAGTCATTTTACATACTCTTGTATTATCACTTTTGTATCATTATTGTTTTGACTACTTGCTTTTAGTTTTATTTTTACTGTCATACTGACATTTTTGTGTATCGATATGAGTTGTATTCATGTTGTATTATATTGCTATATTGTTCAGGTTCAGGTTTTTAATTATACTTGTAATTTTCAGTTCATTTAGATTTAAAAAGCCCAGATAAATACTGCAAAAACAAAGCAAAATTGTAAATAGCAATTGGTTCATATTAACGTTCTAAGTGCATACAGAGGTAGGTCTTTGTAAATGTCTGCCACATGATATCCACAATCAGCAGTAGGCATCAAACCGTTTCAAAACATTTGCCCTGCAGGTGTATCACTCAGTGTAGACAAAATCTACAACCTTTCTCAAGTTACATTGAAAGGAACACCCTACAGAGCCACTCTGGTTTAGCAATAATGTGAAAGAGCTGACATTAACTAATGGATGCAATAATAATAATGATAGGCAAAGCCTTTATTGCTGGGAATAAAAAAATCCATTTAATTAGGCTTTAACAATGCCTGATTTAAGGTTGAATGAACACTTCCTGTTTCAAACCATCCCTGAGAGTTCCAGTTTAAAGGACATGCATCAAGCATATCCATGACTTCAGAACATTTAATACATGTTGTTTAAAAAAATGTCTTTATTTAAAGACCCACTGTGCCTCAGTTTTTCCCATGCTCTTGTAGGTGCGTAACTTCTAGGAGTCAAAGATGGGCAGCAGGAGGAGGATGAAGAACAGATATGATTGGTCCAGCCCTGTGTCAGTATAGAAAATGAACCAATGAGAGCTGTTCACTTTTTATATTTCAACCCTCGTTGCGATCGCTGGCATAAATTTGGGCTCAGCGCTGAGGTGGAAAACGGAGGAGATGACCCACCGACCCACAGTGGAAAAGGCCAGAAGATCGATCCAGATGCGGTAAGAATCGTCTGTCATCCCTTTCACAGCGCAAAACCAATTTAAGGTAAGGAGCCGCTCAATCTTTGCACTTCCTCAACAGTGTTTTCTGTTTCACAATAAAAAGAGCTACAACTAAGAGATGCATGAAAGAGTTTCTTAGTTTAAGTTTTGCTTCTTTTTTTCCCCCAGGATTCACGTCTGTATTAATGCGGGGCTGTATTGATTGCAGTTTTACCCAATGATAGCACATCTGCCCGAATACTCCAACAAGCGGACTTTGCACAGCAAATATGACACTGCGCATTTCCACACACAGGCTGCTGAGGTGCGCACATTTGATTATGAGACAATGTTGCGTCTATATTCCCATCCCGCGTCATGTTGTGCGTGTTCTCTGAATGTTCTGACACCTGTGTATACTTGCATTTTTAGACCTTAATGTTCCTGCTGGTTGACCGCCTCTCTTGGTCATCCCAGCCCTGTATTTGTGTCTTTGTTGCTGAGTTGATGGCGCAATTACCTCACTTTAATCTGCGCCACGGTTGTCAGGGGCAACAGTGGCGCAGATTAAATTCAGAAGCGCAGAGACCTTGCGCTCCATCCTCCAGCTGCGACACAGGAACACATTCAGAATGAAACTGTGAAGTAGGCACAGATATTTATATGGGTTTTTTTTTCTTATTTTCCTGTTTGACAAGTATGTGTTGTGCGCTCATCCAGTGAGCTTTGAGAATACATCATCACAGATCCAGACCGACAGTGAGAAACAGAGGTAGATGATCAATCAGTCAATTAATCAATTAATAAATCGTTCAAGTCACCCTTTACGCATAAAAATTCGCAAAATTGCACAAAACATTACGCAACAAAAACAAGGAAAACAGCGTAGCAGCAAAACACTAATGCACACAAACACGCACACACGCATCATAAAATCAAAAATAAAATACATACATACAATACATACAATACATATATAATAATAATAAATAACAAAACTAATAGGATCAACAATCGAATATATAAATAAAATAAAAGGAATTAAGAGTAGAAAGGTTAGAATTAATGACTATATGATATACATATGATAAATGATAGAATAAATGGCTTTAATAAACGAAAAGACTAAAGAGCTACAATATATAAAGTAAAAGTATAGGTTATAATAAATGCTGAGAATAAAGATTTTAATCAAAGCCAAGCTTAAAAAGGTGCATCAGTCCACATTTGCAGCTACTCTCAGGTCTTCAGGAAAGAGCACAATAATAAAAAGATGCCTTGCTGTGAGTTTTGGTTCTAATTTAATAGAACTGATATAAAACCTGTAGAGTTCTCAGCGGCTTGTAAGTTATAAGCAAAAGACTCTTAAAGTTGATCCTGAAGTACACAAGTAACCAGTGCAGGGACTGGAGTATATTTACACCAACAGAAAATTAAATAAAATAATAAAAATAAAAACATATTCCAAAAAATTTGTGTAAAAGGTGTGTGTGTACATGAAATACATGCATACATGACATATACAGTATATACATACATATATACATATACACACACATACATATATATATGAATAAAAAATAAATCATTTGAAAAGTATAAATAGCATTGATTGTTGTCAGCTTATAAGTTATGAATTTCCAAAGAACTGAAATCTAGAGACTTCTCTAAAGGACATCTGACATGGGACTGGGACTTGGGTAGACAACATGGAAATGTTGCACAGGCTGAGGCTTTAATTCACAATCTTCAATGCCAAGAGCCACTCTATGGAGGTTTTATTGTTACTATATCTTTTGCAAATGTGTATTTGTATCATTTCTAAATGTGGACGTGCGTGTTATCAGATTCGCAAATGTGGGCTGACACTTGTGTCTATGTACACAGATTTGTAAATGTGTAAAGCAAACCTTTCTCTGTTTTCAGATACGCAAGTTTCTGCACATGTACGACGATCTGTAAGTGTGCATAAATCTGTATATGTGTATGTAATTTTGTAAAAGTGTGAACATCCTACAAATATATAGACAGATTTGTAAGTGTCTCACATATCAATACATTACATTCCTAGTAGGTTAGATTATTGTGGTGGTGTCCTTACAGGTCTCAGTAAGAAAATCAATCAAGCAGCTGCAGCTCATTCAGAGCGCTGCAGCCAAAGTCCTGACCAACAGCACGAAAATGGACCATATCACACCAGTTCTTAAATCCCTGTACTGGCTTCCTGTGTGTCAAAGGACAGAGTTTAAAATCCTGTTACTGGTCGACAAGTCACTGACTGGTCTTGGGCCTAAATACATGTCAGAGCTACTGGTTGGGTATGAAGGATCCAGACCGCTAAGGTCATAAGAAACAGGTCTACTCAGTGTCCTCAGGGTCAGAACTTAGCAGGGTGAAGCTGTACCTTTGTGCACACCTAGAGTGTGCACAAACTGTCAGTTTATTTAAATTAGGGATTAAAAAAATATTGTTTACTGCAGCTTTCCTGTAGTGTCAATTTCATTCTACTTTGCAACCTGCAGTTTTACATGTGCTATTTTGTGCTATTTGATTTTGAACTGACGTTTTTCTGCTTGTTAAATTGTCTGAGCTCTCCATTCTCTGTCTTTTTACTTCAGCAAATGTTTTTAAAAAAATGTTGTTTTTTTCCTTTGCCCTGTGTTCAGGTTCATAGGTTAAGACTGCAAGAATGACAGGCTGCAGTACCGTCTACTTACCACTAGTCGGTGTGTCATTCACATGGTAGAGCTTGCCAGGGTGACGTCACGTCACTGAGCTCAGGACAAAGGATGAGCTACAAGCATAAATCTTTTTGCACACAGTTCTTTTTTAAGCATTTGCACAATTTGTGTGTAAAAAGACTGAATTGAAAAGACTGTATTGGATTGTAACCAATGTAAGACACTTCCAGATCTGTCTACACTTCCAGAACTATTTACTCATTTACAGTGTTGTGGAAAAATTCTTGATCTGTCTGGGAAAATCAAAAAGCAAGTCTGGAACAGGTAGAGAAGGGAGACAACACACTCAGACCACTGCTGGTGGATCAGAGGAGTGCTACCCTGAGGGAGAGGTCACAATGCATTTTATCCTGACCCCCAGAAACACACTCCCTCCTCTCAAGTGGGAAAACTATTTGGTCACAATAAACAAATAGTCAGGAGAGGAGCAAGACTTTACAACTGGAGTCCCTGGAGCAGCACATTTTCATAGGCATAACAGTGGACGTGTTAAGGAGCAGGGATTGATCTTTCAATGAAGTTCTTGAGTCTTTTATGGCTGCAGCACACAGAGTTCAGGCTACATCTAAATGAATACTGACATTAATCAAATGTTCCTAAATGCATGTAAAATTTCAACCACAACAGATTTACATGCACCTTTACTTATGTACACATTTATTTATGAACACTTTCAGGTTTTTGTACACAGACTTGATAAACACATTAACAAATTCATGAGCACACACACAAATGTCATTAAATATTTACAAATTTGACTCCACAGACACACATTGAGATACACACTGGCAAATAATTAAGAAGAAGAATCAATACCGTCATACATACTTCTTTCTTTCTACATAAGAGGCTCAACACAAGTTTCTTGGCTTCTGCTTGTAGTTTTGCACAGGGCAATCTGTGTATGTTAAAGTTAATGTCAGAGGGATGCAAATCAGATTTCAAACTCTGGGGATAAAACTTCACAGAACTAGGATGCATTGTCCACTTCCCCCTCAGGGGTTTGAAATATGCACAGCTGTCAATCTGTTCATTTGGACTGACGGTGTTCCTGCCATAACCATGACTCTTGATGTAGGTGTATTTGACCACTGTCTGTCTCTCCCTTCTACAGTAAGTCTCTCCCTTCATTCTAAAACCGGACTGGAAGCTAATGTTACTAAGGTGTTAACAGAGCTGGTTGGTCATGATTTTCTCTAGGATTTCTGAGATGAAGATAAGATTGGAGATCGGCCCGTAGTTTGCTAGAGTTCCCGGATCGTGGGAAGGTTTCTTGAGGGGTTTTATTATGGCAACTTTAAACTTAAGAGAAACATAACTTGTTGTTAGGGACAGGTTGATGAGGTCAAGTAAAGAAGTGCAGATTTAAGGGAACACTTCCCTAAACAGCTAAGTGGGAATTAGGTCTATGAGGCAGGTCGGTGATTTAGAGGAGGAGATGGTAGTAGTCAGCTGAAGCAGGTCAATGGGGTCAAATGAAGATTGTGACCTGTCTATATTCCCAGCTGTATGCGGAATAGGGGGTAGATTAATTGCAGTAGATGTGAGGTGGTTGTTAATTGCTTGTCTGATCTTTAAAATTTTGTTATTGAAGAAATTCATAAAGTCACAGCTGCTGAGATGTGTGGGAATACACTGCTCAGTGGAGTTATGACTCTGGGAAAGCCTGGTTACAGTGCTAAAAGAAACCTGGGGTTATGATTATTTTCCTCAATTAGAGAGGAGTAGTATCTCGCTCTGGCAGTACACAGAGCCAGCCTGTATGTTTTCTTTCCAGGTCTGAAAAATCTTGTTGTTTTTGGTTAAGCGCCATTTCCTCTCAAATTAACGTGCTAGGTGCTTTAGGTGGTGACTTTCTCGTGTATACCAGGGGCCCAATCTCGTTCTAGATATAATCGTTTTTGTTCGGGGTGCAACAAAGTCAAGAGTTCCATGAACTAGCAAAGATATCAGCAAGGTGATCAATGAAGGAGGGACTTTGGCTTTCATAGCAGAGAGGCGATGTAGCACCGAGAGACAGGGGAATAGCTTCCTTAGAGTTTGCTAAACAATGTTAGTCAAGTGTGTTGTGTATATACTGCTTTTCTTTTTCACATAGCCGCTAGAAAGATGTTAAAAGTGATTGAAGAGTGGCCAGATATCACAGGATTATAGGGAGAAAAGGTCCCTCAGAGAGAGTCTTCCTACCTGCAGCAACTTCCCGCCTCAGTGGATGAGCCTTCCTGGCTGCAGCTACCTCAAGCCCCTGTATCGCAGTCTTCTCAACATCGAAAAACTTCCTATATGAAATTACTTCCAGTCTCAACACGATTGTCTTCCTCAAAGTCAGAGTCTTCCTCGCTGCAGCATCTTCCAGCTTCAGTGGACGCACCGTCCTGGCTGCAACTACCTCAAACCCCTGCATCGTAGTCTTCACAATATCAAAAACCTCCTATGAAATCACTTCCTGTCTCAACACAACAGTTTTCCTAGCTACAGCAACTTCCAGCCTCAATAGACGCACCTTCCTGGCTGCAGCTACCTCAAGCCCCTGCATAGCAGTCTTCTCAATATCAAAAACTTCCTTTAAGACATCACTTCCAATCTCAACACGACTGTTTTCCTAGTTGCCTCAACTTCCAGCCTCAGTGGACGCACCTTCCTGGCTGCAGCTACCTCAAACCCTGCATAGCAGTCTTCTCAATATCAAAAACTTCCTTTATGAAATCACTTCCAGTCTGAATATCAGTGTCTTCCTAGCTGCAGCAACTTCCAGCCTCAGTGGACGCACCTTCCTGGCTACATCTATCTCAGGTTTAAAAATCAGTGTCTTCCTAGCTGCAGCAACTTCCAGCCTCAGTGGACGCACCTTCCTGGCTACATCTATCTCAGGTTTAAAAATCAGTGTCTTCCTAGCTACAGCATCTTCCAGCCTCAAGGGATGCACCTTCCTGGCTGCAGCTACCTCAAGCCCCTGCATAGCAGTCTTCTCAACGTCGACAAACTTCCTATATGAAATTACTTCCAGTCTCAACACGACTGTCTTCAACAAAGTCAGAGTCTTCCTAGCTACGGCATCTTCCAGCCTCAATGGAAGCACCATGCCGGGCTGCATCTATCCCAGGGCCCTGCATCGCAGTCTTCTCAACATCAAGAACTTCCTATATGAACTCACTTCCAATCTCAACACGACTGTCCTCCCAGCTGCAGCAACTTCCAGCCTCAGTGGACGCACCTTCCTTGCTGCAGCTACAGTGGTATGCAAAAGTTTGGGCACCCCTGATCATTTTTAGGATTTTCCTTTATAAATCATTGGTTGTTCGGATCAGCAATTTCAGTTAAATATATCATATAGCAGACAAACACAGTGATATTTGAGAAGTGAAATGAAGTTTATAGGATTTGTAGAAAGTGTGCAACAATTACTTAAATAAAAGTCGACAGGTGCATAAATTTGGGCACCCTTGTTGTTTTATTGATTTGAGTACCTTTAGCACTAATTATTGGAACACAAAGTTTGTTTGGTAAGCTCATTGACCCTTGACCTACATACACAGGTGAAGCCAATCATGAGAAAGGGTATTTCAGGTGGCCAGTAGCAAGTTGTTCTCCCTTTTGCATCTTCTCTGAGGAGTGGCAACATGGGAGCCTCAAAACAACTCTCAAATGACCTGAAAACAAAGATTGTCCAACATCATGGTTTAGGGGAAGGATACAAAAAGCTGGCTCAGAGATTTAAGCTGTCAGTTTCCACTGTGAGGAACATAGTGAGGAAATGGACGACCACAGGCACAGTCCTAGTTAAGGCCCGGAGTGGCAGGCCAAGAAAAATCTCTGATAAGCAGAGGCGAGGAATGGTGAGAACGGTCAAACTCAACCCACAGACCAGTTCCAAAGACCTACAACATGATCTTGCTGCAGATGGTGTCACTGTGCATCGTTCAACTATTCAGCGCACTTTGCACAAGGAGATGCTGTATGGGAGAGTAATGCGGCGGAAGCCTTTTCTACGCACATGCCACAAACAGAGTCGCTTGAGGTATGCTAAAGCACATTTGGACAAGCCAGCTTCCTTTTGGAATAAGGTGCTGTGGACTGATGAATGTAAAATTGAGTTATTTGGACATAACAAAGGGCGGTATGCATGGCGGAAGAAGAACACAGCATTCCAAGACAAACACTTGCTACCCACAGTAAAATTTGGTGGTGGTTCCATCATGCTGTGGGGCTGTGTGGCCAGTGCAAGTACTGGCCATCTTGTAAAAGTTGAAGGTCGCATGGATTCCAGTCAGTATCAGCAGATTCTTGTCAACAATGTTCAAGAATCAGTGACAAAGTTGAAGTTGCGCCGGGGCTGGATACTTCAACAAGACAATGACCCCAAACACTGCTCAAACTCTACAAAGGCATTCATGCAGAGGAACAACTACAATGTTCTGGAATGGCCATCTCAGTCCCCAGACCTGAACATTATTGAAAATCTGTGGTGTGATTTAAAGCGGGCTGTCCATGCTCGGAAACCATCAAACCTGACTGAACTGGAGATTTTTTGTAAAGAAGAATGGTCAAAAATACCTTCAACCAGACTCCAGACCCTCATTGGAAGCTATAGGAAGCGTTTAGAGGCTGTTATTTCTGCAAAAGGAGGATCTACGAAATATTGATGTCATTTTTCTGTTGTGGTGCCCAAATTTATGCACCTGCCTACTGTTGCTTAAGTAATTATTGCACACTTTCTGTTAATCCGATAAACTTCATTTCACTTCTCAAATATCACTGTGTTTGTCTGTTATATGATATATTTAACTGAAATTGCTGATCCGAACAACCAATGATATATAGAGGAAATTCCTGAAAATGATCAGGGGTGCCCAAACTTTTGCAAACCACTGTATCTCAGGTTTAAAAATCAGTGTCTTCCTAGCTACAGCAACTTCCAGCCTCAATAGACGCACCTTCCAGGCTGCAGCTACCTCAAACCCCTGCATAGCAGGCTTCTCAATATCAAAAACTTCCTTTAAGAAATCACTTCCAGTCTCAACATGACTGTCTTCCACAAAGTCAGAGTCTTCCTAGCTACGGCATCTTCCAGCCTCAATAGATGCACCTTCCTGGCTGCAGCTACCTCAAGCTTCTGCATCACATTCTTCTCAATATCAAAAACTTCCTTTGTGAAATTACTTCCATTCTCAACACGACTGTCTTACTAGTTGCAGCAACTTCCAGCCTCAGTGGACGCACCTTCCTGGCTGCATCTATCCCAGGGCACTGCATCGCAGTCTTCTCAACATCAAGAACTTCCTATATGAACTCACTTCCAGTCTCAACACAACTTCCTAGCTGCAGCAACTTCCAGCCTCAATGGACGCATCTTCCTGGCTGCAGCTACCTCAAACCCATGCATAGCAGTCTTCTCAATATCAAAAACTTCCTTTAAGAAATCACTTTCAGTATCAACACAACTGTCTTCCACAAAGTCAGAGTCTTCCTCGCTGCAGCATCTTCCAGCCTCAGTGGTCGCACCTTCCTGGCTGCAGCTATCTCAGGTTTTAAAATCAGTGTCTTCCTAGCTGCAGCAACTTCCAGCCTCAGTGGTCGCACCTTCCTTGCTGCAGCTACCTCAAACCCCTGCATCGGACTCTTCTCAACATCAAAAACTTCCGCCATAAAATCACTTCCAGTCTCAACACAACTGTCTTCCGTGAAGTGAGAGTCTTCCGAGCTACAACATCTTCCAGCTTCAATAGATGCACCTTCTTGGCTGCAGCTGCCTCAAGGCCCTGCATCGCAGTCTTCTCAACATAAAAATTTCCTATATGAAATCACTTCCAGTCGTAGCACGAATGTCTTTCACAAAGTCAGAGTCTTTCTCTCTGCTGCCACTTCCAGCCTCAGTGGACGCACCTTCCTGGCTGCAGCTACCTCAAGCCCTGGCTTCACAGTCTTCTCAACATCAAGAACTTCCTTTATGAACTCACTTCAGGTCTCAAAACGACTGTCTTCCAAGCTGCAGCAACTTCCAGCCTCAGTGGACTCACCTTCCTGGCTGCAGCTACCTCAAGCCCTGGCTTCACAGTCGTTCCAACGCCAAATACTTCCTTTTTGAAACTACCTCAAGTCTTAAAATCTGTGTCTTCCATCTTCCAATCTCGCCAGAGGCACTTCCTGGCTAATGCTACCTCAGGTCTCAAAATCAGTGTCTTCCTATTTGCATCATCCAGCTCCAGCCTCACCACATCCAACTTCAGACATACAACCCAACACCAACTCAAACCCATCACCAACTCAAAATCAACCCAAGTCATCCAAACTCCAACAACCTCCTGCCTGAAACTACCACAAGTTTTGACAGCACCAACTTCCTAGCTCCTGCAAATTCCAACTTCGCTAGACACACCTTCCTGTCTGCAGTTACTTAAAGCCCCATGCATCGTAGAATTCCCAACTCCAAGAACTTTCTGTAAGACACTACCTCAAGTCTCAACATCACTGTCTTCATCACTGCAGCAACTTCCACCCTCACCAGATGGACCCTCACCAGACGCACAACTCAGCTCCAACAACCAAACTCAAGCAACCACCTTCCTGAAAACACCACAAGTTTTAACAGCAGCTTTGTAGCTCCTGCAAATTCCAGCCTTGTTTTAACATTACTCCCTAGCCACAGCAACTTCCAGCCTCACCTTCCAGCCTGCACCTTCCTGGCTGCAGCTAACTCAAGCCCCTGCATCGCAGTCTTCTCAACTCCAAACACTTACTGTTTGAAACTACCTCAAGTCTTCCTAGCCGCAGCCTCTTCCAGCCTCAGGGGATGCACCTTACTGGCTGCAGCTCTCTCAGGAACATCTATCGCCATGTTACAAATTGCAGTGATTTCCAGCCTTTCTGGATTCACCTTTCTGTGTTCAAACAAACTTAGCAAAACCTACCTCCAATAGCTTCCAACCTGAAATAACTCCAAATCTCAAAATGATTGTTTTCCTAGCTGCAGCAACGTCCAGGCCCAGCAGATGCACTTTATTGGCTGCAGTTATCTCAATTATCAACGTCACTGTCTTCCCAATGGCAGCAACTTCCATCCTCACCAGACACAACTTCCTAGTTGCACCTACCTCAGGAACCTATGTTGCTCTCTTCCCAAATGGAGCACCTTCCAGCCTCACCATATGCACCTTCCTGCATTCAACTCAACTCCAGTTACAACCCAACCCCACACAACCCAACGCCAACAACTTCCTACTCTAAACTACCCCAAGTCTCAAAATGACTGTCAGGTGCACCTTCCTGCCTGCTGCTACCTCTGTTCTTAAAATCACTGTTTTCCTAGCTGTGGCAATTCCCTGCATCA
Organism: Karalla daura; assembly: GCA_029224185.1. Lineage (NCBI taxonomy): Eukaryota > Metazoa > Chordata > Actinopteri > Chaetodontiformes > Leiognathidae > Karalla > Karalla daura. The sequence continues at coordinate 28,858,474 of CM055188.1, forward strand.
CAGTCCTCCCAATTCCAACAACTTCCTGCCTGGAACTGCCTCAAATCTCAACATAACTGTCTTCCAAGCGGCAGCAACTTCCAGCCACACCAGATGCATCTTCCTGACTTGAGCTACCTCAGGAAGTTATCCTGCAGTCTTTCTAACTCCAACAACCTCCTCCCTGAAACTACCTCAAGTTTCAACATCAGTGTCTTCATCGCTGCAGAAACTTTCAGCTGCAGCTACCTCAAGTTTCTTCATCACTGCCTTCCAAGCTGCAGTAACTTCCGGCCTGCCCAATGGTACCTTCCTGGCTGCAGCTACCTCAAGTCCTACCTCACTGCAGCTCGTTACTGCAGCTTCCCAGCTGATGTAACTTCTTTTCTCCTGGAAAACATGTATGTGTGAGCTTTTTATTGTTCATGTTCTTTGTTAAGTAAACTTTTTCAAGCATTGTTTCTGCAGGGTTATAATATATTGTATCTCTAACCATTTCTCTTCTCTTCTTCAGGAAGTCTTCTCCAGTGGCACCTTCCTGGCTGCAGCTACCTCAAGTCTCTTCATCGCTGCCTTCCCAACTACAGCAACTTCCGACCTCACTAGTGGCACCTTCACAGCTGCAGTAACTCCTTTTGTCCTGGAAAACATGTATGTGTGAGCTTTTATGTTTCACGTTCTTTGTTCAGTAAAAATTTTCAAGCATCTTTTCTGCAGGGTTATAGTATATTGTGTCTCTAACCATTTTCTCTTCTCTTATTCAGGAAGTCTTCTCCAGTGGCACCTTCCTGGCTGCAGCTACCTCAAGTCTCTTCATCACTGCCTTTCTAGCTGCAGTAACTTCTGGCCTGTCCAGTGGCACCTTCCCAGCTGCAGTAACCTATTTTCTCATGGAAAACATGCATGTGTGAGCTTTTTATCTTTCACTTTCTTTGTTCAGTAAAATCTTTCAAGCATCTTTTCTTATCGTATATTCTATCTCTAAACATTCTGACTTCTCTTCTTTACGAAGTCTTCTCCAGTGGCATCTTCCTGGCTGCAGCTACCTCAAGTCTCTTTATCACTACTTTCCCAACTACGGCAACTTCTGATCTCATCATTGGCACCTTCCCAGCTGCAGCTACATCAAGTCTCTCTATCAGTATCTTTCCAGCTGCAGGAGTTACTATTCTTTTCTGAATATATTGTAAAATTCATTACAACGTTCATTTGTTCTTGTTTTGCTAGGCTATTCTTTCCGTGTACATCACTGTACAACACTGTGCATTGTTTTGGGGAATTTTATTAAGGCTGTCAGAAAGGGGGTGTTCAGGTACTGTAATTCATACAAGGGAGATACTGTTGGAAATTACAGAATCTGACCATTCTCAAAACACCAGATATTTCAGAAAACACAACAACATTACAGAAAATACAACAACACCACAGATTGTGGAAAGGGTAATGCAGCCTGTCCCGCAGACAGTGAGATTTTGATCTAGATCAAAAAATGTATCTATGCGCACCACCAATATATATATATATATATATATATATATATATATATATATTATATAGCTGAGCTATAAAGGAAGCGTCGTCAGTGTGGTAAGCAGATGTTTGACTGAGACAATGATCCAAACAAAAGAAAATCATCTGAACTCTAATTTTTATAACTACAAGCCATCCAACAATTAACTAAATTAAGTGTGTCAACCAGGAATTATACGAAGCTCCTTTAATAAAGGATGTAATGTATTCATAAATTGTTTATACATGTGTGGATATTTATATATATATTGCCTGATCATATATCATATCATATATTGTTTCTTCATTTTTCAACTTATTAAAATAGCTCAGTACTTAGCTGCATATTGTTTGTTTTCTGCTCTAATTCATATGTATTGTATATATGTTTATATAGGTAATTCTATGTACAGGCTGCCTTGTTCTTGTTCTAATCTCTGTGTTGGACTGTCAACCTGTCCAGGGTTTATCTTTCTGCTTTTTGTCCTATGTGACCTGGAGTTCACCAGCAGCACCAGCAGACACCTGTAACACCAGTAGGCAGAAGCAGAATGAAAGGATTTTATATATTTTGATGAAATTAACAATCACTGTAACAGGTTGAGATCCCAAGGCATTGGACAGTGTCCAAAGAAGCACAAATTTTCATTTGTTCTGGTGACAATTTCTGCAATTCTGTGATGGTGTGTTATTTTGCTTTTTGTTTGATGGTTTGTTTGTTTTCCTCGTTGCACTGATTGTTTTAATGGATCCTATCTGTTATGACTGCCAAGAAAAGTTATGTCTTATAGCACTGAGTTTTGTGGGATTATGCTTGCATGATCTATGAATGAAAGAAAGATCATGTACATGAGCCATTTTCACTCAAGATTTTAGAAATCTGTCAAAAGTGTTAACATGTTGCTCCTCCACTGTCACTTCAGTACAAAGATAATGATACTCAGGTTAGAGATGGGGCTCATGATGCTACATATCATACAGTTGGAGATTAATCAATCATTCTTTATTGATAAAGTGCATTTCATGCACAGGACAAACTCAATGTGCTTTGCAACGGTTACTGGGCAATGACAGATGCCCCCTGCCTTATATGCCTTCACATCGGCTGAGAAACGAGTCCCAAGAAAAAACCCTGAGAGGAAGAAACCTCAGACAGAGGAGGGGATCCTCACCCAGGACCAGCAGGGGGGGCACAAACAGAACAGTTGCAATTTGCAGAATACAGATTACAGACACCTCACCTCACACAGGATGGGCAGGCGGGCACAGACAGAGTAGACAGACAAACAGAACAGTTTACAGTTTATAGGTTACAGGTTACATACCTACTGTAAGGACTGGCAGGCGGACACAAACATAACAGTTTACAGACACAGACAGAACATTTAACAGTTCATACATGACAGATACCACATTTACCAGCAGCAGATGAAGACAGGACCAAGGGAAAGTCCTGAATCCTGCTTGGCCTTGGGTCTTGTCTTGGGCAAGATGCCTTGGGCACTTAACCTTTGGATGGATTTGATGTGACTGTGTGGATAAAACATGTCTTAAGCTTCCCACTACCTGACTTGGTCATTGTGCTGCTGTGGTACTCTGATTGTTTCACTCAGAAAGGGGCAAGAAAGAGACAGATAAACAAGCCGCATGGTACTTCTGGGCACTAGTGGGAAGAAGGTAGCCTTATCTACCTGGGTGTGAGGAAGCTGATGCACATGGGAGCATGTCTGAGAGTTTCTATGGGAAAGCCAGACTGACCAACTTGTAGGCATTGAGAGAGCAGATCGCTAACTGCCTTTACTGATGGGGCATCTGTTCGTATTGACATCATCATGCAGCACCAACATATTTTGTAAAGGAGAAGAAGTTGTGTGTTATTACATCATTAATATTGATAGGACGCTCTCTGTCCTATGACATGTCCTTTAACATTGTAACCAATTGTTATCTGTGGAATTATTTATTCCTCTACATATTATTTCTTCTATAACTTGTACTTTGCACATACAAGGGGGAAATAATAATGATCAATTTTGTCATACAGGGGGCGCCAGAGAGAGGGCATGTGTGCCGAGAGGGTAGCAACTGATCATATTAGGGCGTCTGCTTAGTTCAAGAGGTGATGAAGAACAATGGAGACCTGGAGTCTGTGCCCTGGAGGACACCTGGAGACGACCATCATAAATCAATCTACATAATGCTCCATTCCACACACTTCCAGGAGGAGGAGACCCCCTTAAGGATAAAAGATTTTGTCAACTACAGAGACTTTGTGACATACTGCATGCACTATTACTTTGCTCCTCTTGGCCAAGATTAAACTTACCAGGTGCGATTTCAGCCCTGAGTCCCTTAACTTCTTTCATGAAGGACAATTCCCTTAAAAGTTGCATCACATTTTTCTACAGTTTTCTACAGTGATGTATAATGATGTAGTCTTGAATTAAGACAAGACTTGCACATTTCATAAAGATACATGACGCCTCTATAGTCCTTTCCCACATAGTCTGGTAGTTCTCTGAATGTTGTGTTTTTACAGCTGAATATAGTCTCAAGTGTTGGCTACCCCTTTCAGTCATCCAAGCACTGCATTTGAGTCTCTGTGAGCAGTTGATGTCGCAGTCTGCACAGCTGTTGTCAGGGGCAACGCTGGCGCAGATGAGTCTGTGAAGTGCACACAGAGACCTTGAGCCACCGTCTCCTCTTTCTCCCCCAAAATGCAACATTAGGAATGGAAATTGTGAGGTAGACACAAAAACATGTTTTCCTTAGGTTTTTATATGTTTTTCATCTTCCTGACCAGTATGTACTCCGTGACCATTCAGTGAGTTAATGAATACAACATCACAGAAATAAAACAGATGTCCACAGTTGCTTTCGTATGAGGTATTCATTGCTGGGGGTGGTCAAACACTTAGAAACATATGCACAGACATATGTACCAATCTGACTGCCAATGCTTTAGATGGCCATACTCCAAGCTGGACCTCATCAATGAACTTTTCAGGCGTAAGGAAGCTCAGCTAGAGCTAGTGATAACTAAATAATAAGTTATGATGAGAAAACGGCAGTAAAATGTAGCTGTTTTTGGCCTCCGTAGTAGGCAGGTTCATTTATTCTTTCTTAATCATATTGCTCTCATTATTGCTAACTGTGAGTGAAGTTTTATCAAAAGTACTGTTAAATTAAAACATACAGTTGCGCAGCATCATTCCTTAATATATTGTTTTTGGTACCTAATCAACTTGCCGATTGAGAACAAAAGTTGCCATTCCTGTGTATCTTTCAATACCGTGGGATACTTACTTGAGTCCATCCTACGTAAGGTATGCATCCCCACACATGCTTGTTTCCCTTGTTATTGCTTTCCAGATATTAATTTATATGAGGAAACTAGACTATCTATCTATCTATCTATCTATCTATCTATCTATCTATCTATCTATCTATCTATCTATCTATCTATCTATCTATCTATCTATCTATCTATCTATCTATCTATCTATCTATCTATCTATCTATCTATCTATCTATCTATCTATCTATCTATCTATCTATCAAAAAAGAAGTCGATTCTATGATGCACAACAGCAGGTCGATCCTTGCTTGCTCCACTCGTCCCCTAGAGAGTTTTTATATTGTTTTTATTATTTTATTGTCTGACCAACTCCTTTTGCTTCGGTTCATCCTCATTCTTTATTTATATATCCAAAACGATGTGCGCAATTTCTTCCACAACGTCAACTCTGAACTTGGAGCGCACGAGAAAGCAGAGGCAGGACATGTGTGATTGGTCCAACCCTGAGTCCGTATGAACCCATTGGGAGGTGTCTGCTCTTCATAAGAGGCATGATTGGTCCAACCCATTTTCACTCGAGAAAATGAACCAACCAACCGATCGTTGTTTTAAAGCGTCGGCCCAGTTTTAAGCGGAAAAAAAAACACAGGGGGCGTGTCGACCCACAGACCTCCATTAAAAAGCTGGACCAGCCTTCATCCCAGTCTGTCTTCGCGGAGGATTCAGGTAAGGAGCATCTCAGCCTGACTATCCTAGGGTTGCCACCTGTAACAGACAGGAAACCGGGACATGTCACAGGTGTCTGGGTTACGCGTCATAGAGTAACATAGAGTAATATATATATATATATTTTTACCTTTTTCCGGGACAGTCCGTGGAAATCCGCGACAAACAGGTAAAACCGGGACAGGTGGCAGCACTAGTCTTTCCATACCAGCGTTGTCTGTTTTACATTGATAAGAGCTACAACCAAGAAATACATGAAAGACTTAATTCTCGGTTGAATTTTGCTTCTTTTTTCCCCTCCTCTCTATGGTTACGTCTGTATTAGCGCAGATCTAGCGCAGATCTTGGCACATCTACCTAAAGAAGCAGACTTGTTGCGTCTATATTCCCATCCCGCATCATGTTGTGCGTGTTCTCTGAACGCTCTGACACCTGTGTATACTTGCATTTTTAGACCTGAATGTTCCTGCTGGTTGACCGCCTCTCTTAGTCATCCCAGCCCTGTATTTGTGTCTTTGTTGCTGAGTTGATGGCGCAATTACCTCACTTTAATCTGCGCCACGGTTGTCAGGGGCAACAGTGGCGCAGATTAAATTCAGAAGCGCAGAGACCTTGCGCTCCATCCTCCAGCTGCGACACAGGAACACATTCAGAATGAGACTGTGAAGTAGGCACAGATATTTATATGTTTTTTGGGTTTTTTTTCTTATTTTCCTGTTTGACAAGTATGTGTTGTGCGCTCATCCAGTGAGTTTTGAGAATACATCATCACAGATCCAACACAGAAGTCCAGACCGACAGTGAGAAACAGAGGTGGAAGGTCATCAATCAGTCAATTAATCAATCAGTCAGTCTAGCAGACGTTATTTAGATATCACCTTTTGCGCATAAAAGTAAAATATACTTGCAATTTTAGGCGAAATGAATGTGATTTATTGTGACACCATCTGGACTGCTCTTTTGTGTTTCCAGCTGAGGGTATCTGGTTTGGGACTGGATCTTTGTGAAAAGTCAGAGTAGATTTCTCACATGGAAATGTAAAACTGGCCGAGGCTCAAACTCACAGTCTTCAACACCAAGCCATCCTCTACCCGTCTGACTGAGTACTTCACACGTGTCTTCATAGACTGAGTCAAATTGCATCTAGACAGCATGGAGATGTTGGTAATTTGTTTTTAAAGATGATTTATTGGCTCATAAGTGAAGAAGTGAGTGATATTTTCCACACATCATCTACCATGACCCATCTTTTTTTTTTTAATGAACATTGAAAATGGCAGCTCAGGCTGCCCGGCCCCCTAATAAATTAAATCAGATTGCAATCTCCTGGTGTCTCACTGTGCCTGACTGCACACCCTCTGTGTTCATCAGAAGACTTTGAATGCTATTACGATTACCATTTACATTACATTACCATTAAATACCATGTTTGTTTGTTTTCAGAATTCTACAGTCACGTTTTCACTCACCTTTCTTACCTGCGGTGCCAGTGTTTTACAGGTGTGAGGGTTTGGAATGAGGAGTGTCTTTTCTTTCAACACCTTGTTGAAAGTTGTGCATATTCTTTTCTTCTCTATATTTTCAATTTCCAGTCTGGATAAACTTCCTCCGAACTTGTATGCACTGTCCCCTTTTCCCCCCTCCTCGATCGATTTGAAATATGCACAGCTGCATCATCACAGCTATCAATCTGTTAATGTGGACTGACTGTGTTCCTGCTGAAAACATGAGTCATGCTACAGGTGTGTTCGTAGTTCCTCGTAGAGGGTAGCAGGAACTACGTGTGACACAGGTGTGTGCTGATCGGTAGGGATGGGAACCAAGACGCAAATCTTTTTATAAATCGACACAGAAGATTGATTCCTCAGGAGTGTTTGCATGCCTGCTTAACTGTTCAGCTATATTGCAAATGCATAGTGTGGTTACATGCATACTGCGTTGTTCAGGTCAGAATGCAGTAAACATGGTGCTGTGGCAGTGGGGCTATATTTTGTGCGAAAAATCAATTTGAACTAATTTATTCCCTCATTCAGAGAGAATAGATATGAGGAGAATTCGATTGATATGTATTGTAGAGTCAGCCAGGACATGCATCTCAGCAGCCTTGGGGAATTTGTTGATGTATGTACAAATGTATCTAAACACCAGCAATTCTAATGCTCCTGATGGAGGTGTGGCCTTTAATACCTTTACGTCTGTGTGTGACACACATGCACACAGACACACACACCCACATAGACAAATGGTCATCTTTCCCAGAACTTGTGATAGTTTACCAGAATTTGGTGTGTCTGAACAGTACTTGTTGATAGCACCATTTCCTATCCGACCTACCTGATCTTTCTTCCTTAACAGTCACCATGTTGTTCTTTATTATTTTCCACCATTTAAGCAATATTGATAATTGATAGTCATCAAAATAGTACAAGGAGAATACAAAGAAGCAAACAAAACATCAGCATAATGGGACATCAAAAGCAGCACAAAAAAAGCAAATCAGAGGATATGACACTTGCATTCATGACAGCTGAGCCACTTATGCACGTAATAAAACTGTTACAAATGTTACATGAACCGTCTAGCAGGTCTTACATGCATAGACTCACATGCATGCATATGTAGGCACACATGTGAGAGAGAGAGATAGAGAGCAGCAAAGAACTCAGGACCAAAGAAGGCCAGAATGAAGAGATACAGACATCTTTTAGGGACAGAGATCCATTCTATGACATCAACCAACAACTGACAATAACCACAAGAACAACAACAACACTCTTTACCTTCTTTAGCAGTTGAGTGCAACAATAGGTGAAGAAATTTAAATCAGAAATGTTAAGCAACTGGCAGCTATGAATCTCTAACACTGAAATGATTTGTGATATCTCAGGGCATCTCTAGGCTGCACCTATAATGTGCATCATGCACACTGTGTATAGGGCAAGTGCTGGGAGGGGACAAAACCTGCAAAACCTCCCTAACCCTGAAAGCCCTGCAGTGGCGCCACTCAGTGGCGTGTTGAGGTATCTCAAGTCTTTACATTTCTGTCTCTCTAGCTGCAGCAGCTTCCAGCCTCACCAGACGCACCTTCCTGGCTACAGCTGCGTCAATCCTCTGTATCGCAGTCTTCCCAACTACAGCAACTTCCAGCCTCTCCAGCCACATCTTCCTGGCTGCAGCTACCTCAAGTCTCTACATCAGTGTCTTCCTAGCTGCAGTGACTTCCAGCCTCACCAGACGCACCTTCCTGGCTACAGCTACCCGAAAGTTTATATCTCTGCCTTCCTAGCTGCGGTATCTTCCAGCCTCACCAGACGCACCTTCCTGGCTGCAGCTACCCGAAAGTTTATATCTCTGCCTTCCTAGCTGCGGTATCTTCCAGCCTCACCAGACGCACCTTCCTGGCTGCAGCTACCTTAAGTCTCTACATCAATGCCTTCCTAGCCACAGCAACTTCCAGCTACAACAGAGATACTTTGCTGACTGCAGCTACCTCAGGTCTCTAAATCAGTGTCTTCCTGGCTGCAGAAACTTCCAGCCTCACCAGAAGCACCTTCCTGGCTGCAGCTACCTCAAGTTTCTTCATCACTGCCTTCCAAGCTGCAGTAACTTCCGGCCTGCCCAATGGTACCTTCCTGGCTGCAGCTACATCAAGTCTCTACATCACTGCCTTCCCAACTGCAGCAACTTCCCACCTCACCAGTGCCACCTTCCCAGCTGGAGTAACCTCTGCTTTCCTGGAAAACGTGTATATGTGAGCTTTTTATTTTTTCACTTTTCTTTGTTGAGTAAAAGTTTTCAAGCAGCTTTTCTGCAGTTCTAGTATATTCTGTCTCAAAACACTCTCTCCTCTCTTCTTCAATCTTCCCAGTTGCAGCAGTTTCCAGCTTTCCCAGTGGCACGTTCCTGGCTGCAGCCACCTCAAGTCTCTGAGAATCCTCCAGCCTCAATAGTGGCGTCCAACTGCATTATATGTTCATCATTTTGGGGAATCGTATTAAGGCTATCAGAGGAAAGGCATTCAGATACCATAATTAATAGAAGGGAGGTAAATTACAGAATATGAACATTCTCAAAACACTTTAGACATTTTGGATTGTGGAAAGGGTAGAGACAGTACTCCTTGTTTTTGATTGGATACAACTTGTGCTTAAATTTATGCCATGAAATGACGTGTTGTAAATGGTAAAACTAAACAGAAGTGTAGACACTGTGATGTGCTTTGTATGTGTGCGTCCATATGTATATAAATATGAATAATATCCATACTATGTTTGTGATTTTTTTTTAGATTTTCATGTTCTCTGATAGATAACTTAAGTGTCTTCTGTTATATGTTATATACAGGTGTAATGTCTTCATAAATTGTTTAGACGTAGATTACGTTTATATATATATAGCCTAGTCATATATCATATCATATAATATTTATTCATGTTCTTATTTAAATAGCTCAGTACGTTTCTGCATATTGTTTATTTACTGTGATAGTTTATACACACACACACACACACACACACACACACACACACACACACACACACAGACATTCATAGTATGATTTATGTACAGGCTGCCTTGTTCTTGTTCTAATCTCTGCCTATCAGTACCTTTGCTCTGTTGTTGAGTCAATGTGGATGAATTTCCCTTAATTTGTGCTACTATTTGTTACTGTTTTTAATTTATAACTGTTTTGTTTTAATAAGTAATGTTTGGCTGTGAATTTGTCCTTTACAACTTTATTGTCTGATATCCTGATCATTAAACAAAACTTTTACTCATCAGTTACTCAGTTCTTCAGTAGTTTTTGGTATTTTTTACTGTCACTCAAGTAAATAATTGGGTGACTTTTACTTTTAATTGAGTTATATTACTTTCATCTAATACTCTTGCTTGAGTTAAGTTTTAGGCTAGTCTACCCATCTCTGCCCAACTGTCTCTAGCTTTGCTTCAAAGACAGTTTTAGGACAGACATACTGTGCAATCATCACCCAGAAGCACTACATCTGCACAAAGGTTATAAACACTAGATTATAGGTAAAAATTTTCTGCCTACCTTTCCTCACTTTTAGGAAGACAGTCTTTATCACATGCATTTGTAGAGGCTTTTAAAAATGAATGACATGATCACACAGGTTGACTAAAATATGTGCTAGTACTATACCCTCACCAAAGCTACAATAACATTGAGCAGTGAATAATGTAGAAAAATATATATGGAGTTTCCTGGTGCCTATCTCCAGCTCACATAGGGCAAAGGCAGGGAAAACATCCTAGAGGTTACCAGTCCATCACAGGGCACTCACACCATTCACAGTCATTTATACCTGGGGACAGTTTTGAGTCTCCAGCTGACTTCAGTGCATATTTTTGGACTGTGGAGGAAACCATAGTACCCAGAAGATGCCCACGCACAAATGTGAGAATATGCAAGCTGCACAAAGAAATGATCGGTAGGAGCTGGGATCAAACCCACAACCTTCTTGTTTCAGGCAACGTCCCTTACCACTGCGATCTTGTGTGGCAACGTGGGGCATATAGAAAGTTCCAGTTTATAATAGCTCCAGTCTCAAGACATAAATTAAGATAGAAAAACAAAGCGTAACCCAACATATCCCATACATAAGCAAGCTGTGAGCAGGCCACTGTACCACTCTCACTTTGTCTAAATTGGAATTTAGGAGGCTCAGGACGCTTTTTCTGCATTAAACAAGCATTTTACTACTTCACCTATTCTGATCATGCTAGACCCATATCTGCAATTTATTTCTGAAGTAGATGCTTCAGATAAGTGAGTGGGAGCTAGTCTATCTCAACCCTTTTCCAGTGACAAGAGTGACAAGAAGCTCCACCCCTGTGCTTTCTTTTCTCTTCAACTGTTTCCATCCCAGATTAATTATGACAAGTTAGCTGTCGAGGAATGGAGGCACTGGCTGTAGGGGGCCGAGGAACCCTTTATTATATCGACTGATCATAAAGATTTTTAAAGTTTAACCCCTGCCAAAAGTTAAACTAGACAGCCTTGATGGTCTTTGTTTTTCAATCGCTTCAACTTTTCATTATCCTACTGTACAAGCTCCAGTAACATAAAACCCAGTGCAATCTCCAGTCTTTTTTTATAAGGACAAGGAGGAACAGTGACAGATAGAACCCATCCATCTATAATCTCCCATTGTGGCCTCTGTATCTTGGCAGATTGAGGAGAGGGTTTTGAAGACTCTTGACTTGAGAGACACATCTTCTAGCAGTTGCCCTCCAGATTGTCTATTTGGTCCCCCGGAAACTGAAGTCAGGGGTCCTTGTGTGGATACAGTCCTCTCATTTGTTTTGCCATCCTGGAATCAATTTCCCAACGTGATGAGAGATGATGTCAGATGTTTTCTTGCAAACCGCAAGGTGTGCAGCTAACACAAGGCTTCAGCAATCAGGCTTCAGATCGACAAGACACCTGCCTTTGACTGATGCCTGATCAACATAGCGCCAGACCCCTGCGGCTCCTCCTGCGGATGGTGGGTCCTCAAGAGGTGGTGCCCATGTTTTGTGCTGAGCCTGACCGGGCCACATAGATAAAGGTCTGGTCACCATGCGCTCGCTTGTGGGCCCCTTCCTCGGGGCTCAGTGCAGGGCCCCATTATCCCTCTGGTTCGGGTACACAGTGCCCACAATGTCTCTTATTGAACAACCTAGAAAATGAACTAATGGATGCTGTCTGCCCTTTATGTCTGCCCCACGGGAATGTAAGAAACATGAAATAAACTGAAATTAACCAAAAGGTTGTCTTACCTTCCCGTTTTCTCAAGTTTTCTATAGTAACATTGACTTAGGACATTCCACATATTAACATTAACTAAGATTTGCACACTTCATTGTCAATAAAATACTGCTTCAATATTTTATTCATTAAAATAGTTTGCCTGTGTTGTTTTTTGTTGTAAATACTTTAATTTTTACACCTTGTCATACTTGTTGGCTACCTGTTTCAGTCATCCGAGCACTGTCTCTGTGTCTCTGTGAGCAGCTGATGTCGCAGTCTGCACAGCTGTTGTCAGGGGCAACGCTGGCGCAGATGAGTCTGTGAAGTGCACACAGAGACCTTGAGCCACCGTCTCCCCCTTCTGCCCCAAAATGCAACATTAGGAACGGAAATTGTGAGGGTAGACACAGAAACATGTTTTCTTTAGGTTTTTCATATATTTTTTTCCTGTATCTTTCTTCGTTTTCTTGACCAGTATATACTACTGTGACTATTCAGCGAGTTTATAAATACATTATCATAGAACCAAAACAGATGTGCACCATCGTTTTTGTATTAAGTACTAAATGTTGAAGATGGTAAAGTTTCAAAAGGGGTTACAAACATTTACATATGCACCTACATATATACCAGTCTGTTTTCCAATGTATTTGTATTGATAGTATCAGATACCTGTCCTCTTTTATCAATGTATGAGACTGTACTTCAGTTAAGGTTTAACAGAGACACAAATTGTCTTTTATCTATAAGAGATGCCTTTCAGAGTGGCCCTCGTCATTTAAGAAGGCAAACTTATCATAAGAAAACACTCTGTTACACTCTGTTATCTCATTCATTCATTCATTCATTCATTCATTCATCATGAATGCTTGGTTATCTCGCGATAAGAAAGTGTTAAGTTATGATGACAATACGTCACTAATATAAAAAAAAACATGTGGTTGTTCTTGGCCTGTGTCATAAGCAGTTAGGTTAATTTATTTTTTATGAATCATGTTGCACTCACTATTGTTATTTGTGAGCCAAGTACTGTTAAACTGAAAAATAAAGAATGTTTTAGAAAACTTATTTTTGGTAAATAATCAAACTTACTGAGTTGCATCGAGAGAATGAGCTGAATACTGATATCTAGTGTCTTAAGATCATAATTGCAGTAACAAAAATAATAATAATAATAATAATAATTCCAGCCATCGGTTGCCAGGTCGACAGGACATGATCAGTAGTCTCATATTGTGGTCCATTTCGTTTCAATTTACAGCCCCATACAGCATAGAAATATGTGATTTTAGGACATTTGACTCCTAGTGTTTATAAGTATTTTTCTTTTCTGACCACCTTCTTGTGCTTCGTTTTATCCATATCCGTTATTCAGACTGTAAGTCCATATCCATGCGCTCAACTTCTTCCACAGTGTCAGGTGTTTTATACTCAGTCTATGGTGAAACACATAGGCAGCACATATATGATTGGTCCAGCCCTGTGTCAGTATTAGACCATTGGATGCTGTCTGCCATGCTGTCCGGCCTGTGAGAGACAGGATTGGTCCAACCCATTTTCACTCTAGAACATGAACCAACCAGCCGATCGTTGTTTCAAGTATCGGCCCAGTTTTAAGAGGAAAAAAAACATACGAGGTGTGTCAACCCACAGACCTCCATGAAAACGCTAGATGATCAATGTATATCAGAGCAGTCTGTCACCGCGACCACTACGCAAGACCAAGTCAAGACTAGGGGGATTCAGGTAAGGAGCAGCTCGATCTTTGTTTTTCCACTATAGTGCTGTCTGACTGGTTAAAATGAGTTACGACCAAGTTATGCATCAAAGACTTAGTTCTCAGTTCAAGTTTCCTATTTCCCATTACAACTCTGTATTTACTGGCATTTTACAGACAGAAGCATGATATTGAATTTGGACATTGCATGTTTTCATACACAGGCTGCTGTGATGTGCACATTTTGATTGTCATATAATATAACATTATTATATATAATAGAATATATAATATATGTGTGTGTATAATATGTGTGTGTATGTATGCATTCTATCTATCTATCTATCTATCTATCTATCTATCTATCTATCTATCTATCTATCTATCTATCTATCTATCCATCCATCCATCCATCCATCCATCCATCCATCCATCCATCCATCCATCCATCCATCCATCCATCCATCCATCCATCCATCCATCCATCTATCTATCTATCTATATATATATTCCTATCCCATGATGTTTTGCATTTTCTCTGAATATTTTTACAATTGTATATGCTTTATATACTTAATATACCTTAATTTTCTTGCTTGTTGAATGCCCCCCTTAGTCATCCCAGCCCTGCGCAAAGTTGACTGCGCCACTGTTGTCATGGGCAACAGTTGCGTAGATGAAATTGTGAAGTGCACACCGAGGCCTTGCGCGCTCCATCCTTCTCCTCCCCTAAATGCAGGTGTGTTGCATTTCAGAATGAAATTGTTAGGTAGGCACAGGAAGCCATTCAGAGAGTTTTGAGAATGCATCGTCACAGATCGTCAAAAGATGTTCAGTCTGGACTTGTTAGGTGCTCACTAGTGGGGAGTTATAAACATTTATATACACAAGCACGTACATATAGCTGTACCAGTCCTTATGTTTTATTAATTGTATTAGTGAAGATGAGTGGACAGTGCATACCAGAGATTGATGATCCTTTATACAGTCCTATTTACAGTATCTTGAAAATATACAATTACATGTGCATAAAGCCCTTTCTTAAATGCACCTGTGCCTATAGTCACATATCTCTGTAAACTACATATTGTTGTATTGATGAGGTTTTTTGCTCTCTTCATTTGTTTAACTTGTCTCCTTAGATGAGATTTTTCATATAGTTCCCTTGGCAGATTGAGAAGTTGTTCATTGAACAACTTCTTAAAGGGACAATGTTTGATATTTTTTGTGTATTGCTTATCAATCATTTGCTTATCAGTCATTTTAAAAGGAGGAAAGATGAATCAAGAAAATGGGTAGAAATATAGATGTAGTCCTGGCTGAAAAGGAGGATAGATGTAAAGTAAGAACACTCATGTCAATGTGAATCGTGGACGTGTTCAATATGTTTTGTTTTTGTTTTTTGTCATGCCAGGGTAAGAAAGACAAACAGAAGATGGAGAGGGAACTGCAATCCATGTATAAGTGCAACGTTTTTATAGTTTACTTTTCTTGATAAAACTCATTGTATGTTCTACCTCAAAGCGTTTTCTTCTCTCTTCCAAGCTGCAGCATTTTCTGGCCTGACCAATGGCATGTTTCCAACTGCAGCAACTTCAAGCTTCTCCAGTGCCACCTTCCAGTCCGTGGCAAAGTTAAACCACTGACTCCCTCTCTTCCCAGCTTCAGCATCTTCCAGCGTCAGTATGGGGCCCTTCCTGGCTGTGGTTTCAAGCCTCCACATCGCCCTTGGAAAGAGCTGAACAACAGCCGAACAACTCCTCTGTTTGTGCTTGTGCTTGTTCTGATTGTTTGTGCTTGCCTGCCCGTCCTGGGTGAGGATCCCCTCATGTCTCTCACCCTGAGGTTTCTCCCATTTTTTTCCCTGTCAGGGATTTTCATGGCAGTTTTCCTCAGCCGATGCGAGGGTCTAAGGGCAGGACAACACACTGTATTATAACTGTTTCAATCATTGTCAAGCCCATTGAGTTTGCCTTGTGCACTTCATAAATAAAAAATGATTGATTGATAATATTTCAGAGCTTCTACATCATTTTCTTCCCAGCAGCCTCATCTTCCAACTACAGCCAGGACTCACTGTCTTCCATGCTGCAGCATCCTCTAGCCTCACTTGTGGCATCATTAAGGCTGTAGAAACGTCAGGTCCCTACATCCCTGCCTTCCCAGCTGCAGCATCATCTGGCTTCAGCCAGTGGCATATTCCCAGCTGCGGTAACTACTAATCTTGACATCAGTATCTTCCCAACTGCAACAACTTCTGATCACTGCAGTGGCATTTTCCTGGCTATAGCAGCCCAGCTGCATCTTCCAGCCTCACTAGCAGCAGCATCCTGGCTGCATTCTGGCTCAACATCACTGTCTTTGAAGCTGCAGGATGGCACATCCTGACTGCAGCAACCTCACTTCTCTGTACGAAATTACTCCCAGCTGTGGCATCTTCCCGTCTCATCAATGGCAGTTTCCTGGCTTCAGCTGAGCCCTGAATAAAACACTCTCAAACCACTGTCTTGCTGTCTTCTAAACTGCAGCAACATCCAGCCTCTCAAGTGGCACCCTCCCAGCTACAGTAATCTGTACTTCATCACTGCCTTTCCAGCTGCATTATCATCCTGCTTTACCAGTTGCACTTTCCTGTCTGTAGAAACCTCAAGCTTCTTCTTCATTGTCTTCCCAACTGCAGCAGCTTCCTCTGCCTCTCCTGTGGAACATTTCTGGCTGTAGCAGCTTCAAACCACTACATCTCTGTCTTCCAAACTACAGTATCTTCCAACCTCACTAGTGGCACCTTCTCAGCTCTCTATATCAGTGTCTTCCCTATTAAAATACATGTATATGTAAGCTTTTCGTTGTTCACAGTTTTTGTTTAAACAAACCAAACAAGCTTATTTTCTGTAGATTCTGTAGATTCATTCTCTGTCCTCTCAAATCAGTGTCTTCCAACTTCCAGCCCTCCTATTGGCACCTTGCGTCTTCTGACCTGGAATACATTTCTATGTGAGATTTCTATTGTTCACTATCTTTGAACAAGCAACATTTCTTAAGAGTTGTATTGAATCATATATTTAAAGCATTCTCTCTCTACATCTGTGTCTTCCCAGCCACAGCACCCTCCAGGTGGTCGTCCAATGGCACCTTCCTGGTTGCTGCACCCTCAAGCCACCACATCACTGTCTTCCAAGCTGCAGCATCTTCTAGCCTCAACACTGGCCAGTTGTCAGCAGCAGTAACGTCTACAGTGCTGTCTACATCGCTGTCTTCCCAATAACAGCAAATTCACTCCCCTCGTGGCACGTTGCTGGCTGCATCAGCCTAAACCCTCTACATCACGGTCTTTCCAATAATAGAAAATTCTGGCCCACCACTGCTGCCCTCTCTGCTTTTTACATCAGTGTCTTCCCTGCTGGAATACATTTATCTGTGAGCTTTATAATGTTCATTATCTTTGTTAAATGGAAAGTTTATAAGCAGCATTCTCTCTCCTCTCAATCAGTGTCTTCCAGACTGCAGCAACTTCCAGCCCCTCTAGTGGCACCTTCCTGGCTGCATTAGTCTAAAGCCTCTAGATCATTGTCTTCCCAATAACAGAAAATCTGTCCCCACTCATGGCGTCTGCTCTGCTTTTTGCATTAGTATCTTTCCTGCTTGAATACATGTATCTGTGAGCTCTTTTATTGTTCATTATTTCAATTTAATGAACGCTTACAAGCATCATCTCTGCAAACTTACTAAAAACATTCTCTCGCATCTCAATCAGTATCTTCCAAACTGCAGCATCTTCTAGTTCATCCAGTGGCACCTTCCTGGCTGTATCAGCCTAAAGACTCTACATCAGTGTCTTCCAAACAACAAAAAACTGTGTCCTCTAGAGTGATATTCTTTACACCAGTGTCCCTGCTGGAATACATGCATATGTGAGCTTTCTATTATTGACAAATTTTGTTAAATGAAACTTTCCAAGCATATTTTTTTAGAGTTGTATTATATCAAAGCATTCTCTCTGCATCTGTGTCTTCCCAGATGCAGCACCTTCCAGGACGTCCAATGGCATCTTCCTGGTTACTGCACCCTCAAGCCACCACATCCCTGTCTTCCAAGCTGCAGCATCTTCTAGCCTCAACACTGGCCAGTTGCCAGCAGCAGTAACATCTACAGTACTGTCTACATCGCTGTCTTCCCAATAACAGCAAATTCAAGCCTCTAATGGCACCTTCCTGGCTGCATCAGCCTAACACCCCCACATCGCTGTCTTCCCAGTAACAGAAAATTCTGTCCCCACAAGTGGAGCCTACCCTGCTCTTTAGATCGGTGTCTTCCCTGCTTGAATACATGTATCTGTGAGCTCTTTTCATTATTTCTATTTAATGAAAGTTTACGAGCATAATTTCTGCAAACTTATTTTATTTCTACATCAAAACACTCTCACTCCTTTCAATCAGTGTCTTCCAAACTCCAGCAACTGCAAACCCTTCCTGGCTGCAGCAATCCCAAGCCCCTACATCGCAAAATGTCTTAAGAGTTGTATTGAATCATATATTTAAAGCATTCTCTCTCTACATCTGTGTCTTCCCAGCTGCAGCACCCTCCAGGTGGTCGTCCAATGGCATCTTCCTGGTTGCTGCACCCTCAAGCCACCACATCACTGTCTTCCAAGCTGCAGCATCTTCTAGCCTCAACACTGGCCAGTTGTAACAGCAGTAACATTGACTGTCTACATCGCTGTCTTCCAAGTTACAGCTTATTGCATACTATAAATCAAAGCATTTTCTCTCCTCTCAATCACTGTCTTCCAAACTGCAGCATCTTCTAGTTCATCCAGTGGCACCTTCCTGGCTGTAGCAATCCCAAGCCCCTACATCACTGTCTTCCCATTTATAGCAACTTCCAGCCCCTCTAGTGGCTCCTTCCTGGCTGCATCAGCCTAAAGCATCTACATCAATGTCTTCCAAACAACAGAAAATTGTTCCCTCTTGAGTGGTACTCTTTACATCAGTATCTTCCCTGCTGGAATACATGCATATGCAAGCTTTTTATTGTTTACTATTTTTGTTAAATGAAAGTTTACAAGCATAATTTCTGTAGACTGATTATATATATCTGTATATTCTACATTAAAACATTCTTTCTCCTCTCAATCAGTGTCTTCCCAACTGCTGTCTAAATTCTTAAAATCTTCCCAGTGGCAGCAACTGGGTCCCATCTCCCTGACTGAAGTCGTTGACTGTCTTCTCAGCTGTGGCATCTTCCAGCTTCACCAATGGCGCCTTCTTAGCTGCAGTAACTTCTGCTGTCTAAATTGTTAAATGAAAGTTTACAAGCATCATTTCTGTGGACTTACTGTATATTCTACATCAAAACCTTCTC
The DNA here is from genome assembly GCA_029224185.1 of Karalla daura. Taxonomy (NCBI): domain Eukaryota; kingdom Metazoa; phylum Chordata; class Actinopteri; order Chaetodontiformes; family Leiognathidae; genus Karalla; species Karalla daura. Next base: position 28,877,815 of record CM055188.1, read on the forward strand.
CCTCCTCTCAATCATTGTCTTCCAAACTGCAGACTCTTCCAGCCACACCAATGGCACCCTCCTCAAATCACTGTCTTACCAATTGTAGCGACTTTTGGTTTCACCAGTGGCACATTCCCATCTGCAGTAACATGTTCTATCTAAGTCTCACGACCTCTCAGTTGCACCTCCAGGTCTCTCTCTCAGTCTTTTTCCAGCATCTTCCAGTCTCTCCAGCGGCATCCTCCTGGTTGAAGCGACCTCAAGCCTCTACAGATCCATCTTCTCTCCATCTTCTGCAACATCGTCCGGCCTCTCCAGTGGTGCTTCCCTGACTGTCGGAACCTCAAGCGTCAACATCACTCCTCCCGCAACAACTTCTGGTGTCGCTAGTGGCAACTTCTCAGCCTTAGGAATCTCTGCTTTCTACCAAGCTGGAACACGTGTACTTACTTTTTTTTGTCAAATGCAAGTTTTCCATAATCTCTGCAGGGTTATTGTATATTCTATCTCAAAACATTATCTCTCCTCTCCATCTCTGTTTTCCCAGCTGCAGCATCTTCCATCCCACCAGGAGACTTCCTGGTCACAACAACCTCTGCTCTCTACCACAGTATCTTCCCAGCATCAGCATCCAGAGCAACAACTGCAAATTCAGCATAGACCAGTGCGCTAATGGTTTTCTAGATATCCTGTTTATTGTTGTCATTGTCCAGTCAGTGAGACTAAATATGCTACCACAGTGGGGAATGCTCCCTCTGTCAAAGTTGTTTAGTGTTTGTAAATGCAGCCACAAACCTGACTCCACCTGAACCATTCCAAAATCAACTATACTTTTTTTCATATAAAGTACCAGTTCACAACAACCATTATCCCAAGGCTCTGAACAAAAACAAGCAGGCAACATGAGCAAAGTAGTAACATAGTAAACACCCCAGTCCTCAGACCCTCACATCAGATGAGGAATGACTCCCAGGAAAGATTGGGAGCGGAATTCCCTGACTCAAGGTCTGGTTAGATAAAGCACCTGCGACTCCCTCTGGCTCATGTGCCTCTAGTGTCCTGTAGTACTTGTTTTTTTTTTTTGCAGTATAGTTTGGCATTGCTGATGTGCAAGGCCCCATTGTTGTCCTATAATGAGCCTGTTTCTCATACAAGATTTTTTTAACCTAACCTTAACCCTGCCAATTTGTGTGGCCTCCTTTGCTAAGCCCTGTTCTGTTTTCACCTCTTTTATTTACCCTTTGATTGCACATCTTATCCCTGCTGTGCACCTTTTTGTTCCTTGTGTTCTCCTGCAGTGCTCTTTATGGTTTATTTTGATGGTGTTTTTTTGGTTTATTTTTTGATATGGTTTATTTTTTGGATTCATTGTAAAAACCAACTGTGCTCATTATTGTTTCTCATCATTTTGGTAATGATGTACCAGTGTACATTATTTTGGGGAATTATATTGACACGGTGTAGCCTCACGGTCAGACAGACAAAGACACACCCACACACACACAGACAAGCAGACACACAAACACAGTCATAAAAAGACATAGACACACACACAAACACAGAGACAAGCAGACACATAAAGACACGTGCAGTCATAGAAAGACACACACACAAACACAGAGACAAGCAGACACATAAAGACACGTGCAGTCTTAGAAAGACACACACATAGATTCCCAAAAAACAGACATACACACACACACACACACAAGCAGACATAAAAAGACACACACACACAGTCACACACACATACACAGATTCACAAAAAGACAGACACAAAGACAGAGACAAGCAGACAAAGACACACAGTCATAGAAAGACACACACAGACAAGCAGACACATAGTCATAGAAAGACACATACAGACAAGCAGACACATAGTCATAGAAAGACACACACACACACATACAGAAGCAGACACACATTCATAGAAAGACACACAGACACACATAGACAGGCAGACACACAATCATAGTACGACACACACATAGACAAGCAGACATACACAGTCATAGAAAGACACACACGAACACACAGAGACAAGCAGACAAAGACACACAGTCATAGAAAGACACACACAGACAAGCAGACACATAGTCATAGAAAGACACACACACACACATACAGAAGCAGACACACATTCATAGAAAGACACACAGACACACATAGACAGGCAGACACACAATCATAGTACGACACACACATAGACAAGCAGACATACACAGTCATAGAAAGACACACACGAACACACAGAGACAAGCAGACACACAGTCATAGAAAGACACACACACAAACACACACAGAGACAAGCAGACACACAAAGACACGCACTGTCATAGGAGGACATACACACACAGATTCCCAACAAGACAGACACAAACACACAGAGACAAGCAGACACACACAATCATAGAAAGAAAGACACACATGCACAGTCACACACACACAGATTCACAAAAAGACACACACACACACAGACAAGCAGACACACAGTCATCGAAAGAGACACAAACACACAGAGACAAGCAGACACACACAATCATAGAAAGACACACACAAACACACACAGAGACAAGCAGACACACACAGTCATAGAAAGACACACAAACACACACAGAGACAAGCGGACACAAAGACATGCACAGTCATAGAAACACACACAAACACACACAGATTCACAAAAACACAGACACACACAGAGACAAACACACTTGCCTTGTTCTTGATCTTTTTCCTACTGACCCCCTGTTTTGTCATTTGGTTTTTATGGCTGAATTCTCCTCAATTCATGTTAATTTGTAATAATTGTAATGATTTATTATTGTTTTGTTTAAAAGACATTGTTTGGCTCTGAATATGTTCACTGCAACTTTATGTAGCTGAGTATCTTTGATACCCTGACTAATAAACAAAGAGGCTACTCACCAGTTACTCAGTACTTGCATGGCTTCTTCATTAGTACTTTCTACTCCTACTTGAGTAAATCATATGGTGACTTATTTTTACTTTTACTTGGGTCCTATTACTCTAACCTAACAACCTGCCTACTTGAGTTCAGCTACTCTTCCCACCTCTGCCAAATTGTCTCTAGCTTCACTTCAAACACATCTCAATAATACTCTCTACTCTCTATAATAAGAGTATAATATATTCAGCACTATTTAAAATAGCAGTTTAGAATAATGTTGTTACAAGACATTTCATATAAACAACATAGAACACGTTGACCTTGTTTCCACTCCTCCTCCTCCAAAAAAAGCAACACGAGTGCATTCAGAATGAAACTGCGAGGTAGGCAAAAAATGTTCTTCCCTTTTTTAAGGTTTTTTTTTTAATTTCCTGTGAGATAATGTGACAATATGACCATTCAGTGAGCATCGACAATACATTATCACCGATGAGGTTCACATCCGGTTCATGTTAGGTGTTTACAAATGGGAACAATTACAGTCCATAAAGAGGTGCAAACATTTACAAACATACACAAACATGTGACTGGATTGTTAATTTATATCACTGTATTATATAAGATAACAGCAAAGTGGACAACGCATCTGTTGCTTTCCAGCTGCGGCTTCTTCTGAACTCAACAGCAGCATTTCTGGAGGGAAACATGTTGGATATTCAAATAAAATTAAATAAAATTCCAATTTTGGTCAAATTATTTATTGAGTAATGCATTTTCTGGGATTTAGAGACTGTATCCCAAGGCTGTCCTACACCTAGACTGACAGTCAGTCTAAAAGAAGAGGGTCCAGAGGCAAGGCCACCTTTTGGACATAAAAGGGGAATAATAATAATGTGCATTTTATTCAAGGGCGCTTTTCAGAACACATAACCTTACAAAACATGAAAAGCTCTGAAAAGCGCTAAACAAATTAAAGATTATTATCATTATTATTATTATTTATGTGGGATGGGTGGGTTTATATCTCCTCTCGCCTTTAACCTATATGTGCTGGTCATAGACAGCAGCAGAGAAGACGCCACCACAGTACCTCTACCAACAATAGCTGTGATGGATAGATGGCACTAAGTTAGTAAGTAAGTAAGTAAATAAATAAATAAATATGGCAAAGAAACTTAACATGGCCGTGCATTCTCGCATTTCGCCACTAGATGACACCATAACTTCACTAGAAGGCATAGAAGACATAGAAGGCATAGGCGGTGGCGTGATGTGGGGTGTAGGAGTGGGCAATTAAAACTGTCAGCAAAGGTTACAGACTCCAATTTCCATTTAAGGATAAATCGTCTTCCACAGGTTGGACATTATTGCACCTTAATTGTACTCCCTTCAGATGTGGAAAAAGTAATACGTTTTTGTACAGCACACCTGGATCATTTACTAAAACATAAACATTCTTCACCCTAGCTGCAGAGTGCTGATGCAGCTCCTCTCCTCCATGTGAAACATAAACATATCACTCCACAACTCACCTCACTTCGCTGGCTTCCACTGCAGTTGAGGATTTACAAAATGTTGTTTCTTGCTTTTAAAGTTCTTTTTAAAGAGTTATTTTAAAGCTCTGGACTGGCACTAAGTTTTGATTCTGTTTAAGATCCACTGCCAGTTGTTGGAGGACAAAGGTGATGTACTCAGTGGAACGGTTTCTGCTGATGTTGGTTGTCCTAGCCCAGAACTCTGACCTTTAGTACAAGGATTGTTACTTACTAGTAGCACACTCAATAATGTAAACATTTTTTGCAGTACATGTAAGAATACGTCTCAGTGCAATAATGTAAATATGTTCACCTACTACATACATGTAAGGCTCTTACAGACTTAAAATTGAAAGTCGCACCTGGGAAGTACTCTTACTGTAAGAGTACTTCCCAGGTGCGACTTTCAATTTTTCCTTATCATTTGTTGTGCACTTTATATAGAAACCACTGCTTAAATCTGGAAAATAGAGCTCGTTTCCTTCCTTACTAAATGTGTGTTGTGTAACTTGTGTAACTAACTGTGCTGCTCTCAGCTCGCTTAATTGCCCCACGGGCATACACATAAAGTTCTATGAGCCTGAATCTGAATAAGCTCCATGTGGCTGTGCGTCAGTGTCGCTCCGCCAATGAGAAGGCCGCTTGCAGCTGCAGCTCCGCGACCAATGAGAGAGCAGCCTGCTGCCGGATGATCAGCCAATCAGAAGCCACATGCTGATGCAGCTCCGGACCAATCAGAGAGCCGCCTGCCGCTGCAGCTCCACCAATCAGAGGCGTGCTGCTTTGGAGGAGGAGGAGGAGGTAGAGGAGGAGGACAACAACCAGCAGTTCCCAGTGTGACCGTAACCCGGTACAGGGATGGATGTCCGTAATGCAGGATGCTGGCGATGGTAAGCTTTACTCAGCTTTACCCATTATCGTATGTGAGAAATGTGGTAGCGCACACAGATAATGCGTCCCAATCCGTTTAACCGGCTTCTCTTTGGGGAAAGTGCATCACTCATATTTTTTTCTCTCGTTGTTGAATTTAAATGATCGACGTTATCAACATTTAACATCGCAGCTAAAACGTGTTAACAGTTAGTTGATGTTGACGGTCAACAACAACCGTTGGGTCAACTTGCCTCGGTTTAAAAGAAAACGCGTTAGCCGCGTTGCTAATGCTAACTAGCTAATATAGGCTTGTTTTTTGTTCGCCGGGCGAATGAAATGCAGTGATTAAAGTCCGTTATTGGGAGAGGCAGGCCCCCCCAGTGTGTGTGCAACATGGGTCGTTTATTAGATAAGACAGGCAAGTCAGGCAGGTTAAAGACAGCGTTAATCCTGTCCGCGCCGGGGTATCTGGAGATATAGCGGTGTTAGCAGCAGCGTTAGCCCCGAGTTGATGCTGTGCGGAGCTGCCTCGGAGCAGCACAAAAGTTGCTGGATGTTCCTGGAGAGAGTGGCTGTGTGTGTGTGTCTCTCTCTCCCTCCCATACCGCTCTTTGTTCTGGCAGAATACGGAGATGAAGATGGTGAGGGTAGCCTAGCATGGCGTTAGGAGGAGACAGACAGTCTCCCGACACGAGTGCTTTAAATATGAATAACAAAATTAAACCCGGGATGCTGTTGTTGGAACATTTGTGAATATCAGTACTCTTTAGTTGATAACGCAGCCATGAGATATGGGGATTGCAACTAACTGGAAACCAGTTGCACCAATCAGTGGTGTCTTTTCAGGATGAAATATGGATTTAAAACCGAGGGAAGGAGACAGAAAATAGACATCTGTCACATGAATTATGCACATTTGAAATAGGCTGAGATAGGCTTTCTGTCTCATGTCAACATTTCTGCCTGGAAGTTTAAGTCTGTTTTAAGATAAGATAATCCCTTTATTTAGTCTCTCAGCGGGGGTCGACTGTGGACAGGAGAAAGAGCATCTGTAAAAAAGAAAACATGGGTAAAAATGTTAATTCATATTTTTATGTACATGAACTTATGCATACATAAAAGGGTATAAAACATCTTAAGATGGAATAGCTGCAAATCTCAGCCAACCTTTGTTATTCACTTTAACTCCAAATAACATACTTGTTATTAGTGTTATTATTCTCTACCATCAATTTATGCTCTTAAACTTGCTTGCTTTGCACACCACATCAAACATGTGTGGTTATTTACTTGATGATAGGCCAATTTTGATTCAGTGTCAAAAATTCTACATTTTTTACATTCCTAGTGTTTTGCATTCCTAAGTTTGTGTCTCTAGTTTCAGGAATTGTCTCAGTAAGAAAATGATTTTAACAATGTACCACCATGCTCAAGAAGCATGTGATGAAATCTCAAAAGAAATATCAATTCCCGGACCATCTCTAATGGGCTTAAAGATGCATGTTGTTGGATTGTAGCTGCCTTAAAGATGTTATGCCTCTCATCTAAAACGCTCCTTCAGTTCTATGTTTTTGTTTTAATCACCTAAAGTTATTATTACCTCCAGGTACCGCAAAGGTGGAAATTGGAAAATCTGAACAGAAGTACTAGCTCCACAGCTTATTATCAATTTGATTTAATCGTCTGTTCCTCAAGGTACTCCCGGTGCTGGTGCTGACAAGTTCCATGCAAATGTTGTGACGTGTTGCCGGTACGTACACCCTATCAGTCTGCTGCCACTCTTCTCAAAGCATGGTGTGTGTGTGTGTGCACGCATGTGTCTAACGGTACTTTGTGTGTTCATATTTCTACTACAGAATGAGTCACGGCCTGTTTCCAGGACGTGTGTCCTATCACTGAGGCCACATGTGTATCAGAAGAGATGGATCACTGTAAGCACGTGGTACGCCTCCGTCTGGCCCAGGACCACTCCATCCTCAACCCAGAGAAATGGCGCTGTGTCGACTGCACGACCACCGAGTCGCTGTGGGCCTGTCTCAAGTGCTCCCACGTGTCCTGTGGACGCTACATGGAGGAGCACTCGCTCAAACACTTTCAGGAGTCGCACCACCCGCTGGCCATGGAGGTGCGTGAGATGGATGTGTTCTGTTTCATCTGCGGAGACTATGTGCTCAATGACAACCCTGCAGGAGACCTCAAGCTCCTCAGGGGGGCCCTCTCCACAGTTCGCAACCCAAACAAGCGCTCGCTGCGCTCCCAGATCGGAAGCGAGTGCACGCCCTGCGTGGGGCAGGGCGAACCACAGTCCGCCATGCAGCTGGCGCTGCGTCACCGCAGGAAAACTCTTCTTCGGAAGTCGCTTCAGGTGTGGATCAGCAAACACAAGGAGCTGCAGGATCAGCGCAGAGAGAAAATGGAGGCGGCTAAAAAGCAAAAAAAGGGCGTGAAGCGGAGACTCCTGGAACAGCTCACCAGCGTCTTGCCCAGAAAAAGTGCCCGGCTTCTTACTCAGGCGCCTCGTCCGACCGACACACTCATCCCTCGCAAATTTCGGGACCCTCCCAAACGCCTACCTCCTTTTCCGCCTCCTCCCAAGAAGCCTTCATCCTTCTCCCTCTCCCGAAAGTCTCCTCAAAACGACCAAGCTGCCAAGCACAGGAGGTAATACCCCACATATGCCGTTTTCATGACACCTACATCTGTATCAGGGCACCCCGGAGGTCTTAATAAGTATTAAAAGTTGGCACATCCATTTCAAGAAAATTTAAAAAGTAAAATACTTAGAAAGTATTAAAAATTATGGTTTTATAGGTTTATGTGGGTATTATGGTTTTAAATGGTAATTTATGGTTTTATTTTGTGGGTATTCAAGCTTTTAGTAGTTTGAATAACTATAACAATAATAGTTTGTCTGGTGTATTTATAGTGAATAACTGAGAGTTAGAGTGTCACCAAATGTATATTTTAATAAATGTTGCTTTTTTTTGCTTTAGAGCTTTAATTGCAAACTTCAACTCTTGAGTAATTTAAAGATGAGTTGCTGATTATGGTTTGATGTGTCAGTGTTTTAAAGTTTTTCTGGAAAGTCTTTCAGCAGTCGTAAAAAGATGTTGAGATTTAGTTTAAGGATTCCTGTGTATGATGTGTTTTTTTTGTATTCTCTGTTCAAACCTTGTGTCATTTATGTCACTTGCCTCCAGACTCGCTCCAGGTGTCACTGGTCTGCGCAACTTGGGGAACACATGCTACATGAACTCGATATTGCAGGTGTTGAGCCACCTGCAGAAATTCAGGGAGTGTTTTCTCACTTTGGACCTGTGTGAGACCGAGGAGCTTCTGGCCAAGACCAACCACCCCCAGGGGGTGAAGGAGGTGGCAGCAGGGGTCGTCAGCAGCGGCAACACTGCACTCTCGGGGAGTCCGGCCGGCGGGTTTTTACCTGTTGGTAAAGAGGAAAGCACCCTCCCGTCCCCTCAGGCGGCCGAGCTGGTGCAGCCCAAGGAGTGCCGCAGCTCCGCCCGCAAGCAGACTTCTCTTTGCCACGAGCTGCACACGCTGTTCAGCGTCATGTGGTCCGGCCAGAGGTCTCTCGTGTCTCCCTTCGCCATGCTCCACTCGGTGTGGAACCTCATCCCGGCTTTCCGGGGGTACGACCAGCAGGACGCCCAGGAGTTCCTGTGCGAGCTGCTGGACAAGGTGCAGCAGGAGCTGGACACCGAGGCCTCCAAGCGCAGGATCGTCATGCCCATCACCAAGAGGAAGTTGTCCAAGCAGGTGCTGAAGGTCCTCAACACCATCTTTCATGGACAGCTCCTCAGTCAGGTGAGACACTGCAAAACTGTCCTGGAAAATGATTTGTCCTCTCCCCGCTTGGAGTAAACATAGACTCTGTCTCAGTCATGATATCTGGGCATGGATGTTATATTATAAAGATGCAGTGTTTTCAGACTTGAACAATGCAAAAAAACAAGCTGATATTCAGCTTGTTTTCAACAACTGAATACTAATGTTTGAGCATACTTTAGGAAGTCAGTATGGATGAAAATATCAGTTGTAAAGCAACAATACTTGCCATTCAGGCCATATAAAAGATGACGTTATATCTAATGAAATGTTTTCTGAGGTTAAGCATCTTAAACTAATTAGGGCCTCTGCTAGTATGACAAATGTATTATCATTTATTTATTTATTTGTAATATCATCAAAAAACATGAGTTGGTACCAGTAACGACACCAGAATGGATAAGATAAAGCCACAGACTGCACATCTTTTAGACTAGACTTCAGGAGAGGAAAGATCATGAAAGCCGTGGGGGTAAGTGTACAAAATGGAGGGTACACTTCCAGAAAATGACCCATCACCAAATGATGGAGGAAAATGATTTCAAAAAATGAGCAAAAACCCCCAAATTACTACTAAATTACCATAATTATCAATTCAGGCCCCTGTCAGGGATTGAGAGCAGACTTTTGGAGAAGACGTGAGTGGAAAGTGTAGAAAGTTTGGGAAAAGAGCACGTTTTTTCTTGCGGTTGACCGTTCTGAACAGGAATCTGAATATGTAATTTCAGATTCAGTGTTTGCGGTTAAAGACCGTCTAAGAGGACTTGAAGTCTCGACTATTAAACCAGAGCAGTCCGCACCTCTTTTTGCTCTCTTCAACCTTCCTCTCCAGAGGACTATGAAGCTGTCTCTGGACTCGTCCAGAGACCAGAGAGGAGTCCACAGCTCCTCCAAACCACTGACATGAGAGAGAGACAGACACACAAACAGGGATGTAGTTTGTGGTTTGTCCTCAGATAATCCCTCTACTGCTCTCAGTGATTTTACCTGCTCTGCACTGTTAGGTTTGATGGACATCTCCTCCAGAGCACTCCAGATAATGTTCAGATGATCAAACTCTACAGACTTCATTTTTTTTTGTGCACTCGATGTTTTTTGAAACTCGTCCTCCCTTTTGTCGTTGTCGTCCTTTGTTAGTCTAGCGGAGCTGCAGCTGCTACCTCTTTCACAAACATCTCCTGCTCAATGACTTGGAGATAGATCCTTTTTGTTGTGTTTTATTCTGCTCTACTGGTGACGTCTGTCTGGCTTGCTATCTGTCTAGCTATTCATCCATCTGTCCATCTATTCGTCTATCTATCTACTTGTCTGTCTACCTGTTGCTCTTGCTGAGTCTTATACCAGATCTTTAACTCTTACACAGGTGATGATCGAGTGGTAACTTGTCTCTCTGCAGGTGTAGTAATTGTTCATATGTGACTCGCCTTTTGCTTTTGTCCCTAATAGACAACAGTCGTTATTGCACAAAGTCCAAGTATAAGTATGTTTTCATTCTCGGTTTCCTTTTATTTATTCATTATTGTTATTATTGGGGTATTTATAGTTCTCTCTGTTTATGTCGGGGAGGTATTTCTCGTCCGACTCTCCTTTAAGCATGCAGCATCTCCATGTGGTTCATAGGTGCAGGTTAAGGTGTCGTGGTGAGACTGTAATCACATCCGGATGATGTGCGGGTCCGACCACAGTGCACTCAACACGCAGCGTGGATCGATGTCTTCCAGCTGACCCAAAGTAGAGGCCGGAGAAATTCGCAGAGAGCGGGAGACGGGAGAGTGCTGAAGAAAGTGTGCCTGTAATTACAGGCTGCATCATGTCTGTGTCATGGCAACGGCAAAAAGTCCTTCTATTCACTGGAACTGGAAACGATGCTCGACGCGAAATAACCGCAGCGCGTTACAGCTCAGCTGCTCTTCAACAGGCTTTTAATTCACGCAGTCACATTTCAGCCTACATGGCAGCTGGGAGGAGTAACGTGCAGGGACACAGAATTCCCGATTAGTCAAGGACAAGTTTCCCTGAACTCGGTATCTTGCAAACCTTGTGTTTTTTACGGGAGTTCAGGGCCGATTCGCTGCCTCGTGCGATTATCAGAAGATTCGCAGGGTATAGGACGCGTGCAGGGAAGTTTTTCCCGGCAGTTGTTGTCCCTCGAAACTTCCTGAGAGGACCGAACTCTGACATGAGAGAGAGACAGACACACGAACAGGGATGTAGTTTGTGGTTTGTCCTCAGATAATCCCTCTACTGCTCTCAGGTCTAGGTTTGATGGACATCTCCTCCAGGACACTCCAGATAATGTTCAGATGATCAAACTCTACAGACTTCATTTTTTTTGTGCACTCGATGTTTTTTGAAACTCGTCCTCCCTTTTGTCGTTGTCGTCCTTTGTTAGTCTAGCGGAGCTGCAGCTGCTACCTCTTTAGCCTTTATTTATCTATCTACCTCTTTATATATATATATAAAAAAATGTTTTAAAGTTGGTTGCAGAAAGTTTGCTGAAGATGTTGTGTCAAATGTGCCTTTGGGTAGTTGGGTATGGTTAAACGTCATAGCTGAGGGAGACGGGAGGCAGCAGCTGTGAAGACAAAGCTGTTGTGGTCCCACATGAAATGTTTTAAGAGTAAATGAGACGAGACACACCTCTATCAGTCCCACTATTGCAACTATAGCTAAAATCTATTGTGGATCATCAGCTGTCCTGTATGTTAAAGTGTTTCATCCCGTCAGCCTTTTGCATTGGAGCAGATTAACACTGTTTCATAGTAAAACTACAGAGTGACAAAAATATTAGTGTTGCATCACGCTCCCATTTCGCTTAACTATGCTCTGCGTGCTGCTGTTTACTGTGTGCGCTCTTCATGCTGTTTTCATTATTAGAATATTTGTCACATGCTGAACCTGATAGGAGGAAGCAGAGCACAGATATATGAATGGGTGTCAGTGTACTCTGGTGAATTAAAGTGGTAACTGTGCTTTATTTGGGTGGTCCTTTCATCCCCAGTACTGTGACAGCGGGTAAACGTAGTATAATGCAGAATCTGTGGGAGACAGTGACACCTGCAGTATTTTGTCTCTTTATTTGCTGGGAGAAACGGGTCGTTCGACTGTGACCTACAATTGAAGAATTGAATTCATCGCACGCACGTTTTTAAGGTCACCCGCTCGCATCTTTTTTTTTTTCCCGCAGAAGCTTCTCGGATCCATTTCCTCCCGGGTCGGGTGTCTTTTTGTGGTTTGGGAGGTAATGATCTGAATTATTTGAAAAGCCGAAGAGTGCTCGAAGTGAAGCCGGTATATGTTAATGTTCCCATGTTCACTTGCTGTCCCTGTGATTCCAGTCTGGCAGCTACTGGGTTTAATTTAACGCTGCATGAAATAAACTGTGACAAGTGTGGAAAAAGGAGACGCGGATCATCCAAGTGATCATTTTTTCACCCTGCAGACTACGACAATCGAAAACCTTTTGTTCTCTCTCTGTGTGGTCCACTACCGAAGGATCCCCAGTTCCAGCCTCTGGTCTGGTACTGGTTTCAGCCTGGTACTGGTTACCTCTACTGCACATTGCTCTGTAGTCAGAGGTCGGACCGTATGAGGAGGAGGGATGCGGGGATGCAACTTTTTTCAGTCCTGATACGATTTACCAGGTTTTGGAGAATCGGCCTGTACAATTTGATACCGTTATTAACTTCATAAACTAGACTTGAGCGGCTTAAACATTTTACTAACGAACTAACTAATCAAATTTTCAATCATTACAGGTCCCTCAATCAGATATCGATGTCGGATTAGTGTATCCCTAGTAAGAAGTCTGAGATCCTGTAAACATGAATGAAACTCACTCCAGTCTGTCTTCTGTTTGGCTGTGTGTGTGTGTGTCTGTTTGTTGTCGTTGTTTTGTCTTTATGCTCATAGGTGACGTGTTTGTCCTGTAAGCACAAGTCCAACACCATCGAGCCATTCTGGGATCTGTCCCTGGAGTTTCCGGAGCGGTACCACAGCATCAGCAAAGGTTCAGGCTCCACGGCGTCCCAGCGCAGCTGCACCCTCACCGAGATGCTGTCCAAGTTCACGGAGATGGAGGCTCTGGAGGGCTGCATCTACGCCTGCAACCAGTGCAACAGTTAGTCCCAACGCAATAAAGTCTTTAGAGCTTTCTGTACGGATCCTCTGGTTCATACGTGCACGCTGCTACGAAAGCACCCGTCTTGGTAGAAGTTCAGGTTTTTTTTTATTATTATCGTCCTCTCCCTCTTTGTTTCTCTGCACCATGCGAGTAAACACAGAGGATTTGTAAGGTTCGCCCAGGTGTTCTCAGAGTTCGAGGCACGAGATTGTTTCTGGGATTAAGTTAAAGCCACGGGCTGCACATCATTTAATCACATGTCTGAGGGTAGGAGACGAGCAAGCATGAGTGCAGGTTTGGATAAATGTGCAAAATGGAAGGTACAGTGGTAAAAAAAAAGACCCATCACTAAGTAATGGAAGAAAAATCATTAAGAAAATTAGCAGTAATCCAGAATTTGCTATTAAATTACCCTAATTATCAGTTCAGGCCATAACAGGGACTGACAGGGGGGTTTTAAAGGACACATAAGTGGCTGCAGAATGTTTTACTCGTGGACAACTTTCCATGAATTTGCTGATATTTTTGAGGGGAAAATTAGTCATTAAAATACAGACTGTGTTTGCAGAAATTAATTGGGCAAAAAAAAAAGAAAAATCGTCAGTTTTACTCATTTACTGTTAACAGCCCATTCCTGGAGCCACTCATTATTCATAATTTTCAGTCGAATGTGAAAAAGTTAATAGCTCAGACCATGCGAGGATGTTTGGACGTAAGTAGAACCAAAATACTGTTCTTATACAATAATATTACTTTCATCTGTCACAGGTGTGTTTTTGGGTCTTATTGATCATCATATGGATACCTTATAATTATAACTTATTTGAATTAAGAACATATACTTTTCTTGTATTTTTATTCACAATTTACTCCTATATTCCATATATATGTGTGTGTGTGTGTGTGTGTGTGTGTGTGTGTGTGCATGCATGCATATACATGTATAGAAACAGTACTATACATACACATCATCATGATCAGACGGCGAAGTGTCGTCCTCATCTCCGTCTCCTCCAGCTCTACTGGGCTTCGCCTTCTCTCTCGGCGTCTGACTCCCCTTCCTGTTGTTGTTTTTTCTTTCCTGGTTTGACAGAAAAAAGACGAAAATCATCCCACCAAACCTCGGTTCTGTCGGAGGCCCAAAAGCAGCTAGTGATCTACCGTTTACCTCAGGTTCTACGGCTGCACCTCAAACGCTTCAGGCAAGTTTCTCATCCAGACGAAGTGTAGTGAAGTGACTTTAAAGGGGACAGTTGGATTGAGAATTTATCCTTGATGAAACATAGGGAACATTGGTGTGATCTTCATGTCCTGTTGGAGGGATTTTCACCCTTTAGTGGTTATTTTTCACTCTAATTTCACCATAACTTTCACGATAATACATTTTCTAGTTGTGAGGTGAAATTTGATTCAAGGTTGCTCACGTGGGTTGATTAGAAATGCGTCTAAAAAAAGAAAAAGTTATTTTAGGAGGAATCAGGTTCTGAAAAAGGCATGAATAAAACAGGATATGTCGTAATTCATCCCACAGCAGCGTGAAAGAGTGAACAAACACGAGTGTGCACGCTTTACTTTTCACCAGGAAAAATCACCAAAACGCTTCTGTGCGGTCGTTCATTTGTCGAGGAATTTTGCCCATTACCGCGGGCCGCCTGGCATTGTGGAGCACCAGGGTCGAGATTGTGGTTTGAAGGCGCAGTCTGCCCTTGGGCCAGCAGACGCGGGCTTCTCCCCGCCTCAGGACAAACAGAGCAGGTGTTCTCATAATATCGTGACGGCCTTGCGGTCCGGGGACGCGTTTGCATGGTCACTGCAGATAAAAGTGTCTGGCAGACGTCTGAGAATATCCTCCAGTTTTATGTGGTTTTAAACTGTGCTGCTCTTCCCGAATCATTTGACTGGAAAAGACCTGGTGTGTTTATGATGAATAAGATGAAGAGACGTTTATTTTGATACACTTTACCTTTGGTTCAAGCTTTGCTGTGTAACTTGTCTGGTTATGCTCCATAGATGTAATTACAAATTATCACTGTTTAGTGAATTACAGTTTGAAACATCTTTTGATGGGCCCTAGGTATTGCGCTAATTATGCATAATCTCTTTATATAAGAACGATGATGTTTTAGGACCTGTTGTACGTGCGTGGCCGAGAGAGGTTTTGTCTTCTGTTCCCTCCAAACCCGTCCAGCTCGAGGAACTCGGGCTTTGTTTGTGCCATTTTCTTGTTTTGGCTGAACGCGCGGCGCTGAAGCACTCCCTGTCCTTGTGACGCTCACTTTGTCCCTGTTTGCACGGCAGATGGTCGGGGCGGAACCATAGGGAGAAAATCGGTGTCCACGTGGCCTTTGACCAAGTTCTGAACATCAAACCGTACTGCTGCACCGGCTCAGGTCACTCTGTCCACAGAGGAGGCTACACCTACGATCTGTCTGCTGTCGTTATGCACCATGGCAAAGGCTTCGGCTCAGGGCATTACACCGCATACTGCTACAACACAGAAGGAGGTGAGGAAGACGAGGGTGGGGTACTGTTTTCAACAAACCGATGTTTCGGTCACCAAATATGTGTTCATTTGGAACATTGGGTTGAAGTGAAAACCCTAACTAACCCTAACGAAAACCTCAACAACATCAGAGCCTCTAGATCAGGGGTGTCGAACTGATTCCACAAAGGGCCGCGTGGCTGCAGGTTTTTGTTCCAACCAAGCAGCAACACACCTGACTTGACTCTTTCAATGAACTGATCTCAACCTTCAGACAGCTGATTGGTCAGACTGTGAACCCTTGATTGGTTGGAACAAAAACCTGCAGCCACACGGCCCTTTGTGGAATCAGTTCGACACCCCTGCTCTAGATTAATGCACTTTAACAGATCTTGTTGAGGAAGAAGGTCATGTATGTGTGACCTCTCTGGACAAATTGCGGAGAACACTCTTCACTCTGGGGTTGAGGAGGCCGCATGCACAGATATGGAAATACCACCTCCGGCCACCAGGGGGCAGGGTCATCGGACGTCTCTGTTTTGGTGGCGTCTCATTATCAGTTGAGAGAAAGAGAGAGCGGTTTTCTCTCTCTGAAATGTCAGCAGATGTTAATAATAATGTAGTGAAACACAGTT
This sequence comes from Karalla daura, assembly GCA_029224185.1. NCBI lineage: Eukaryota > Metazoa > Chordata > Actinopteri > Chaetodontiformes > Leiognathidae > Karalla > Karalla daura. The sequence goes on from CM055188.1 coordinate 28,894,196, forward strand.
TGAGTGTGTGTGTGTGTGTGTGTGTGTGTGTGTGTGTGTGTGTCCCCTCAGGTTTCTGGGTCCACTGTAACGACTCTGAGATGAAGGTTTGCAGCGTGGAGGAGGTGTGCAACACTCAGGCCTATATTCTGTTCTACACCCAGAGGTCCGCCTAAGGTACCTCTTGCTGTGATGTCGACCTGTACGAGGCAACTACAAGGCCGCATTTATGAAAACGTCGCTTTTTTGTTTGTTTGTTTGTTTGTTTTTCCCCTGAATGCTGGCGACTTTTGAGTACGAGCATCGCGTTTCGGTTCAGAACGTTTTCATAAATGAGGCGGCAGCGTTTTTCGGTCGACGCCCTGAAGACTGTGGGAGCAGGTCAGACTCCGTCCTGCTGAACACCCGAGTGTGTCCATGTTTTTGTTTTTTTTGTTTGTTTTGTTTTGTTTTTTTGTTTTTGTTCTTTCGACAAACGACAACAAAACAACCAGGTTTGTGTTACTGAAGGGTGGAACACCCTCTCCTGAGACCACATCTTACATTGAGAGATGACACAGAGTCTGGAGCATTTCTGCACACGCACACACACACACACACATCTACACACACACACACACACACATCTACACATGCCTACATACACACACACTATGTTTGATGCCAGTGCACTATGATAGTTGAGCTATATTTTTCGGCGTCGTTGTTCAGTGACAGAAATTACTTTAGTCCAGGCTCTGCTTCGCCTCCTGTTCAGCTTTTTTCGAGTTATCGTGAAATGCCACTTCTGGAAGCTTTTGCTACTTAATCGTGTGTCATTTGTACTTCGTGTTCTCTCCTCAAGTGTACTGCTATGACTGGATACTGTGTCCTGCGCTTCTCAGCGGGCGGGATTTTATTTGTTTGTTTTTCGTTTCATTTGTTTTTTGTTTTCTTGAGTTCATGTCGTGGTCATTCTTCGTATCACTTACATGAGAAGAATAAAGAAAAAAAAAATTGATTTAAGACACTTTGATTGATGACGAGCGATGGAAAGCTGCACTTTTGAGGAGGGGCTGATATTGTTGGTCCTATCTTTGTGATTGTTCATCTTATCAAATAAAGATAAAAAATCAGGTATTCTTCTGCTTGTTATACAATGTTTTTTTCTACTCTGCTGTTTCTATCAAGTGTCTTTAGAATTTGCTAGGCAATGTTGTGTTTGATACGAGTCAAATGCAAAATACATTTGTGAACTCTATGTTAAAAGTTTGAACAATCTAAAATGACGGTGAATGTCTTACTTTTTAGTGGTCAGTGGTGGCCATGCCACTGGTTCTGATCCCGTTGAGTTCTGTCTTGTACTGTAAGAATACCTGTCATAAATGTTATGTTCATATGGGTTTTGCCTGACAGTTATTATTAAAAAGACATTGAAAATTTGCAAAGTTTCCTTGCCTTCATTTGGGCCGTTGTGTGCGCTGGAGGAGGAGGAGGAGGAGGAGAGTGTTGGCAATCAACACGTCGAGCCTCACGAGAGAAACGGATACAGCGAAGTGGAACTGAAATAATCCACAGGATTAGCAGATGGATACAGAGTTGATCTAAAAACCTCTGATTAATTATATTTCTCTAATGCTGCCTTTAGATCTGCAGGGTGGAGTAAATGTAATCTGCTCCAGAAAGAGATGCTTCTGATGAGAGGGCATTAAATGTAAATCTCTGAAGATTATTTCTTTTCTTAGCAGTGAACTGGTCCCGTCTCATTTCCTCTCTTCTTCCATCGATGAGCCATGATGAGCTTTTCACCCGTCCTCGAAATGTAAAAAAAATGAAACAACGTCCGATTGAAATCGTAGAAACATCTGGAAAGCGTTGCGTAAATAAATCTCACAATGCAAAGAGTTTATTCTGTGTTTTCCAGGATATTTTTAGCCGGTCCCTGAAGATGCAGCATGTGGAGAGTGTCTGGAAGGAAGTTATTATTATCTCTGTCCTCAGAATCAGCTGAAAACCCTCGACGGTTTCAGACCAGTCGCATCTGCATCGATCGAGATGGAAACCTTTGAGAAACCGGTGAAATCTGAAATCCTTAAGAACGACTGAGCATGACCTCGATCCTATGCAATTAGCCCATAGGCCTAGCAGAGGCGTCGAGGAGGCCACCGTCACTTCACTTAATCTGCTCTTTAAACATCTGGAGGGGAAGAGACACACATTCCAGACTTTTATGTATCGACTTCTCATCTGCTTATGACACGGTCCAACCCCACGTTTTAACCCCGAGGCTCATAGAGCGTTTTAACTTATAATCTCGTGGGCCGGACTCTGGAGTTTTCAACCAACAGGACACAAAATGTGACAGTGAATAGAGTCCTCTCTCTCCTTGTACTGGCCCCCCACAAATATTTGTGCTTTCTCCTCTCCTCTTCATCCTCTATACCTCTCTCTATATATATAGAATACAGACAACACTGTTAGTATCACTGCTGGAATGAGACAAGGACCTGTTGTTACTAATCTTTATTTTAAACACTAAAGACATGATCTTTGACTTTGACAAGTGGTACCCATGATGAGTCCAGACCTGAGCCTCAGGTCTGGAATCTGTGGGATGTTCTGGAGAAGGCTTTAGGCAGCTGTCAGACTCTCCATCATCAATATGAAGTCTTGGTAAAAAAAACTAAGAGATAGTTGATGGAGATAAATCCTGTGAGACTGCAGAAGCTTCTGGAAACAATGACACAGGGCTTGTGTGCAGTGGTCAAAGCTCAAGGCGGTTCAACAAAATATTAGAGTGTGTGACAACCTTTTTTTCGGGCCACGCTGTGTGTCTTGAAACTGCCATTGACAACGAATTGACCTTTGAGGGAAACTGTGAAGCGATGTGTAAAAAGACGCCGACGCATGTTCAGTCTGAGGAAACAATCTTTCCACATCGAGGGAACCGTGTTGACCTCATTTTTTTTGTTGAATCTGTTTGTTCTCTTTCTGTCTCGTGTCATGGAGACAAAAACTGTGAAATGGTCGTTCAGAGGCCCGGTATCGTCCACCGTCCCTGAACACTAAACAGTTACAGAGGAGGAGTTTCAGCTGCTCCAGGGCTCCAGGTACCAGGCTACAAAACTATGGGTTTTGCTAACTAACTTACCCCTGAGCTCTTTATATGTACATCCTGCTACATGTTTGTTGGATGTCATAGATGGAAATGTTAAAGCTGATTCACTGCAAACAAAATTTACCTGAGGGTGCGAATAAAGCGACCTTTGACCTTTGACCTCGTTCTGCGGGTGAAGCATGACACTCTTGTTTTCGAAGCGGGGAATGTTTACAGTCTCTGAGATGAAATGATCTGACATCTCGGGCTCAGGGGCAGCGATGTCCTCGATCGGAGGCTCTGTGGTTAAATCCCAGCCTGCATCGCTGGAGAAGAGGCTGAGCTCCAAACTGGCCCTAATGCTGCGTCATATGCATGCGCACAGCTTAGAAATCCCGGCTGAGCAGACTATGAAGTGCTTTGAGGTGTTATGACAACTAGAATAGTGTTTTTGTCATTCATAATCTTCTCTTTTTAACATGTAAACACTGCAGCCTAATGTACGAGGATGTGGTTTAGACTCTGACCCTAAGGGGCTGGTCCTACAGTATCTTAGGATGTTTTCAACAATAACTAAAAGTTGTACATTTAAATAATTTGCAGCATAATCATCTGGACGAATGTGAGTTAATTTAGCACTCAAACCCTCCTGCTCCGAGACACCAGAGGTGCTCACCATGCCACCGTGTAATCTTTGTAATTGTACAAGTTAATTTTAAGCTACATAACGATTGTCTGACTCGTGTTGCTTGTTTTATTCATCATCGGTTGTTAACTTAATGGTGTTAAGTGTGCATAAAACATTCATAAAGGGATAATGAGGTGAAACGAAAGGTTTAAGTACAAGTATAATATTTCCTAAAGCTTTATAGAGCGGCTGCAAATGAAAACAAGTATTGGGATGTTCAAGCTTGAGTCCAGATGGAAGATTCGCCATCGTTCAATCTGAGGAACAACAAGTTCAGTCTCAGCAAAAGTTTAATTAAGATGTATTCAAGGTCACTCTAATATATGAAATCATTTATTTCTTACATCATTTAATAAAACAGCAATAATTGTTTTTTGCAAACTGGATATAAACATAGATACAATTTGACATGCCAGTTAATTTGACACTGTGGATTGAAGCAGTCCTACAACAGTGGTTATGAACAGACAAAACAGATTTTACATAATTGTATTATTATGGTGTGTTTGTAGAAGATATCAACCTTTTTTTCTTAAATAGTTCATTCAACTTCAAGGAGAAAAAAAAACAATGTTGTGAAACAATGTGAAACAAACTGGGAATGTCAAGATGTCTGCACTGTATTTCCGACAACAAAATGGCAGTAATAGAAGATTCATTTAGTCATTAATGAAATGTTGACTCATGCCAGCTAGATGCATCTTAGTGCACATATGTGGACATGCATGAGCACATAACATTCATGGAAGAAAAAACCTTAGTGTCCTTAGCTTCAACATGAAGGTTACAGCGAACCCAATCAGCTTTTTAGAAGTCGTCTTAAGTTGCTCTAGTCTCACGAACATTTAGAAAACAACGATCCCGAGATTCCTTCCGAATGTCAACTCCGTCTTTTTTGGCGACAGCGCTGCAGAAGATGATTGGCCATCGACGCCATCAGATTGGGGTGAGATGAGATGACGTTTTTCAGAAAATTGCATTCCCCTACAACACCTCCTTGACTAAAAATCGTCACGTTTTGTCTCCAGATGTTTATCTTAAAAGTGGACCGAGGCTCTCTTTTCTCCCTCCCTCCCTCGGAGGTGGGACCGGCCTCTCCGGACTCTGGGGAAGCTCAGCTGGGAAGCAGCCACGGCTCCACAAAGTCCCACTGCTTCCACAGGACGAAGAGCAGCAGGGTCAGCAGCACCGTGGCCGTCACCCGGGCCCGGGTCTTCATCAGCGGGGTGATGAAGTTGGCCAAGGTGGAGACGAAGACCAGCAGCACGGCCATGAGCGCCAGGATGACGTTAATGAGTTTCCCCAGGAGAGCTCGGGCGTTGGCGTTCTCCACACCCTCCAGCTGGACCACCTGCTGCTGCTGCTGCTGCAGCTCCAGCTTGGTGATGCGAGTCAGGCACGACTCCACGGCCTCCTGCATGTGTGTGTGTGTGGGGGGGAATGCACAAAATCATCAGGAATGATCTGATTTCATTAACTAGATCCATGGATCAACGTCACACTCAACTAGTCAGCAAAAACGACTCTCCATGAAGAAGAAATTAACAGAAAACATATGATTTTAGCCTACGTAGCTCATAAGTATCAAATCGAATCAAACTTTATTTATCTATTTATTTACTCCAAAGTGTTTTACACAATATGACACAATAGGAACAACAAATAAATAGCCTTCACATGCCACACAGATTGGTATGCACCTCCTTTCTGAACATGTAGACGTTGATATATAGAATAAGAACAGAGCGGCTCTTACACTCTGTACGTAACACTGTAAAAGCATGAAACTATACCAAATTTACAATCAAAACATCGCCTTCCCAACTATCTAAACATCCATCCTGCAGGAGTCTAACTCCAGCACTCATATATCTAAGGCAGGGAACACAAAACTAAGTGTCTCCATTCAACCTTAATGCATATTTTGGGAATATTTTTGGACTTGGAGGACTCAGGCTACAACACTGACCAGTGAGACGCCTTGTGGCCTCATTACCGAACATGAGAGGCTAATCAGCAATTCTCTACATCTACCAATTCAAGCTAAATTTGTTTGTAGTTTGAAGATGGAGATGGCCACAAGTCACAACTCACATTTACCATTGAGAAGACCAAACTGAGGCTAAATATGTTAAGATAGGATAGATAGATAGATAGATAGATAGATAGATAGATAGATAGATAGATAGATAGATAGATAGATAGATAGATAGATAGATAGATAGATAGATAGATAGATAGATAGATAGATAGATAGATAGATAGATAGATAGATAGATAGATATAGGTAGATAGATAGATAGATAGATAGATAGATAGATAGATAGATAGATAGATAGATAGATAGATAGATAGATAGATAGATAGATAGATAGATAGATAGATAGATAGATAGATAGATAGATAGATAGATAGATAGATAGATAGATAGATAGATAGATAATTTTTGTTATGTCCCGTGCTTATCTTCAGGAGATCCTTCATACTGTACATATAATAAAAACCCAATCTGAGAAAAATATTTATCCTGTTAACTTAGCCTAGAAAACAGTTTAGCTAAGCACAGTCCTTCTCAACCATATGTTAAATATACCCAATGGAGATCAAATATGTTTTTAGTCGGATCACCTCAAAAATGTTTGGAAAACATGTATAAGAACAGAATGTCTGTAGTTAAAAATGAAAAACTATGTAAAACTTTGTTCGTTTTCCCTTTGTTTGGACTGTGATGTTGATCCTGGGAAGACCTCTGGGCTGTTTGGCGGCTGTTAGTCTAACACTGTGTTTTCACATGGTTGGAGCCAGTCTGCCCGGTCATGTTTTTCCCATTTTTCTTACCTGAATGTCCCTCGCTCGCTCGTAGGACTGGTAGGCGACTTTTTCCTCCATGCTGGCAAGTTCCTGTTTAAGGTTAGTCATCTCATTCTGGTGCAGCTCCGTTAAATCGTTCAGCTGCTCTTCGAGTCGCTCGTACCTGAACGCACAGGGGAAAATAACGAGAACCAAATGTGAGAAACGTTTAACGACATTTAACGACATCCTCAAAAGTCAAATGTTGTTGGCGAAAATCCAGCTTCTGCGTTAGCTGAGACAGGGAATGATTTGTTCCTCAGTTTTTAAATGAAATCTGTGATTTGTTTTTTAAGATTTAATATCTACATCACGAACAGTGTGCTTCAGACTGAACGCCGCAAACACGAAAGGGGCACAATTATTAGAGGCCGATGTAAGAAAATCCTTCAGATAATCCTTCTGTAATGACAGTTTTGGTCTTTTCATGGGATTTGTTGACTAACAAAAAGATAATATTCCGGGCCTTGTACCTCAGTTGAACTACACAGTGACTCCCACGGTTCATGCGGAGCATGTTTTATCGTGTACCTGTATCTCTCCTCTTGCAGGCACTGTGTCATGTAGGAGTAATCGCTCTGCAGCTGGCCCTTCATGTCCTCGATGGCGTCCTCCATGTGTGCCTGGCTTGCTTTGATCTCCTGCAGGCCTTCAAGTAGGGAGTCCCAGGAGCTGTGCATGTGATGGTGGTGATGGTGATGACCATCCAGTCTGGGACTCCCCATCGTGGGTCCTAACAGACCTGCGCCTCCTCCTCCTCCTCCTCCTCCTCCTCCTCCACCTCCTCCCCCGGCTCCTCCAGAGTTGCTCCCTGCTCCGGAGCCGGACGTGGCGCTGGAGCACTCGTCGTCGCTGCCGTACTTTGGGCTGGAGACCAGAGTGGCGCTCCCACTCAGGGCCCGTGGCGTGGGGGCATCCTCGGCGTGGCCCCCGACCCCGTCATCGAGCGTGTCCTTCATGTGAGCAATGTTATCTGCGCTGCCAAACTTGTTCCTGATGAGACTGGCAAACTCTCTGGGTTTGGAGACCACGGCGGTGTGAGTGAGGGCAGACACCCCACCTTTGACCCCTTCCACTACTCCACCTCCAAAACCACTTATCCCAGCGCGAACGTTCGCCCCGACATCTTTTAATCCCTGCTGCATGTCCCGCAGGACGTCCTTCGGCTGGCGGGCTGGACCATTCTGTAGAGAGGGAAGAGAAATGAGGAAGCAGAGAAGTGGAGGAGCTCGAAGGTCGGAAAGAGGCGATTAGGCTGAAGGGAAAGAACTGTAGGAAGATAGATAAGGAGAGCAGGCCCCGCAGAGAGTGAGGTGAGACACAGGTTGGTTTAAAGAAGCGTTAACATGATCTGATTTCACCAAGTAAACATTGTCCTCCTGGATCGACAAATAACTTGCTTGTCCAGGATCAACATTATCACAGATCAACCAGGAGAGAACCATAAAACCATCTGTTTACAGGTTTATAATAAGTGTCAACAGGGTCTGCCTGACCAGGGAATACACCCTGACCTTAATTCACCACACACACACACACACACACACACACACACACACACACACACACACACACACACACACACACACACTCATACACACACACAGTCGCCAGTCTCCAATAAGCCTTATCATACTTGTTTTTGGACAGTTGGAGGACACCTGCGGACTATGGAGACACCCCACACAAACAGGGAGACACTCTGAACATAAAAGGCCTTCGGTCTGTGATCTTGGAGTCCAACCCGCGTCCTCCTTGCAGTGACAGCACTTAACCCCTGATTTAGACTGAGCTACGCACAATGACACGTCAAGAAAAAGAAAACTGTTGCATTCAAACTGCATCTGCCACCTCGCGATATGCAATAAACTGAGGGTGATGAAGTAACAATAAAGGCCTGACACAGATATGAGTGTGAAAAATATGGTGAAATGTGTGTACATTTAAATCCCCGTGTGAAATTCTCTGCTGTTTCATTGTTTGTTGCTTTTGCAAAAAGCTTTTTGTGAGTTTTTGTGAATTTTAGATTATCTTCTACCTCTGTCTTGTGTCTCTCTGTCTTTCTATTGTTTGTTTGTTTTCAGCTTTGTCCACTTGCTGTTATTTCCCTGTATTGGGATGAATAAGGTGTATATTCTATACATTTTTATGTGCTTTTATGTTTCTTTTTCCCTGTTATAGTCGGTTAACGGTGCATAGGAAAAACTGCTGGTTGTGGTTCAAGGTGAACCTCCATAAGTAAGTTAGACAAAACATTCACTCAGTTCGACTCAGATTCTGCAAAATGTCAGCAGCAAAGTGGACAATCACAAGTCACAACTATCCTCATATAGACTCAGCACTTTGACTCGCACCTGAGGTGCATTACCCAACAAAACCAACACATCAGCCACCACTTGGCCCCCATGCTTTGCTCGCATACCTGCTCTATCTCCTTTAGCTTCTTGTGGTAGTGCTCTAGCTTCTTGTGCAAGTGTGCGATGGTCTGCGCCGACTTCTGGTTCTTCTTCTCGAACACCTGCTTGATGCGTGACGCCTGCTGCTTGTCGGCGTTGTGGGCCAGCTTCAGGTACTCGGCCACGTTGTCGTCCCGGGCCTCCTGCTCCACACGTATCTGCTCCGTCACCTTCAGGATCTTCTGCTGCAGGTGCTCCAGAGCCGCGCGCGTCCTCTGCGGCTCGCCGGCCGTCGAACACTCAGCGCCGCCCCCGGCCATGACCCCCGACGCCGCTGCCGCCGCCGCCGCTCCATCCGCGCTGATGTTGCTGTCAGAGCCTCCATGGCTGGTGGTGGAGGGAAGGCCGAGGGTTGCCACCTCGCTCTTGTCCAGCTGAAGGAGGGGGAGGACGAGAACAACACTGGTCATCAGGGGTGTAGAGGCTACTGGCACTGCTGGTACTACGTCCTCAAAGAGAGGGAGGGTCCAGTATCCAAAAGAAGTTCATATCAGAAGCAGAATTAGTTTATTAATCCCCGGAAGGATTGTTTACAGTTGCTTCAGATAGACAGTTGTAGATATTCAACAGTAGAGCCCCAACAACTATTTGATTAATCGATTTCAAGAAACCAAGTAAAAATCCTCTGATCTCAGCTTCAAAAAACTTGAATATTTTCTGGTTTCTTAAATCATCAAGGACAGGAAATCGAAGAAATAAAAAAGACCATTGAAAGTCATTAAAAGCTGAGAGTTTAGCTTTTGTGGAACAGGCATTAACAACTGTGCACAGTTTAAGCATCATTTTATAACCCAAACAACTAGTCAATTAATTGAGAAATCGGAATTAATCAACAGTTTAATCGACTACAAAACTAATAACTTGTTGCGGCCCTAATGAATAGAACAATATAGTAAAACTTTCGATAAATAATAGTTTAACAGAATGAAATAAATAACACAGTAATGATGGTGAATGTTCGCTCATAAGGAAGAGTTGAACTGAACTGAAGTTGCTCTCATGTGTCATTGTTGAAGACGCTTTTTAACTTTCCTAAGATCTTTCTCTCGGTCTCCGGCCCTTCGGATCACTTTGTCGAGTCTGTTGGCACCTGCCGCCCTAAACCTCATAGACGACAACACCGGCCACCACGGACTCATAAAACATCCTCAGTGAGGATATAAAACATTGAGTCACTGGTGAAAAGTACCAGTGACCACAAACTAGAATGGATCCGCCCTGATTAGAAGTAGTTATAGTTCTGCAGGTATGTACTTTTCAGGTAATTCTGAATACGATGTACTTTGAATAGCTATATCGTAGACAAACTTACACTTTTGACACTTAAAGACTGTGTGAGAGACAGGCCGTGGAGAACATACAGAAATAATACGAAAAGTTCAACGTGTATGCAAATTAACGTCGACAAAGGTACATAACTAACAAAAACATGCCTACGATTATAACAAATACTATTTATGTGTTGTATGTGACTGAGATGAACTCAGTAGTTTCCCTCACTTCTGCCATCACAGTCTTAACATGCACTGCCACGCAGCAGCTCACTGTGCATCACCTTGGATGCACCCTGGAGACAAATACAGTTCTTGGAATTGATCTGAATTTTCCACAGGGTCATAGACATCCAACCTCCCACTACAGTTTTCATACAAACACGTCCTTGAATCAAAAGGCCGTGGTGATAAAATCAGAACATCTTCTGTTCCCCTTGAGACAAGGCTTCTGCAGCTGGTGTTTTCAAGGATAGGGACTATCTGGCTTGAAAACACCTTACAGCCTATCTTGACCCCTGTATGTGTGTGTGTGTGTGTGTGTGTGTGTGTGTGTCATGTTGAGTCCAGGGGAAAAATTCTTCTCACTAAAAAACTCGTCTACGGGACAAGAGGCAATAACAACATTATCAGAGCAGCTCTTGTTTGCTTGAGTGTCGTAGTGACCTCAAGGCCAAGCCTGACCCTCACATGTGCCAACGTGAGACATGCAGAGCTACGGACAAATACATTACATTACATTAGTCTACAATCACCATCATCATCATCATTGTGCATAGTTTGCTAAAAAAAAAAAAGCTTCCTGCCTGGGAAATCATTAAGGGAACTCTGAAACTCACAGTTTACTTCTATTTAAGTCCGCCGCGGTCTTGCCTCTGTGGTAATGCCCTTAATTGATTTGTTGGAGGCATCAGAGAGCACACAGAAAGGCCATCATGCATTAATTAGATGATACATAATTACACAGCTTCCTGGCCTGCACAGACTCACACCACATTCCACGGACCATGGTGCACTGCAGGTACATGGAGGGGCAAACACACACTCACACACACGTATGCACACACAGCATGGTGCACCTAAAACTAGAGTACTGTGTGTATGTGTGACAGCGATGAAACGATGGTGATGGTCTCTTCATTGTCTCATCTGTCTGGATCGTTCTGTCTCGTTCTGGTTTTAAACCAGTCTGTTTGCATTTGCAGGTTGTAAACAATGAACCTTGCTGGTGCATGGGGACGGGAGCGGGGATGGGGGGGTGGGGGGGATCCCCTTCCGATGGTCAGTAAACTAAATCTAGCCTACATGAGTGGCTTGGCAGATGGGGGGATTGTTAATAACCCCTCGGCCTGACGTCAAAACAGTGTAATCAGACCCTGCAAACACGAGCCCAGACGCACACATGACACCAAACGTCTCGTGGGATTGCTCTAATTTCTCCAGGCGATGATTTGGATGCAATTATTCTATGTATTTCTTTATTTTATCGCTACACCCGATCTGTGATACCTATGCAACTTATATACATTCATATGTTATGATAAAAAAAAAATAAGGTTACAATTACACTGTGTAGCAGAATGGTAGCAGATGCCTGCAGTCCTGGAGCTTAATCCTTATCTCTTCAGAGAAAGTGAGACGCTTATGCAGCAGCTAAGCGATGGCTCATACGTGGAGGCGATGCACATATGGATGAAAAATAAGAGAAATAAAAACAACAACAGCAACAACAGCCACCACACGGCACAGGGGCTCAGAAATCTGAGCGGTGAACGTCACCAAAAAAACACAGACTCAAAGAGACTCTGGGCTGGGATGAGGATGAGGATGTCAGGTTTCTATGGCGTGAAAATAAATAAAGAACTATGAGGACAGGGTGATGGTGTGTATGCGCGTGCGAGTGTGTGTGTGTGTGTGTGTGAGTGTGAATGTGTGTTTGCGTGGATGATGCCTTCCTCAGTCGGCAGGAGACGCACTGTGACATGAAGAGATGGATGCGAACACATGAGGACGAGACACAAGCAGCACAGAGAGAAATTAAATCAGAAACGTTACCATTACTGCTTTAATCCAATTTTTGCAGTGCCATTGCAAGTCTGTGTTCAAGGCCCATCCTCCTCCTCCTCCTCCTCCTCCTCCCTCCTCCTCCTCCTCCTCCCTCCTCCCCCCCTGTGCTCACAGAGGAGGAGCCCCCCTCCTCAAATATCTGTCCCCTCAGCAGCCGTCTGTCTGGCTGGCTCGGCCCCTCTCTGGATCCTAACGCTCCATTGTTAATACCTTCGATATCTGCAGTCTCCCACTCCCTCTCTCTCTCCTCTTATCTCTCTCTGATCTCTCTCTCCTGCTCCCTCCAACTCTCTCTCTCTCTCTCCCTCTCTTTCCTGTCTCTCTCCTTTGTGTCATATGCTCCCTCCGCCTCCCGCCGCTCTCTCTCTCTCTCTCTCTCTCTCCCTCTCTCTCTCGTCCTGACCTATAATGGATGTGGGAGCTAGGGGACAGATGATGGAGGGAATGGGCGGAGGAGGGGGATGGGAGAGCACAGCGCAGGCGTGCAGGTGCCTCAGAGGAGAGGGAGGGAGGGAGGGAGGGAGGACACAGCAGGGCCTGTGGCAGGGCTTTTTCATACCCCCCTCCCCTTCCCAATACACACACACACACACACACACACCATGTGGTGCTGAGGATGACGAGGGGCTGCAGTGACACAGTGTCTGTCTGGCTGTGACTCAACTTGTGTCAGCAGAGTTGTAATAATAAATTTGCAGAATAACCGTGATCAAAAATGTTTCACCTGTGAGAAAATTTTCCATAAGTTTACGTGTCACACATTGTCATTCAATCATATTGGAACTGATGTAGGGTTTTTGAGATTTCAGATTTTTTTTTTTTACTGTTATTAGAGTATCTTAGAGAATCTTAAAGTGAAAGACCTAATCTATCTAAAGTGAATGTGCACTGAACACTGCACAGTTACACAGAGACCAGCATATAAATAATAGACATGGGTTGGTGCATGTCCACATTTACAGCATGATGTAGTATCATGTATGATGTAGTACAGCATGATGTAGTACAACATGTTGTATTTGTAACTGTGCCCTAAATATCATCTGTACCCTGTGCTTTAGTATTTCTGTGATTTGTAACTGCACGTGTCAAACACTTCATGTAAAATGTCTTAAATTGTAATTCCAGATAAATAAAATAAATAAATCACACATTATTAACAGTATTATAATTGTTGTTGTTTATTGAGAGCAAACATCCAAACTAAATCACAACAGAGACCTTGGTTTAGCAATAAATAACGCTCTACTTTCTTCAGACTACCAAGGGAAATTACACAGATGGAGATACTTTATGGATCCCGAAGGAAATTAAAGAATAGAATAGAATAGAATTGAATTGAATGATTTTATTGTAATTGTATAACTAGGCAAACTGCAAGTACAATGCAATTACAGGCCACTATCAAAGTGGTGTTTGGTCCTAATATATAAGTCTCAAATGAATACTATATATATATGTGTGTGTGTCTATATACAGTATATACAGTATACATACAGTATATATATATATATATATATATATATATGTGTGTGTGTATATATATATATATATATATACACACACGCACATATATATGCAAGACGTCATATGATGAACTGACATGATCTTATCGGATGAGGGTGAAATTATTGCACATGTCAGATTATTGCATGCAAAATAAAAATAGATGCTTTCTTGTTATTGTGTGTGAGTGTGGTTACCTAAATTCTAGTACAAGCGCAGAACTTAAGCACTAGTTGTGTGTAAGTGAATGCTCTCTGAAGAGTAATGTCTTCAAGAGCATCTTGCACATGTAGAGGGACGCCCCCTGCCCTGACAAACAGCAGGCTGGCCTGCTGGGTTAGGTACAGCCTGTTTTTTCCAATGTTGATTAGCACAAAGTGGCATGGCCATGGCACTTTTCTTGCAGCTTTAGTAGGTGTTAGAGATAAGGAAGTGATTTTGATGCGGGCACACACAAGATGTCTGGCCAGACCCTAAGGTCCTTGTAAAACCCCAGTTTGCAATAACAGAGAGAGGGTTCGATATTAGGTTTTTGTGGTTGTCCTTAATCAGGAGGGTGTTTGTATGAATGCTGCAGACAAAACTGTCAGTCACTGGATATTATATACCGTTTGGATAGTATTGAGGTGCCAGTGACTCTGTTGCTACTTTTATACACATATTACATGTACATTTCCATTCAACTTAACAATTCTTTATTGATTTATAACCTATTTTGACAACACTTCTTGACAATTTGCCGACCCTTGTGGGTACAGTTTGCTTCCTTTTTGTTTGTTGATTTCTAACTGGCAATCACTTCCTGGACTCGTGTGGCATCCAGACTTCTCTGATCAAAATCAGTCATCATACAGAATGGACAGAAAGTTCAGTTTGTTGTTATTATTATACCACCTCAAAAACTGATGACGTGGAAATCCAAGACACCGTCTTTCACACTCAATGCCAGACGCCAGATATCATTTTCAAAACTGGAGAATTTCAAATGCTGAGAGATGAGACGTCTACTTTTGTTTGTTTTTTGAGGGAGCCTTTAATTTCATGATCAGATAGCCATAGGAAGATTGGAGACAACACACAGCAAAAGGACGTACAGGTCGGGATTCAAATCCGGGTTACTGCAGGACTCTTATTTGTAATGCCATCTTGGGTCTTTCTTCCGATATTTATCAATCTATCCCTGGGAGTCTGTAACCACAGTGAATGCCATGTGCCCTTGTGATCACATATATTCCCTTGACATTAAAGTTGCACAAATGATTTCCCCTTCTAAATGCCACATTGCAGCAAAACTCGTAAACACAATATTGAGTTTTAATGAGAAAATGCCTTCGTGAAATAACTATCTGTTCACATATTGTTCTCTTGTTCTCTTTCTCTATATCCACACACGTCACTGACAGACACTCACAATTCAAGCCCTGAAGATGAAAAATAAATGTCCCTGGGGAAGCAAACTAATCTTTTTCCAATCATTCATATCATAAAATGCACCTGTGCCTCTCTGGAAATGCATCTCTTGAAATGTTTTGAAAGAACAGAGATGATTGATCCTGGTGACCTGCACATTCTCCAAAATGGATAGAAGTTGGTAGGTATGTCCATCATGGACATTGAGCAAAATTAGCCCCATCTAACGGTGAAATTGTGTATTGCATTGAAAAGAATAGCGCTCTCTAGCGCCCATTAGAGTCAGAGAGTGTTAAAAGTGGTGGGGACAACCAGGGGTGATGTAGCGGGTGACATTCAACCATTTATAAACATTTGTCTCAATCTGTATTTAAGACACTGGTGTAATCCTCAGATTATCCATCGGTACCTGAACGCACCTTGCATGACAGCAACTTTAGTTCTTTATTAAGTTGGTTAATAGGTAATCAACATTGTAAAAGGGGGGGCAAAATATGTAATGACAAGCATGGTGGGGACGTTTGTCATTACACATTGCAACTACAGTAGCCAGTGAGTACCAAAAAGCCTCTCTATGATTTCCCCTACCAGTGTCTCTGCACATTTGTGCTATTTGTCCCTTGCTGGCAGCTGTAGTTTCAAGATGGCGGACTATCACAGTGCTGCCCTGCAAGTTCACCGTCAGTTTCATAAATAAATCTAAAGTTCTTTGTTAACGAGAATATGTCAGATTATTAGAGGTCATAATACACCGATGATAATCAGTCAAAGTTATCATTATTGTCAAATGTACAAAGTACAGATGAAATTGCTGTCCTCTCTCTGTCATGCAGTGTAACATACAATAAACAAGATACAGAATAATTATGTATAGAAATAGAAATAGAAATAGAAAATAATGCAAGACATACACACACACACACACACACACACACACACACACACACACACACACACACATATATGCCGGTATCAAATTTGGGAAATAAAAAACAGAATATTAGACATTGTCCCTTTAAGACATTAAAGTTGTACAAATAATGCCTCCTACAAAATGTTGCATTCAGGCAAGACTCATACACACGCTATTGAGTTTTAATGAGAAAATACCTTAGTGAAATACCTATCTGTTCACATATTGTTCACTGGTCTCTGTCTCTATATCCATACACGTCACTCTGACAGACACTCACAATTCAAGCACTAAAGACGGAAAATAAATGTCCCTGGGGAAGCAAACTAATCTTTTTCCAATCATTCATTTCATAAAATGCACCTGTGTCTCTCTGTATCTCTTGAAATGTTTTGTCAGAACAGAGATAATTGACCCTGGTGACCTGCACATTCTCCAAATTGGATAAAAGTTGGTAGGTATGTCCATCAGACCAAGCTCTACAAAGAACTCAGTTGGACCCATGAGCTAAACCCATCCATCATGAATGATCTGACTGTTGTACATCTGCAACCTTCCCCTACACTTTCTATGCAGTTGATTTGATCAATAATAAACATTCTAGTCATCTTTGTCTTCCTACTTCATTCTTTTTACAGTTATAATTGGGGGTCAGTTGTCTGGAATATGATTCCCCAAACAAAATATGACAATCAAATCAACACAGCTTTTGATTACACAGTGTTGATAAATGAATGAGCAGGATAGGACTATAATCTGTGTCTAAGACAGAGCATTGTTAACACCATGTTAAATTAAATTCAAATCCAATTTTAAAATAAAAAAAGGTTAAATCAACTTAGAGCAGCATTATAAGTGGAATATAATGGAATCACTAAAATGTCCTTGCATCCATTATCTTGAATAGTGTCACATGGCCTGCTAAAGCCTATAGAGCAGGGGTACCCATTCTTATTCCTCATCAGCCTCTGTCCTGCATGTTTTAGATGTTCCCTGCTCCAACATACCCGATTCAAATGAATGCCTTGTAGCAGAACTCGATTGGTTGTTTCAATCAGCTACGTTGGAGCATGAAACAACACAAGCAGGACAGGGGCTCATGAACAGGAATGAGCACCTCTGATGTAGAGTAACTAGAGTCTATATCAGAGTGATAAAGAGTGGCCACACAAAGGGCTAAGACAGGGAAGACAACCTGGTCACAGGCCAAACATCCCATTCACTCTCATATCTAAGAGCCATTTAAAGTCTCCAAGTCGAAGAAGACAAGAGAACATTCAGAGTCCAAACTAAAAGGCCCAGTCTGCAACCTTAGAATGAGAAGACCATGCTAGTCACTGGTACTAGAAATAGTACCAACTATTTCCCCTCTTTCACACCTAATGAGTACTTGACTACAACCAATGCAAAATCTTCCACTAAAATAGTGAAAAGTTTCTCTTCTATACAGAGAAATGGCTGACATGCTTCTTTAAAAAGGTGAGGAACAAACAACCCTTTAAAGACTCAAAGATACAAACAAGGCAGACAAAGAGGAAATTTCTTTTAAACGTTGCTTTATTTTTTTTGCACCCCACACAAAGGACAGCGCACAGATCTTTACAAACAGAAGTGCATTCATTGCTCAGTGTAATGCTGTTACATGCTTAACTTCCTATCTGCATCAGTGAACATTTCTAAGCCGCCAGTTTGTAAGGATTACCAACAGTGACCTTGTTTGACACCCATTCAGATTACCCATTGCAGCAGGATTTGCCACATGGATATAAATAAGTGTCATGAACAAGCATGGTTTCTTCTCCTGCGGCAGATGATACACAGTCTTAAAATGATGCAGATGAAGAATAGTTAACATTGAAGTGCTTAGCTTAGTAATACTTTAGTTTCTGAGAACGCCATCTTCTGACTGTCCTGTCTGGAGCTAAAAAGACTTTAACAAATGCTGCAAAGACACCTAGCTTTTTTTTCTAACAAGTACATGATGGCACAGAGAAAACATCAAATGCTTTGCATACATTAAGAGAGCTTTTCAGTCATTCGGTCTTTTTTTTTTTTAAAAATCAGGCAGCAGTTTAGCGTCCCTATGACCTGAATGAGCACAAATCCACTGATTCGAGATATTACCATTAAGCTTCTCTACTTCATTGCACCCCTCTAACCACTTGCGAGAAAAAAAGTGAAGCATAAAACACCCAAACCCCGTACAGAGTGAATCTAGAGCGCCAATTAATGAAACCTGTGAGGAGGACGTCTGGCTGATGTCTCTTGCTGCAGTGAGCCTGTGCAGACTGGTTTTCATGAGCAGAAAGGTGCCGCTGTGGTTCCAGGCTTGATCACCACCCGCGTAGTAAAACTGACATCACTCGCCAGACTTGCGTTGTTAGAAAACTGTGGGGAATACAGAAACAGATTTTTTCTCAGTACGGCACTGCTTCACCTTCACGAGTCAGAAAAGCACAAATTTACAACTTTGACTGGATGTTCTCGTACCTTAGGTTTAGGTCCTCCTCACGTTCCTGGCCTCAGGCAGCTCAGGTGTTCTCTCCACGTTCTCAGGTGACTCAGTAGGATTCGGGTTTTGCACGACTTGGTTGCATGGCTGATTCACATTTACTTCAGGAGCTGCAGAAGATGGAGCTGCAGAAACCGCCTTCGGCACCCTCGGCATACTGTGACCTCTGGATAGCACCGCCCGGCTGGACCTGTAGGGCAGTGGCACCTCTTCGGAGGGGACCTTCTCCCACTTGTAGTTCCCCTCATCTAGTGGTTGCTCCGCAGCAAAATCAAAGCCCCAGTGCTCAGAGGCCCTCTTCAGGTCATCCTTTTGCTTCGCTTTGGCCTCTTCCAACATCTGCTCAGCGCCCTCAGACCCGAAAAGGTTTCGGCGCACTGCATCGACATCGTCAAGATAGGCGTTGGGCTTCTGGTTGGGCATGTTTGCTGCAGTATCTGAGGAGGAGATAGGAGAGAGCAAGTGAGTGCAAGTGATAGATGATTCAAATGAACGCCTTATAGCAGAACCCGATGATTGGCTGATCATTGGAATCAGCTGTGTTGGAGCAGGAAACATCTAAAACATGCAGGAGAGGAGCATCAGGATTAACTGGCTTCATTGGCCAAGACTGATTTGAATCAGCCAACCTTAATTATGCAGCACTACAGGACTTCAAGAAGGGGAAGTATTTGTAATTAAAATAAGTTTAAGAGACTGATAAGCTTTGCTGCTGATTTTTTATCCAAAAAGAGAAGAGACGGCTTCAGTCACAACTCTTCAGGTTCCTGAATGTGCAAAAATCCTCTTAGAATCAAATGGAAATCAAAGCTGCTCTATCAAATTATAAATCTCATTTGCCACACATAGCTGGTTCAGTCAATGAGACCGAGTAGCAATAAAGTCATGGCGGTAGTAGGAGTGAGATCACAATGAGTAATCCTGTGCAACTCTCTCACACAGCAAACCATGTGCAACATGGCTACCCTACCACTCAGGTCTCCATTTTGGTACAGCCACAATGCCCAGTTAAATAAAGCAGAGTGGCCTAGCTAACTAGCTACTAGTGTGTAGGCACTCAAACACCAAAGAGGGTTCGACTCACCAAACACAACTCCATTAAACATCAGTTAAAAAGCTACATCAAGATGATGCTAAAACAAATGGTACATGAGGAAACTCACCGGGTATCGGACAAACTCAACGCAAGGTGGCTCGCAGGTGCAATGTGGCCCAGTAAATCTCCGAACCTTTTTGTAGGTAAAACTCCTCCCCCTGTTCTTGTGATTGTCCAATTGCCTTCCTCTGTACTCCATATTTAGTCATTTGTGCACATCACAGTACCAGCAGCACACCTGGTTTGGCTTGTTCAATCAACTGATCTGAGTCTTCAGACAGCTAATTGGTCAGCCTGTGTGCTCTTGGTAGGTTGGAACAACAACCAACAGCCACACCTCACCTTTGTGGAGCAGTTTCTCTCTCTGAACAAACTGCAAATGCTTTTGGACATGTTTCAGTTGCTTTCATTCAATTCTCTGCTGCAACATTATCATTTGCTTATGTTGTGTCAGTAAAACTAATGGTCCTCATTTCATTGCTTGAATACTTACACACAGAATTGTTTTATTAGGTATCATATCATATTTTATACCTTTATAATTTTTTTCCTGGTCCAATATACAACATTGGCTAGCTTCCTTAGACACTCTTTAGGGACATAGTCCCTGAGAAAGAGAGAGGAGGAAACCATCTAAACAAGTGTGGGATAATGTCTGTTTTCACCACTCAGATCTGCTCAGACAGTGGTTTGATTTTCTCTGGCTGGAGGAGGAGGGTCTATGACCAGATGGCCATGCATGCAGCCATGGATGTAGCATGTGAAGACATCTCAGCAGAGTGATGGAGAAGGTGGATCCACCACTCCAGGAGATACCGTCCTCATTGCACTGAAGGCATGATATTTGTAGTTAGGTAGATGAAAATATGTGGCCAGACAGACAGAAACGTCCAGATGTACAGGAATCAGTCTGGGGAGGCATTACCCCTCCACCCAGAAATCTTATTGGACCCCCCCACACAGTATTTTTAGATTTTTATTGCAATTGATTGTGTCAGCTGAATATTCATTGTTGTATATTGGACCCCCTGAAACAACTTTGGCCACTTCCTGCCCACCCCAAGTAAAAACTTCTGGCTCCATCACTGACAGGAGTGATTTACTGTATGTTCAGTTACAATATGAACTGTTTTAGTAGACTGTTCACATCTGTGCAGACCTCTACCAAAAGAGTGTTTCTTCTAAATAAATGACTGTAGTGTATTTTCCTCTTGCACAGTGCTGTAGAACTGCAAAAAGCATATGCAGTAAAAATGTGAAACATACAGTACAGGCCAAAAGTTTGGACACGCCTTCTCATTCAATACGTTTTCTTTATTTTCATAATTTTTTACATTGTAGATTCTCTCTGAAGGCATCAAAACAATGAATGAACACATGTGCTCAACAAAAAAAAGTGTGAAATAACTGAAAACATGTCATTTTCTAGATTCCTCTAAGCAGCCACCCTTTACTCTGATTACAGTCTTGCACACTCTTGGCATTCTCTTGATGAGCTTCAAGAAGTAGTCGTCTGAAATGGTTTTCCAACAGTCTTGAAGGACTTCCCAGAGACACTTAGCACTTGTTGGCCCTTTTGTTTTCACTCTGCGGTCCAGCTCACCCCAAACGATCTCGATTGGGTTCAGGTCTGGTGACTGTGGAGACCAGGTCATCTGGCACAGCTCTCCATCACTCTCTTCCTTGGTCAAATAGCCCTTGCACATCCTGGAGGTGTGTTTGGCGTCATTGTCCTTCTGAAAAATAAATGATGGTCCAACTAAACGCAAACCGTATGGGATGGCATGTTGCACCATGCTGGTCCAGTATGCCTTCAACTTTGAAGAAATCCCCAAGTGTCAACAGCAAAACACCCCCACACCATCACACCTCCTCCTCCTTGCTTCACAGTGGTAACCAGGTATGTAGAATCCATCCGTTCACCTTTTCTGAATAGCACAAAGACACAGTGGCTGGAACCAAAGATCTGAAATTTGGACTTATCAGACCAAAGCACAGATATCCACTGATCTAATGTCCAGTCCTTGTGTTTCTTGGCCTAAACAAATCTCTTCAGCTTGTTGCCTCTCCTTACCACTGGCTTCCTAGCAGGTATTTGACCATGAGGGCCTGATTCACCCAGTCTCCTCTTAGCAGTTGTTCTACAGATGTGTCTGCTGCTAGAGCTCGGTGTGGCATTCACCTGGTCTCTAATCTGAGCTGCTGTTAATTTGCGATTTCTAAGGCTGGTGACTCGGATGAACTTATTCTCAGCAGCAGAGACGACTCTTGGTCTCCCTTTCCTGGGGCGGCCCTCATGTGAGCCAATTTTGCCGTGGCGCTCGATGGTTTTTGCTTGCGGACACATTCAAAGTTTTTGCAATTTTACAGACTGACTGACCTTAATTTATTCAAGTAATGATGACCACTCATTTCTCTTTGTTTAGCTGTTTGGCTCTTGCCATAATATGAATTCTGCCATTTCTCCAATCGGGCTGTCCGCTGTGTATCAACCTGAGTTGTGAAAAGACAACTGATGGTTCCAACCCCATTAATAAGGCAAGAAATCCTACAAAGTAACCCTGACAAGGCACACCTATGAAGTGAAAACCATTTCAGGTGACTACCTCGTGAAGCTTGTTGAGAAAACAAGTGTTTACAGCACTATCAAAAAAGCAAAGGGTGGCTACTTTGAGGAATCTAAAATATAAGACACATTTAGAGTTACCCAGTTTCTCCTGTGTAACTTTACATTAGTTTTCCAGTGGATGTACAGTACAAGTAGTGCGTAGCACTGTCTTGAGCATTTTCAGGTAGTGTCAAGTTCTGTAAATACATTGGAAAGCACTTACAGAGTAAACTGTCATGATGGAAACATGACTAAGCCATTTCACTGTCTTGGTCACAAACAATGTTGTCAGTACTTCTCACTTCAGTTTCACTGATTTAAACACTTTAGTGATGAACTATGAATTTTGAGCAGCTTTTGCAGGTTATCCAATAGATTTGTCAGTTTGTACAAATTGTTTTGAGAAATTCCCCAACTGTTGTGCAAATGTTAATAGTGATGTAAGAAAAGCACCAAAGTGATCAAGAGAAAGCTATAATTTAATATACTGGGGTGACCAAACATCTTCTTTTACACCAACATGTCCTCTTTCTTCATCCTGTCCAGGGTGCCCAGGGGGAGTTTCTTACTCTGAGCAACTGTTTTCAGCCTGCTTTCAGACATTCACCGATGCCCAGTGCCCAATCCCTCTACTCTCCCACTCTAACGTGTAAAGATATAGCCCTACAAGTACGGATAAACGTCATCGGTACTGGCATTACACTTTCTGTAGATCCCACAAGAGATCCAACCACACCAACAACTGACCAATCAGACGAGAGCTAGGCAATTCATTTATTTCCTGCGGTATGATCCTCACAAAAAGAGCACCAAGCACACAGGATGAAGATGTATACGTCACAGGTGAGAGATTTACCCAGACTGAACCTAAGCATTTTGGGATTATCCTGGATTCTGTTTCAACTGGTGCTTTGCTTGTTCCCCTGAGAAAACTGAGAAAAAACACACTTGAAGTCAGTCAGTCTTCTCAGTGCAAGCTCCCCAGTACTGGAACATCATACCACTTTGTATTTGTTACACTGAAACACACAAAGCTTTTAATCTTACCCTGAAATTAGGATTATTAGAAAGTCAGATTTTACTAGAGCACTTTAACACGTCTTCTCCTATCGTAACTACTCTTTCTACTGTTTTGTTGTCTTCATGTGTGCTTATGCTCACATGATCTGCTTCTTACATGTCTTCACTGTATGTGTAAGGCTGGAAGTCTTGTATGAATCCTTTAGTCGTTTAATCTCCCTGTAGCATGTTTTTTGTTGCATGATTCAGGGTTGTATTACTGTTGTGTTGATAGTCTGTCTTCTTTAGTTGCACTCCTTACTTTAATTTAATTTGATTAATTAATGTAATTACTTTTATTTAACTCACACATATACATGTGAGTTTTAGGTGGTTTTGGGTAAATTGGTAAATTGTATATTGTATATGGAAAGCTTAGTTTAATTGGTCCAAATGGTCGTGCAAAGCAAACAACTGGATAATCTCACAGGAGGAATTATGTACAATAATCACAGAGTCGTACCCAGGATCATGTAACACAATATCCAGGAAAATTGTGAGGGAGTGTTGGTGGTCAAGATCTTTGTACCTGCTTCAGGTATAAAGATCTTGACCAGGATTGGTCAGGATTTCAGAGGAGAACGAATGAAAAGTGTGGGGAGGGGGAAAGGTTGGGTCTGCTGTGAACATGATTTGATGCAAGAAAAGGTGAGTGTAGGTGTTGAAGTTATGATTAAGGTGCTCCAATTGATGTCTGTAGATGTGGAAAATGTGGAAAATGGTGTGTGTGTGGCTATTGAGGGTGTGATTAAGGTGGTCCTGTTGGTATCTAATTTAATCATGTAGGTAGCTACTGAGGTGATCAAGGTGTTTTGGTAAACAGGTGTGGAGGAGTTTGGGAGGAAGGCTATTGTTTTATGTGATGTTGAAAAGAAAACAAATCTAACAATTCCCCCATTTGATCATTGATCAGACATTGATGGTCACAATTAATGTCATTGATCGTATAGTGGTTTTCTCTCTGTTCCATAGTATGTGGACACCACCAAACTGAGTTCCTCATTTACAGGTAGAGGCAAAACCCTGTGGGAGAAATTCCCCTTCTGCCCTGTGGACCAGACAGCAACACTTGCTCCACAAGCTGTGAATATGCAACATACATTACATTACATTTCCAAGATCATAGAGTCTGAGTCATTTTTCATATTGGTGGGTCCGGTTCGAATATTCTTGTGGCTCTTATGGTGAATCTGTTCATCAAACACATTATTACTTTAAACAGTGCATACACAATCGTTATTGTATACATCATCATTGATGCAGATTTGACCCTCCCCAAGCCATGCACTTCCTTCTCTGTAGGGGGTGGCCCTTAACAAATTTGCATTTTCATAAATGTCCTTGATATAATCCATGATGTTCGCCGAGGGGTCTGGAACGTTCACAGTCCAGTATGTCCATTGGAAGGTCCACTTGTTTCAGGATCGTACACAGTCTATGATGGAATCCATCTCTCGGATCTCGTCCAGGGCCATATGGATTGTGAATGGGTATTCCAGGTGGGGGTGATGTGTCGGGTGGAGGTCATCATCAAAGTCGTTGCCAGGGTTGATGCCATCATCAGGATTGTCGTCATCATTATGATCGTTGTCATCGTTAGGATTGTTGAGGCTGGATGAGGTAGAAGGCTGCACAGGGCTGTTGTTTTGGATCCGTGTCTCCGTAGCCCATCATCCTGCACCTTCGCTTCATTTCCTCTCCAGTCCCATTTTCCTTCATCATTGGCACCATTCTGGATTTTCTCAGTGTCATTTAATTTCCTTGGTTTATGACATTGTGCAAGGTGTAGTGTAGTGCTCATCTTTATCTTGACCTCTGTCCGTTTATTTCCCTGTGTCAGCTGCTCTGTCCTCAATGTGATCCTTGGTCTGTGTTATTCCCTGCCTTGCAGCTGCTTTTGCAGTCACATCTACAGGACCATTCCCCTTTACGATCTCACCTTCAGAAACCTCGCCTCTCGCTTCTGTCACTTCTTCACCTTTTCGTGCTTCTTCCTTTGTGACTGTAGTTTTCTGTGCCGGTGATTGTAATTCATCTAACGCTATCTGCTCACCTGTCTTCACTTCATCATGGACGGTAGTCCCTGCACACCCAGCGGAACACTCTGGTCTCAATGGTGGGGACACCATGTGTGAACTTATCCACTTTTTGCAGTGGCGACTCCCTCAACTGATGGTCTTGCCCTGCTGCATCTGTGACATCTTCACAACTGAGTTTGTTTTCTTCGTCTACAGTAGGGGTCGCTATCACGGATGGGTGAGAGACAGTGGCATGTGCCATGGCAGTTTTTGGTGATTCCAGAATAGTCTCCCTTTTATCATCTGCGTCTGCACGTATGTCAAATCCATCCTTATGCTCCCTCACCACGGCCACAAGGGCACGCAGTGAGGGTCCATCTAGTTTCCCTGGCAAATAAGGTTGCCCTCTGGCTGTCGCCCAGCTTCCAAAACTGTTCATATTCACTGTCATAGAGATTATCTTTGCAGGAATCACTGTAGTTTGGTCTACATTTCTTTGCCCAGTGGCCTGTCTTGCCACATTTCCAACAGACATCATCAGATCTATGTCTACTTTCTCTCCTTTCATGTCTTCTGCGTTTGGCCCTATGCTTGTTCTCACTTGGATTTAGGGCTCTCATCATAATGTCTTCCTCATCTGTTTCGCCTGAAATGATTGACCTTATTTTGTGTCCAATACTGTTTCCTGCTTTTCTAGCAGCACTGATCAACATATCGTAGGTAAAATTGGATTTTCTAAAGTGGGGGATGTCAGTTTAACAGCTTTCCTGATTCCAGGGGACAAACTCTGCAGCAGGTTGCTCTTCAGGGCACCATGATTGCTGTTACCTATGTTTTCCTCAATCAGGCCAATTATACCTGAATGCCTTGAGAAAGTTTCTGTGTATCTGTGTGCAAAGTCATCTATGTATTCGTTATTGTCTCTGGGTGCATTCACTAACTTTTGACCAATCAGTGGTTGCGTTGGTTGCATTCTGGATCCGGTCACAAATTGCATTCAAACCATCAACCAGGTTTTGTTGATTTTCTCCAATGCCATTCCCAAGTCTCAGTTTGTTTGCCTCTATCGTGTTTAAAACTGTGCACAGTATCGCCTCACCATCAAATGGGTGGAGCTGGTAAATACTGCGCAGTATTAAGAAATACTATTAACCTCTTGCCCAGGAACTGCAGTTGAAAATTAGCCACTTGGCTAACACTGGCACATTTGCAATCATGTCGATTAGCTGTCCCTGTTAAAATCAACACATAAAATAAAAACATAAAATAAACAAAGCAAAGACACAACAAAGAAAGTATTTCTCACTGGAACGTTTTATTTGAATTTGTAAATCTCATAATAATTAAAAAAAACTAAATTAACATGTGGAATACATATTTCACAATAAATAAAGATAGATTGTTTCATTTGCAGCTTTTCACACACAAATAAAGACTGTGCACAAGCATCTATGAACAGAAGTGCATTCATTTGGGGTAATGCTGTTACATGTTTAGCTTTGTAATTGCAGCAGCAAACATTTCTAAACCGCCAGTTCGTAAGGATTAAGGAATACAGTGACCTTGTCTGACACCCATTCAGATTACCCATAGCAGCAGGATTTGCCAAAATAGACATAAATAAGTGTCATGAACAATCATACTTTCTTGTTTTGAGGCAGATAATAACACATTGTCTGTTGTAAGGATTGCACGACGTGTCCGAATGGTTAGGAATGAAGCGCTCAGTTTAGCTTAGTAATACTTTAGTTTCTGAGAACACTATCTTCTGATTGTCCTGTCTGGAGCTTCAAATACCGAAAAATAGCCACAAAGGCACTTAAACATGGGTGTTTATCAAACACCACCTATCAGATGTCTGTGCAATACTGCAGTATTTCTGGAGGATTATGCTACTTAACAATGCTGTGTTAAACTCTATAGATAAAATCTCTGATTTAAATCTAAATAACCCTAGAAGTATATATATATATATATATATATATATATATATATATATATATATATTTGTGTGTTCCACAGACATGATGCTACACCCCTAAACTACAATACCTGGTGCACTGCACATGTCAGAGTCTGGAGCGGGGGCAAAATTGATGAAGATCAGCTGTGAGTCTCATATCAACGTGGATGGAATGAGAGGAAGAGGACACGATGGCACTTCTGTTGTTACTTATCTACGCAAAGCACGAGGATGTACAGGACTCTTCAAGTTTGTTCTTACAAGTATGCGATGGCACAAAAAAACACAGCATCTGTACATCTGGATATATAAAGTATAGTAAATGCTTTGTAAAAAAAAAAGAGAGCGAGCAAGAGAAAAGAGGGAGAACTCCACTTCTAGCCCTCTTGATGACACAAAGAAACAACATCATAGAAAAATGATCGTGGATGTGAACAAAGGGCCCAGGCGGTATCATTAATTCTCTACCATTTTCAATCCTTCTGGTCATTATCTTTCTCTCAGCTGCTGACTAATTTCACAACAAGACTAGACGATCTTTGAAAACTGTGTGTATAGCACCGTGGAGCCTCCGGCTCTCAGCGCTGTGGAATGTACAGTAGGAAACATCAGTCAGCATTTTGGCATCCCCATGACCTGAATGAGCACAAATCCACTGATTCAAGAGATTAGCGTTAATCTTCTCTACTTCATTGCCCCCCTCTAACCACTTGCAAGGAAAAAAAAAAGTGAAGTATAAAACACCCAAACCCCGTACAGAGTGAATCCAGAACACTAATTAATGAAACCTGTGAGGAGGAAGTCTGGCTGATGTCTCTTGCTGCAGTGAGGCCGTGCAGACTGTGGTTTTCCTGAGTGTAAAACTGTTGCTGTGGTTCTGGGATTGATGGCACTTGTGCAGTAAACTAGACATCACTCGCCAGACTTGCGTGGTATCCAGACTATTCTTCTCTTAGCCTGATAAAAATCTGTGAGAATACAGAGATAAAAGACAAAGAATAGTTTGTTATTAGTACACCTTCACAGGTAAATAAAAAACAATGTGGCAGCTTTGACTGGATGTTCTCAGACATTTGATATCAATGACTAAATATCTGAGACATGTTTCGTACTGAATAAAACTGGACCCGGGTCACAACTGCATTGTCGTTGTACCTGTAATGTTTGTCTGCTTCCTCTTCAGACCTCTGCTCTCTCGCCTCTCGGGCGTCTTCTCCAGCTTCTCGCATCTCTTCGGCGAACACGGGATGTTCTCCTTCTCATTGGAAGCCTGCTTCACCCTTCCTCCGGCGGCCACAGAAGTCGAAGCCGCTGCCTCCGTCAGCCTCTGGCCTCTAACCTGACCCAGCATGCAGGACCTGTAGAGCAGTGGCACCTTGGTGCAGGGAACACCCTCCCATTTGTAGTCGCCGCTCTCTAGAGGTTTGTCAGAGATGAAATCGAAGCTCCACCGCTGAGAGGCCTCCTCCAGGTCTTTCCGTAGTGCTACTTGGTACTCAGCCTGCAGCTGCTCCGGGTCCACCGGGCCAAACAGGTTCCGGCGAACTGGGAGGTTCCCTTTGGAGGTCAGGATTCGCTTCTGGATGGACATGATTTTGCACTGCAGGATATAAAAGAGATAGAGATAGAGAGAGAAATTAGTCAGAGCTAGACAGCTGCAATCAAGGTGATCTTTCTGATCTACACATTTCCAAAAAGAAATATAGCAATTATCACAGAAGAAAATATGCAGTCAGAGCCTCAAAGTAGGAAGAAACTCACTCCAGGGCCCCTGACAGTGGTAGATCCAATTCAATACAATTCAATTCAACTTTATTTAAAGTTCCATTTTCCAACAATGTCATCTGAAGACACACCTAAAGCCAGTCTGTTCTAAACACTCCAACTCGAGCCCATTATCAATCAAAATCTCTTTACTGCACGTCATCTATTCCCTTTACTCAGTCCTGTCCCTGCTTTTGCCCAAAAGAATAAAGCTGTGACAACTGTGAACAAATCTTAAAAATTAAAAAAGAAATCATTTCCAGTGTGTGGTTAAAATGCCCCAATGCAAATAACAATATCATAAAATAACTCAGAACAATATCACCACATCACAAACACAAAATTACAATAAGTGACACTGGGTCATCTGTTTTAAAGCTTTTAAAAGAGTAATTCTATCTTACCATAGCTCTAAACAGATCGAGAGTCGTCTCAAAAGCCGATACAGCATCTCAGGCTCTTCCTAATGGGCAACTCTTTATATTCGCAGCCTGGCCAGCGTCTGACTCACTGGGCCCTCCTCACTGGTACATGCCTGGACATAGTCTGAGGCAGACATGTGAGAACAAGTTCTCAGCAGGGGCGTGAGTTCACGGCACACGCCACTGGGTGGCGCTGCCAGGCCCTACTCTACTCCACTGATATGTCTGAATTTAGCACTTGACCAAGGGAGCTCGGAGCAGGGCTGAAAATAAATGTGTGGCATGTTTTAAGTGTTTTCTTTCTCACATTTTCGAGAGTGAAAGTTAAAACGGAGGTGGTCTGAACCACAGACAGGAATCAGATGTGTGCCGGGAGGATGGTAAGTCATTACAGTCATCCAGGAAGGGCTGGGCAGGGTTCCCATGAGAGGCCAGAATAAAAGAAGGAAAGAGAAACCTCAGCCCACCCTAATTATCCGGCACTTTAGGGCAGAGCAGGTCGTTATAATTAGGATAATAATGCATGAGACTAATGAAGTTTTAGGATGATTTTTTTTCTCTCTCTCTCTCTCTCCAAAAACAGAAGTGACAGTTTCAGTCTGACAGCTTGGGTGCCTGCAGATGGGCAAAAAAAAGAAAGAAAAGAAAAGAGGATAGATGGGAAGTAGAGGCTGCTCTGTGGGACTGGTGTAACAAGCACTACATATTACACATTCAGCTGACATTTTGGTATTCGTAAAACAAAGCTATTGGTGACATGGGGTTAAGTACAAGAACTGGAGATCTGGAAGAACATGCTCAGTGACATCACCTCCCTGCACACACAGACACAGAGCAGTGTGAAGTCATGTCATGTGTCTTTTCTTTCTTTTTTTTTCTTCCAGGAACCACACTTCACCACACTTCATTCATGTCGAGCTTCACTGGAAGAACCACATGACAACTTCCACACACACTGCTCAGGGGCTTTTTGTGTGTGTGTGTGCTACTCCATGCTACAATGTTTGAGTTTTACTATTTAGTTTCACATAACTGAGGAGGGTTTTTTTGTGTCTTTTTGTTCATCAAAGCATAAATATACTGTCACCAAGTACTTTCTTCTGTGGGGTCTGTTGTCTCTCTGTCTGTTATGTGTCATGAGATAACAGTTATTGTGAGGTGGTGCTTTAGATGCAGTGGAATTTAATTAAAGTCCAGATCCCTTGAGATCTTTGGTGAACTCCAACAGTGCTTTTTTTGTGCCCTGCCCCTACTCCCTATAAGCTGCCACAGTGGGGAAATTGATGACCAGTGTGTTTTAATCATGGGTTTCCTCTGACCTTTCCCCACCCACTGTTACATAACGGAGGACCTGGTGTCCTCAGCTCAGGTGGGTTCTCAGAGGAACCTGCTCCAAACTGGAGGTGTGGAGTAAACCTACTACAGGCTTGTCCCTAATGGGCCTGAATAAATGGAGGGTGGGGTAACTGAATGCGGGGAGCCCCACCAGTGCCCTCAGTACCCCTTGAACGCACACACATACACATATGCATTCCCACTCAAGACACATGTTCGTTCAGCCCCTCCTCCTCCTGCAGCTCGCACGGGATAGGACTTCATGGTACGAGGAGGGCGGAACTGGAGGAGGAAAAGGAGGAGGAGGTTGTGATTCAAGGCTGTGGCGGGAGAAACCGGCTCTCTCCAGAGGAGGAGGAGGAGCAGGAGCAGGAGACCCACCCCGGTTTACTACAGGGCTCCACGTGAGACTGCAGCCCGTGTCAGGCAAGTCAAGCCAGGGCTGTCACAGCATCCCGGACCTCCCCTCCCCTCCTCACACACACACACACACACACACACACACACACACACACACACACACACACACACACACGAAAAATACCTCAAGGAGCCTGTATAGGTGAACTAATTTGTTTTCTATACTACAGTTATGATTGAAAACCCAAAACTCAACGTGACACGTTAAAATAAAGCTGTATGAAGTTCACACAGCGGTGGAAGATATTACATCTGTTAGCATCTGATTTATGAGAGTGAAGAAAAAGAGAATTTATAGACCCAAGAGCCAGATTGTACAGGCATACTTTTCACACATAAATCTACTAAATGTTTCTGGGAGGCTCATAAAACGCAAAAAAGAGGGGAAAAAGATAAGTAAAAGATAAGTTATTGTACTCACAAGTTAGAAGTTCTACTTCAGTCGCAAGCCTGTTGAATCAGCTGTTCGTCTTCCCTTCTTGTTTCTCTGATGTAAACAATACAAAATTGTGGAGAAATGACACCTCTCGATGAATCAGCCACAATCTTGGTCAGTGATGGGAAGAAATAAACTCCTCGATCATTCCTTCCGAGTGTCCTGGCAGACTCTGGTCAGACAGAAAGTTTTTATCACCTCCGGTGGGCGGACCCGACTTCGCTCCCGTGCAGGGGCGGGGCCTCTCTCCTCACACGTGGATTTAGCCCGGTAAACACATGAGCACACGTGAAAGTCTGGCTCCCAAGACCGGGAGGAAATTCCAGCTTGGGACCAGGCTGCAGCTGCAGGCGAGTGCATGCTGCGCGGGCACGATAAATAGGGGGGATGTCGATCGGGAGCGCGCAGCTCCAGACAATTTACTGCACTTGTAAAAGTAACACAGTGACTGGGTTTACATGGACTGTAGTGTTCAGAATGATTTATTTATGAGTGCCAGATCATAAGTGTTACTTGAGGACACTTCATTTAATCAGAGAACATAAATGAACAAAACAGACCCCAACAAACTGTGAGCATCGAAAGTGAGGAAAAACTGCCCTTAACGGTCAGAAACCTCAGACAACCAAACTCAGAGAGGGCAGCCATCTGCCCTGACTGGTTGGCTTGGCAGAGGAACTTGTGTAATGAGGACAGTAGCAGGAGAAGTAGTAGTTCTCAGGCATTTCCCAAATCCAACTCCATCCAAGTGGCTCAGAGATGATGGGCAGTAGCTTGGAGAAGAATGTATCCACCAGTGTTTGATGTAATTAAGACAGCAATATGAATATGTGTTAGTAGGAGTAACACAGTGGCTGGGCTTACATGGACAGTACTTATCTGAAAACTGACTTTAAACAACTTTTGAACAACAACTACGCTGTTTCTGTGTATTTAGAGCATTTCATTCATATTCCTGTTTACATGGAGAAGAGCACAGTAGGATTAAAGCATCATATCCCTTTTGATAATGTCTTAGTCAGGTTACAAGGGTCTTTCATTGTACACTTTAGAGCTTATTGAGCTATTATAAATTTATTTGACTTATATTGCTATATTTGATGCATTTTGGCATGAGGATATGGCTCACATGGAGTACAGTTCTGCATGTATATTGCACATACATTTTTCCACTTAATTTCTTCTTTGTCTTCTATTTTCTTGTTCTATTTAAATGTGATTATCAATTAACTCTTCCTGGAGGCAAAAGTGAGCACAAAACTATTCCTGGTTCAGAATCAAATTCAGATTCTCTAACTATTTATCTCAAGGATACATTTGTGTGAAGAATTTTTCTCTTTTTATCAAACTTGTTTTGTTGTGAAAATATTGAAAAATACTCTTACAATTTGGGCCTTTTACTGAAACATGAATGAGCTCTCCACTGTAAGAGCATTGTCACAGGGGTTTGTAACCCTCCCAGCATTCCTTACAGGTTTGTTAAGCGCTTTTCTCAGGAGTTGGCCCAACCCTGTCTTTTTTTGTTGTCGGGTGCAGGTTTGTTTATCTCGGCAACAGGTCATGCAGCAGACAGCTCTTCCTCACTCTTCCTGATCATTTCAGGCTGCTTCCCTGCACGCCTACAAACCAGAACTCCACCTGCCGCGTGCAGGATGTGGAGGCCCACACCACAGTGAAGCCTTTGAGTGGAACACGCTCAGACCTGGAAGCCGCCCAGCTACGTTCAGAGGCAGCATGCACTGAAGTGAATCACGTTTTTCATCCAGTAGAAGGCCAAAATGAGGGCAGGCAGCTGCGTTGCTGCAGAGAGAAGCTCTACGGTTGTGCACCGTGGATGTTTCATTGTCTCTCTGGCAGCTGCACAGTGCAGAGGGTCTGCGAGCAACGAGAAAATCATCTTTCCCATCG
Organism: Karalla daura; assembly: GCA_029224185.1. NCBI lineage: Eukaryota > Metazoa > Chordata > Actinopteri > Chaetodontiformes > Leiognathidae > Karalla > Karalla daura. The sequence goes on from CM055188.1 coordinate 28,927,953, forward strand.
TGTGCCGCATCCTGAACAACCCTTTGTTTTGCAATCACTGGGAAAACATAAAAGAATTTGGAGCCACTGCATGAACCACGGTTAACCATTTACTAAGAGATACAAGGTCACAGAAGGACCTCAGCTCGCTGCAACTTTATTACCCACCACTGTGGTTGTATAAGACACATCTGACCATAACATCCTAACACGCGATTCTGTGCCCTTTATACATAAGTGAAGTCATTAAAATTACGATCCCAGAGACAAGAGGACGCCTCTTATCAAAGGTTCTGTGGTGCGGAAATGCAACATGCTTTCAAATCCTATATTTTGCAATAAAATACCAATATTTTTGATTGAACATGCACAAACTGAAGCCTGGACAGATGTGAATCATAATACTTTGTATTTCCTCTCCACTGATGACAACATACAGATTTACTGAACTGAACTCCTCACCTGGCAGGAAAGGTACAGCATTAAGTAACTCAACGTTGGACATGCATGGACACATTCCTGGAGGACTTCTTTAAAGTCTGCGTTTCTGTTTACCTCATTTACCTACAGCACAGACGGTTTTCTCTGTAATAGCCCTGAGTCAGAGCAGTCTGTCAAGCTCTAAACCAGATTCACTCTAAATTAGTCATCTTAAGTAACAGAGTGAATGAGCAATGGCATCCCTAACCATACAAGTAAGACTATTCAGATAAACATTAAAACATTTTTAATACTTTATGCACCCTCTAACCTTTAGTGAAATTATTTCCATGTCACCTCCTACTTAGACATTTCTCTTCCTATTAGAAGCCTCTCAGAAGTCTTCCTCCTCCTCCACGCGCCAGGATCAAGTCTCACCGTTGAGGATAAATTCCTTGAAAAAGAATTTCCTCACTGGGATGGACTCTTTGTATAGGGGAAACTTCATGAATGCAGCCCCAGGAACCACAACCCTTGGTCAGGAAATAGCACAGCGCAGGACCTACCTGATAACCACAACATGCTGTCTTTACATATAGACTTCACATAGATTGCATCAGACAAGATATAGGGTGTTAATGAGTGCTAAAGTGCTGTTCTCCCTTGGAAAACCACTGCAAAAGTATGACACACTATTTATGATCATTAATCTGACAGAATACGTTGGAGATATCATTCTAGAGCATGTGTGAACAAGTTATTACTTTGTGTGAACAAGGTCTTATTTTGTGTGTACAAGATAAAAAAAACAACTGATGGGACTGTGCTGTCATGTATTGTTATTACGGTTTCTGTTATTTATCATTAATATGACAGAATATGTTACAGATTACATTCCAAAGCAAGTACTTTAAATCAGTAGTGGAATGCATGATTCAAGAAACCCTACCACCTCACACACTATTCACACATGAGTGAGGAATATTATGAAGGGACATTCAACACCCCAACAATAAACTCTTCCAGTGGCTCTCCAGCCAGGCTCAGGCAGAGGAAGAGCTTCTTTCCCCATCAGAACTTTGAACTCACTTTTCTTCCTCTTAAAACTCATCCCCACAGACATCTGTCACACACCTCCACACACATAATACCAAATTCCAAAATACATTTGCCCTAAATGTGATAGTACATCGTATATGTTTTTCTTAATTTCTTATGCTCCATGATTACAATGTGTATAGATAACAACTGATAATGATGTGTATAAAATAATAATTCTGACAATTTACCGAAATATTAATGGATCATTCATTACATTGATAATAATAATGTTTATGGATAACATAATATTGTGTATATAGAATATCAAGAAATATATACTTACATACAGGATACGGAATGTATGTATCATTGTGTAAGGCACTTGGTGCTACATGCTAATGTATGAAAAGCGACTGATTGACTGGTTGATTGAGAAATGTCTTAATGTCTTCAAGCAGTGTCTCAATGGTAATATCTTGCATGCATAGTCTTATTCTATTTATTTTCTGGTTTCACAGTTGGGTTTGCCGCAAAACTAAAACAATTTAGTTCATTTGCACATGACAAATTATAGAAAACCTCGGGCCTTGAATCTGTATTAAGTGAACAAACACGGGCAGTGCCACGAAGCCTATAATTAGTAGTTAGCAGCGTTGCAGTCCACGCCTCGCTGTAGTCTCAATCCAGTGACTCTCGCGCCGTGGGGCCACATAAGTTACATAACACTGGGTGGAAATACCACCACGTTCTCGGTGGATTTTCCCGCGAGTTCCTTGAAGTGCCACAGATCGTCTCTGTGGAAACCGTGACTCATCGTCTCTGTGACGTCACCGAGGGGGAGCTTGAGTAACACGTGGAAATGCGCGCGAAGATTTGACAGAGCTGCTCCCTCTCTGTGGTGTGGAGCCGGTTCACGTGGACTGTGTGCGTGAACTGGGAGCCGTGGGTGTTGCCGAGAAAAACAATTGGACGGTGGGAGAAAACACGCCGCTATAAGGCTGTCAGTGGACCAGAGGAAAGCCCGGGAACGGGATTATGAAAGCGACTTTTTTAGGTATCATTCTGAAATGAAAGTGTGATCATTGTAGGTGTCATTCTAACTTAGGACACGTTACTATTTAGTGTGTGTGAGAGAGGTGGATATCCATATCTATCTATCTATCTATCTATCTATCTATCTATCTATCTATCTATCTATCTATCTATCTATCTATCTATCTATCTATCTATCTATCTATCTATCTATCTATCTATCTATCTATCTATCTCTACATATATACACACACACAAATAAATAAATAAATAAATATGTGTGTGTGTGTATATATATACACACACACACACATATATATACGCACACATATATATATATAGAGAGAGATATTATCATATTTCATGTATGTTCTTAAGAATATACAGTGACTTTATCAGACACACAAGGACACCATTATTTGAATGGCTTATCACCTCCCTATGCTGGTCAAATGATTCAACTGTTAGTCAAGAAGGTTACGTAACAACCTGACAGTGCACAGTATGTACAGAGGCGGAGAAAGAGAGTGAGAAAGGGGCATGAACCCACAGGGTTACTTTCCCTCAGGCTGACTTGGCTTTTTTTTTTCCTTACAGGATTTATCAAATGGGACTCATTCATTTCCTCTTGCTCTGAGATCTCAAATCTCCAATGAGTCAGACTTCCCTTTGAGTTACTTTAGCGCTGGAGCTTAAAGCAGACATGGATTGAAAGAGCAATGCATTCATTATTGTAAGTATAAAACCAGACGGCGCGTCTCATTTTGTTTTTTTTGTTTTAAAAGGGACCAAGAATTATGTATACAAAATATACACATTCACATCCCCATTCACTTCCATTCCAGCTACTGGAATGTATGCTGATGAAATAAAGAATGTGATGCAAAATACAATGGTGACACTAATGAGAACATTATCAGAATACCTGCCATTACTCAATCAAGTTAATAATCACTCGCACACTTTGGTGAAGTTTCCCTGTTTTTTTTCCCAAATATCAAATTGAAAGACAGTTGAAACATATATGCCTATCTATATATGTCTGTGGAGATTCTCATTCATCCAGGTCATGGTATGCAATGTTCAGTTAGTCAAGCAACTGGACTTCTTCTGGGGTTTGAAGACGTTTCGTCCTTCATCCGAAGGGCTTCTTCAGTCCAACTGAAGAAGCCCTTCGGATGAAGGATGAAACGTCTTCAAACCCCAGAAGAAGTCCAGTTGCTTGACTAACTGAACATTGGCTATCCATATATGCTTATGCTTTTGCATATATGTATTCACCCCATAGCTTTATTGCTCCAGTTAACTGTGCAAACTTCCCAAACTCCAGCAAGGAATGTTAAGTCACATGTTCACTCATGTGAGTAGCAGGTAAGAAAGTTCATGTGGTTGCCAGTTAAGCATTAAAGAGACAAATAAATAAGGACTGTAAGTCTTTGTTCAAAAATGTCTGAGTACAAGGATCAATCAACATAGATCCTGTGTTAAAATATATGTGATTGTATCATCTATCAGTTTGATTTTTTTTTTAATGTAAAAGATTTAAAACCACAGCCCACTGCAGAAATTCCCTGTTCTCTGTAATTCCATATTCTGTGTTGCAAGTGGATAACCTCACCGACCCCATGGTAAGGACAAATATAACCTCAATAGCACCACCAGGTGGTGTGGGTCACTTGCATGTAAACTTAAAATTCTGTATCAAGAAGTGTTACAAACTGCTGCCTACTAAACGACAATCACTAAGACTTAAGTCAACAAGCTTAATCTGGATTACACAAACACTGATGCTGTGCAAAGTGCCATTGTGTTGGAAAAATAAACAAATCAAGAAAACAGAAGAAACACAGATCTGCCTGTTAAATCCAAAGTGTTTTATTGAGACCATTTCACAGAGTATCAAACAATGAAAATGGAAAACTTCAATGAATATGAGGACCTGTTTATTACAAATTTCATTCAAATAAAAAGACAGAGAAGTCAAAATCACCCTAAACCATAATCCCCAAATTTTACCAAGTTTGAGGGCAAAGACTACACCATGGATAGGTTGCCAGTTCAATCACTGTATGTGCGCACACACACAACATTCACTCACATATAGGAGCAGTTAACAACCTTAATGTTCATTCGTTAACTGTGGGAGGAAATTGGAGAGCCCAGAGGAAACCTACAGAGAAATGCCAAGAATATTCAAACTTCACACAGATTTGAACTGGCAACCATTCAGAGGCCCATCCCAAATCTGTTCACCTTATAAGGTCATTCCTTGAGGGTGGGTGGAGATTAACACAATAAAAAATGTGGAATATGGAAAAAATATAGAAGTACTCACACCAAATCTGAACTACACAGTACATTCAACAACAATTAACAAAATTCACCACTCCTAGCTAGTGAAATGGAATGCTGGGCAGCACGATGGGGCATCGCGCCTGTGAATACCAACTAAACGGGTTTGAAAATTACCAAAGCAGAGGAGAAATCACTATTTCCAATAATGTTTAGGGGGGGGGGGGGGGGGGGAGACAATAAAAAGAAAATGTGAGGGGAAAAAAAAAACAAAACAGACACCTAAATGGCCGTGATGGCCATTTAAACTTCCAGACTGAAACATTGTCTGTACAACTTCTCGTCTTCAGCTCCAATTCCTATGACAGACTATTTTCTTTCCGCAGATATGGAGCGGCTGTGGAGACAGGAAAAATAGTTTAAGAAATAGTTCAAAACTATTGTTCAAACCTCCCCTTCAGGGAGGACTAGTAACCTTAAACTAACTCTTATTAAAATGAATTTTAGTACCTCCTGGAACGAGAGAAAGACCTCGAAGGTCTGTGGTTCCTCTCCCGGGAGAAGGATCTCTCCCTCCTCCGGTCTCTGGAGAAAGACCTGCAAATAAGTCAGAAACAAACGGTTTAGAAAGACCCTATTTGTTAAAAGGAGAGACTTTGATGACCGGCAGCTTTCGTCTAATAAGTTCAGACAAAAGAAGGGCTATATGACACATTGTAATTCTGGCTTCTCAGCAAACAGATGATCAAATCAATATGTTCGATTCCTGACCAATATTAAGACCATGTAACTTTGGAACTAATCTGGAAAATGTCACATGCCAACGTATGCCTTATCGTCAGAGTGAATTTCAAAGTGCTACATCTTTGTCATTTTAAAGGTAAATGTGAAATACCTGCTTCGACTGCGGCTGAAGCTTCTCCTGCGTGGGGATCTATGCAGAGGAAAGAGAATGGGGGAAATAAAACACGTGTTGGGGACACAACCACTGTACAGCTCCACACCCTTCAACACAACCTTTGTCTTTCTCAGTAACTCACTCTGAAATCAAACACTTGGGTGCTTTTTCCAAGAACACAATTATCTCAATCAGAAATTTAGAAAAACTCACTGGCAATGGACCTTATGCATAAAGATAGCAGGTGCCCAGCAATTCTCCCACCTATCCCACAGTGTCACAGTTAAATTAACTCTGGTCTTTGACTCTGAAGCCATGGAGCAGGTTCGAGACTCCAGGAGATGATTGTGGATTGAAAGCCACTTTTGCACCGAAAGAAACTTTCCACAGTTCCTGGAACTGCATTTTTATGAGGTAGGTACTGAAACTATGAGTCTGAGTTCACATTTGTTACTACTACGGAAAATACATGAACCACCAGACATGAAAAACCCGAGTGAGGTGGACAGATACACTGTAAGGAAACTGGAAACTATCTAAACTAACTGAACTAACTTTATAAGTAACAGCTTGTGTATCCAACCCTCATCTAAGCAACATTTGCAGGATGTTGGTCCATCAACTGCTGTGTTGCTCCTGGGAACTGAGTTCCAGTAAATATGAAGTGTAAAAGTGGCAAAAGACACTGGGGCCCTGGTGTGGAAATAAAAAAACACTGAGGCACCATCTATATGAAACTGGCCCACTACACTTACTGTGAGAACACAAGGAACTGGTGGCTAGTAACAAAACCAAAACACTGGTCACTGGGAACAACAAAAACAAAACCAGCTGTCTCTTCACTTTCAAAACTGTAATCAGCATTGTACTGAATGAAGCAGGAAAACTTACTAGTATTTTTGGTTTTCAACAAGCTAGATATGAAGAAAGGGAGGCAGACAGTCGGCCGGGTATGTAGAATAGGCTGAATAGGACTGGCCAGATGCCGCAAGGTGATGGGGGCTGGCTGTAGCTTTTTTCCTGCTTTAATTGGTTAGCCCAAGGCTGCGAAATACGCTGATTGGTCGAGAATGTGAGGTGTGCCTCTGCCGTTTGGGTTAAGGTTGAAGGAGGAGGAGGTTGAAAACGGCATGCTGAGGTACCAATGGGTTGGTGCAACCTGGCGACTGGCCGTGCCTGGGTCATGTGACAGCACCAGCCAAGCTGGACTTAGTTGACTGACAGAGGGTGGTGAGAAGAGTCATGGTGGTGGCTCTGCAACGGGTTTCATTCTTATTAATATAGATGAAAAATAAAAGGCATCCTCAAACAAAAAAAAAAATACATCACAGATTTCTGACACAGAATTGCCCAATCATATCTCACAGACCAATTTTGAAACTATAAAGGATTTGAATTAGAGGTGGCACAATTGACACAACATTTTAATTACAATCCCAAAAACACCAATAAATACCAATACCTTGTCTCAGCGCAGCATTTTACCTAAATCGCACCATTACTATTGTTGGAAGACATTCTTGTCCATCATAATCCATGGAGTTGTAAATTGTAGCAACTGGATTGTAAATTCGTTGAGACGTTTCATCTCTTATCCAAGAAGTTTCTTTTGTTCTACTCTTTGATTTAACCCCCGCTGTTAACTGCAAACTACCAAACTACTTTTTGCTGCTCTTTCCATTCGTCTTACCCTCCTAATACGTTTAGCTGTAGTCTAGCTGTTGAAGGTAAACTTCAGTCCAGACCCGAAGAATTACCATTCTTTGTACTGAATTGCAAAAATGTGGCTGCTTTCCTCCAGTGGCGGCTGCAACAAAATGTTGTCTAAATAACATAAAATCAGCTAAAATAATATCGGGTATGCTGGCGTTTACCTGGTTTAGTTGGAGTAACCAAAACAATTAAGTGCTTGGATGAGAAGTGAAACGTCTGTTGCAGGGAATTATATAAAAACCTGTCCGTGGTAGGGACAGTGAATCGGGTCCACCTCTATTTCAAATGAAGAAACCTTTCAAGTTTGCACTTCATGAGAAACTTGAAAAAATAAAGCCTTAAAGGCTAGCTCTTACGATGTAAATTGCAATAGAAAGGTGTCACTACATAATCTTGAATACTGTCAGATTTGATTATTAGGTCATGAATGTTTATGTCTGCTTCTGAATAATCTATGGAGCCCCTGAGGTCCCATCAGGTAATTATGTTATAGGCACACAATAACTGACTCGAAAGTTGTGTGGACCTTTGAGGCATGAAATTTGATGAAGATGATTATCTTCTTGTGTGCACAAGACAATTATCTTGAGGGACACAATCACTAACTCATGGGACATCAGGTGATCCACGATATTAACAACAGGCAGATGAACTCTAGAAATGCCTAGGCTCAGGAAACATAAGCATTTACCAGGAAACAGTGTGGATAAGAAGACAGAAAAAGATGTTTTTTTTTAAGATCACAAAGGTACAAGAATAAAAACATGTTCTGTCTGATGGTCACTGTCAAACAACTGTGTGGGTCACCTTCGCCGGGGTGGTGGGCTGCGACGCCTGCCGTAGTCCTCCCGGTCCCTGGGACGTCTGCCCCACGAGGGAGGGATACGAGAGCGGCTGCGCTTCTCACCGCTGGACAGCTCAACACGTGCCCGGCAACCACACAAGGTCCTGCAAAAATGGGAGCGTGCCATAAAGCCAATGGAATCTCCACTCCTGTCTTGAAGTCAGTTCACAGGACTGCAGTTTTTCTTTCTCCAGGGGTTGATGAATGAGGTAAATGACATGTTAGCAGCAACAACAGCACACTAGGTTCATACACAGAATACACAGTAATCTATAAGTCGATTTCAGACATTCAGATCTTTCAAATCCAAGACCTCATTGCGAATTGAAGCTGTGATCAGAAACATCTGTAACTCAGACCGTTGGGGTTAAACCAGGAACCCTGGGATTAACCATGTACATTAAAATCACAAGTGACTCAATTACTCACCATAAATTCAGAGCGAGCAAGCAGAATGACATTGAATACCAACAGTTTAATATCCCATAAATTTATAATACGGACCTACCTTTTAAGGACCTTCATTTTCTTAAAATTAATATTAACACACCATTTATCAACACCCTGCGTCAAATGTAGGTGTCATGCATACAGCATGTGCTGAACATTAACTCCTGTGCTTTGTAGCTAGGTCACTTTGGTGAGACTTTCGGGGTGGGGGGTGGGGTGTGAATGCTTCCTGGGAGGAGGTAGAAAAGGGGGTAGGTGTTTTGGGGGAGGGTGTCCCAAAATTTGCAAGTTGGACGTGACAAGGAACATGCTGAATCTCAATTCTTCAGTATTGCAGTATTCAAAAAAGGCTTGAATTACAAAGGAATGGATCACCCGTGGTACAGACATTCAGATGACTTTCCAAGAGCACCTTCATCTTACTCTGTCTTCCTCCAGCCATTTCTTCTTACCTTGCACTTAAACATCTGTGCGGGAAGTCTGAAGAAATTGGTAGAAATTGGTTGTATTTTAAATGAATCTCTTGTTTTCTTGCATAAATACACATACACATTTAGTGTGTGTACAACTGAGTATTTACATGTAAATACACATATATTCCAAATGTAGGAAAGGCGTGTGGCAAGGCAGTTTAATCCTGACTGAATGTGTATGCAAAAAGCACAGAGCTTAACAGTAGTGCCTTTCTTCTTCTTACAGGAAGGAGGAAGCCAATGAGCATTTGGTTCTATCAGTGTATGCATCATCTCTGTATCTATCTACCCAGTGGCTGTGGTTGCTGGTGAAAAAGAGGAAGCCAATTTAGGCCAAGAACAACAAAAGGCTTGTAAAAATTTCCTGCAAAATAGTCAGAGGGCCGAAGTGGTGTTAAATTAAGTGTAACTTTTCAGAAACTGTTTCACAACCTGTTGTAACGCTCATAGGATCACACAACACCCTCCCTCAACATATATATTTCCACCCCGCATTTATCTTATAAGCAATTTCTCCATGCTCCTCACCTTCCATCGAGCTCTCGCACTGCGTCGCTGGCATCTCTGGGATCTTCAAACTCAACAAAGGCGAAACCTGGGGGGTTCCTGGCCACCCAGACACTGCGGAGGGGGCCGTAGTAGCTGAACGACCTCTCTAACTCAGTCTTGTTTCCATTGTTTCCGAGATTTCCGACGTAGACCTTGCAGTCGAGGGGACAATCACGATGCATGGCTGGACCTGAATCATAACGAAGAGTACCTGGTTAATGTGGATAAGCATTGGTAAAGGGCGTGTGGGGTGAGAAAATGAAAAAAAGGAAAATTCCTCAACTTGTACCATACTCTTTTAAACCGTTTGCAACGTGAAACAGCATTAAAACGCTGTCAACTCGACGTCGACGACGTTTAAAAACCCAAAGCATAGAACTGAAGAAAAGCACGGCCTACTGCTACATACTCGACGGTAGGCTAACTTAAGCTAAGCTAAGTCGCGCTTCTACATGCGTTTTTATCCCCAGCGTCGACCTTTACACAAGTCACCCCAGACCCAACAACAGCACTCCCTTGCCTGCATTTAAAAATATACTCGCACAACAAATAGTCGTGAGTAAGCCAGTGCCATAGAATTAATTAGAGCATTTTAAACTGTCTTTCCCCTTTTCAGCGGCCTTCGGTTGAGAAGCTAACGGCTAATGTGCACAGAAAATAAACGATGAATTAAAACGTCCGGACGATACCAGTTTTATCTTATCATAATACAGATATTTTTCGAGAAACTGAGTTTAACTCTACCGTGAGTGAAGAATTTTACAGCTTAGTCTTCCTGCACGTCGACGCTCCGTTTGTTCTCCGGTCGACGACGGAATGGAATGACGCAAATACGCTTGTAGCAGGAGGAGGTGACGTGTTTCCGGTCCGGTCCGCGCTGAGGTGGGAGTGGCCAAATTCGCCCTATCTGTAAACAGCAACGTAAACTAGCTTAAAAACAAATTTTGATACAAAGTTCGACGTGTCATTTGGGTCATTCCGCCGAATTGATAATGGTCGGTATACCATTAACCGAAAAGTGATGCGCAATGGCTAATGGGCACATTGGAGATGTGAATGGGGAAGTAAAAAATAAATATATAAATAAAAATGAGGAAGTCATTGTCACACAACGATTGATCAGTAGGTGGGGTTTTTATTGGTTTGGATATGTTATCTAGAATCGTTGACAGGATATAAAACTTAACCTGCTCTGGAGCGTGACAGCCGTTCACCGGGCTAAGAAGTAAGCCAGCTGTGTGAAGCCCTGAGTTGAGCCCGAAGGTAGGAAGCTATTCACTCATCCTGCTACAGGATATGGGCCCCTCTGTAACTGCATCGTGAAACCTGACTCCATTATTCCTCTAAATGAAAGTATTAAAATGCTGTTGAAAACTTCAAATAACTAATTAATAACAACAGAGTAATAATAACTATCCATTTTTAAATTATATTATTTGTTAGTAATATTACTTATTATAACGTACACATTATGATTATTAAAGTACAATAATAATTATAGTAACTTGCATTAAAACAATGATAACCAATTGAACGTCACCATCCAACTTCCTGTTCCTTTCACCCCTGCCCTGATGTGGATTTTTTTAATGAAATTCAATGTACCACCTATGCTTTGCAGGATATTTTCCAAACTGAAAGCTGTCATATGTTTGTAATCATATACAGATTAGAACAGAAACAGACATTGCAATTTAAGAAATGCATTCATTACTGCATGTACAAATGTGACTGTTTATTCTGCTTTATGTTATATTTAAATTACATCTTTAATGTATGTGAACTTATTATCTGTTGTTTCTCTGTGCTAATGTTTTTTTTTCTATCACCTGCTGCTACTGCAAAAATGCCAATATCGTCACTTAGATCTCATCGAATGTTTGCTCTCCCACTCACATCAAGGACAATATAGACTAAAATAGAATACTCCTCTATACATCTCACAATGTCCTTAGAGCTTACAGCCCATGTGACAGACTCAAGGTCTGCATGCTGAATTCATCCAGGCACATCATATAATGTGGATTTTGAAAGCTCAAAGAGCCTTTCTTTGCTTCCATCCATTAGGTCACCTACCTCGAACTTTTAAATATGTTGCAGGGGCCTTATGGAACCTATCTACAGTGCACATAGAGAGAAGACAATGAAACCACCCTGAATAGATTTCCAGTCTGTAGCAGACAAAGCTGTAAGATAATGAATTGATTGATTAGGAGTCATTATATCCCTATAGGATACAATTACAACTGGCCCTTGTAACCATAAGATAGAAACTTTACTCATCCCTTTGGGAAGTTGGAAAAATATATTTTGGTGTACTGCTCCAAACACCATATAATATGTTTTTTTCCCAGAATAAATAAATGCTGTTTTATTTAAAATAGGTCAAGCCATATATTCAACAGAAAGTTTCATTCATTAAATGTTCTGAAGAACATTTGCTGGGTTTTATATACTTTATACTCTATATACTTTTATATAGTCTACTTGGCACAAATAAAGAACAGGTGAGCAGGGAAAATGGAGGGAACAGGTGTCTAGAAAAGGTGGTGACTAAAAAGGTGGTCTTCCATCTTTTTGGTCTGACCCTTGGCACATGATCGTGGCAACAAAGCATAGTCTATAAGTGACTGTCACTGTGTCAATGACAGACAGAGGGAGACAAAGCTCCAACTCCAGCTGAAGGGGATGACTAACTCTTCTCTACTGGTGGTGGGACAAAATACACATGAAGGGACTTTCTCTCTCCCTCTCCATCCTCTCCTCCTGTATAAGTCGACAAGGTGAGAGGTAGGCGCAACAGAGGAGGCCAAGGCAGGACTTCTCCGGCGGTTGCAGTTCAGGGCTGGACCCTGAGGAAACCAGAGGTTACTGCGGCAAAGAAGAAGAAGAAGAAGAAGACTGATTTTGTTTGTCATTGCGGTTGTATTTTAGTCAGGTTTCATTCGTTTGGGAAGCAATTTCTCAGGTAACTGGCTTTGGTTCAGTTGAATCCTATCCAAACTTTTCTTCCTCTACATGTTGGGGGAAAAAAAAAAAAAAAATATATATATATATATATATGAAACCTGACTAAAATACAACTGCTATATATATGTAATATATATATTGCAGTAATATATATGGGAGGATAGATATTTTTTGGCGTTTTTTTACTGTGCAAAGCACTTTGAGCCACTTCTTTTTGCATAAAGAGTGTTTTATAAATAAAGTTTTTATTGATTGATATAATGTTTAAAGAGAGAGATAGATAGAGAGAAGACCCAAATGAAGATTCCTAGTTTAATTGGGAATTAAGGAACTTCTTACTAGTCTCTTCCATGTCTCCCCGGGTTTGTAGATCTGTATAGATCTGTCACATTTTTCTACAGAAAAAGCAGCAATGAAGAATAATCTCTGCATACATGCAGACGTCAGATTTAGAGGTGCCTTTCTTTCTTTCCTAGAGGATTTTTTTGTTTTTGTTTTTTTTCACTGTGCAAAGCACTTTGAGCCACTTCTTTCTGCATAAAAACTGCTTTATAAATAAAGTTTTTATTTATTGATTGATTGATTAATTTATTCATTCATCTGCCATTTCACCAGCTGGGACATACAAGGACCAGACAGTGGTATTTGAATGCTGAAATCAGGATGATGGACTGAACCAGCACACACAGAAATAAAGTTTCTGGTATATAGAGATCGAATACTGAATTTATTATTTGGATCTATTTCTGGGTTAAAATGTACAAGTCTCTGCAAAACTTTATAATGTCCTTATTCATACATACATTTTGAATTTTTAAATGCAGTTAAAATCAGCAAAATATGAGCAAATGAGATGTGAGTATAATACAAAAAAAAATTAGTCCAAGCTCTACAATCTTTTGAAAGTACTTGACAGAAAAGCATGTAAGGTATTTTGGATCAAACCAGTGCTCCACAGCTATGTATGTAAACAGAAAACATACATACCTAGGATAGTATACACTATCCTAGGTCCTCTTTTAGTCAGAATATGTGCAGGTGGTATGCTGTTATGCTTCCCCCTTCTTTCCTGGGTATGTAGAGATGAATTTGATGCCCAGAGAGAAGGACAGATTGCAGTCCCACTGAGCTGCAACCATCTGTGAATCCCACGGACGTGAAGGATTTGCACAGGAACAACGTGGTGTTACAGAATTTTCCAGAACTCTTTGTGTCACACTTTTGCCACACACTCAGGTCAGGCTAGGCCTCAAGGCCACTATGACCCTCCAACAGAAAGATGTCATCTTGCCTTTAGATAACAGATAGAGATATCTACATCTGCCCAAGAAAACATTAAAATAAAAACAAGATATAGCGTTATCATTTTGTCATGGCCTCCTGTATCAGAGGAGTGTGCATGAACCTGTAGACAAAACAGTAGCTCGTCTCCTATTCTTCTTCTCTTCTGCATTTGTACTCTCAGTCGTGCTTTCGCAGTCTTTGGTAAGCTGAAGAATAGAGCACTATTTATTGATGCACTACATGGTGTCCTATGTGCGAGATAAATCATGCTTGAATATTTTTTCTCTTATCTGTATGTCCTAATCCTATATGTCCGAAGCAGTTCAGTTTGAGCTGGATTAAAAAAAAAGAAAAGAAAAAAGGGGAAAAAAGCATGCAGTGTTATGCAGGTTTGTATTTTGCATTTTACTTGAGTACCGGATTGCGTGCATAGCCACAATGTGTCGTGCCAGTAGTAAGTAGTAATGTTTATTTCACAATGTCAAGACAGTCAGTGGGCATGCGTGCTAAATGAGGATTCCTCTGGGCTTAATGTTGTGTTTGAGTGAACTGGGAACTGATGGCTTTGACTCTAGACTTCTTAGAGGGCTCATACACAATAACAAAAAGAATGAATAAATGGATATAAATTTCTCTCTAACATAGCACACCAGCTAATGTTTAAAGAGAGTGATAGAGAGAGAGAGAGAAAGAGAGAGAGAGAGAGAGAGAGAGAGAGAGAGAGAGAGAGAGAGAGAGAAAGAGATAAGACCCAAATGAAGATTCCTGGTTTAATTGGGTATTAAGGGCCTTCTTCCTTGTCTCTTCCATGTCTCCACAGGTTGTGTCTCTGTATGTCTCTATTTTGGTCTGTCACACATAAAGCAGTAATGAAGAATAATCTCTGCATACATGCAGAGATTATAGACATGCACACATACATAAATGTTCTGCATAATGATGGAAAACATAACTCTACACGGGAGATTGCAATATACTGACTGACTGTATTATTGTATACATATAAAAAATAATTGATGGATGTCCTCCAGACATTCGGTTTACAAACGTCAGATTTAGAGGTGCCCTTATTTCTTTCTGTCTTTCTTTCATTCTTGTACAGAGTGAATCGCCTATTGTCCTACATTCTTCACCGGTCCTTAAACGCAGCCGTGTAAAACAAACCCTCCCCTCTCTATGTTGTTTAGTTACCGCCCACAAAGTTTTTCTCAACCAGGTGACAGCTGAGGCAGCAGAGGGGAACTACTCCACTCTGCTCCTCAACACGACAACACCCCAGACCTCCAAAACGCTACGCGACACATTTCAGACCTCCAGCACCCCTTCACGTCTTTTCAGAACCAACGTCTCTGCCTCAGCCTGCTAGCCTAGCACTACTGTTAGCCTGTGACGTCACATCGAATAGGGCTCTGTGCTGTCGTAGCTGTCAGGGAGTGAGTGTGTGTATGCGTGTGCGTGTGTGTATGTATGTGTTTGTGTGTGCTTGTGTGAGTAAGTGACAACAACCAAAGACAACATGTCAGACGCGACAGGGGATGCGAAGCTGGAGGTGAAGCAGGCGAGCAAGGAGGTGAAGGAGAGCGAAAATGTCGCGGAGAAATACTCGGCCATGACGGTGAGCAGGAACAGCGAGATGAACATGGGAGATCTGTCGTCCGCCTTCAGCGCTGTGCCCACTCACAAGCCGGTGAAGAAGGTAAGAGTTAAAAAAAAAAAAAACATACACATTTATATTAGCATATACTGCTCACAAACACAGATATTTAGGACAAAACGGTACACTGTACTACATATCGATCCGGATTCATTTGAGACTGCTGCCTGCACGGTAGATAGAAATTGGGTTTGCAATATGTGACACTATACCCGTGCCCTCACTTATAGTTAATAAGTAAATAAGGAAGTAAGTGATGGGATGTATGTATGTATGTATGTATGTATATGTATCTGTGTATACACATGCATAGGCAGGCAGGTTGGTAGGTAGGTGAATAGACTGTGTACATAGATAAACAGAGAGAAATATTTATGTATACATGCATGTATATGGATACACATCTAGATAGGCATATAGGTTGGTCATCATATGTGTATCTGTGTGAAAATAAACATTTATAGATAGCTTAGATAGATAGAAACTTGTGTATACATGTATATGCGTACATTTAGATAAAAAATTTAGATAAGTACGTATATTGATAGGTAGTTAAATAGGTAAATAGAAACCTTATTGATTCTTCTGGGAAGTACCCTTAATTTAGGATTACATATGTGAATACATTCAAGAATCTATGTGTTTATTGCATATATGCAATATAAATATATACATATATACGTGTATCCATTAGTACACACACAACATATACTTTTGCACTTAGTGCCACAGAGTGTTAAGAAGTAGTGAAAAGCAACAAGGGTTATGTGATGATTGTTTTCTGGCGTGCCTTGACTAAGGTCTCAGACTCCAAGATACACAAGCATACACCCACTTGGCTAGTCATTACTGTAGAGTATTATTAAATAATAAGACTTTGGCAGTAAAAAGGGACAAGGGTCATGCTACGATTGTGTCTGTGTGTATATACTAATGTCTCTCATTTACACACATGCACACAGACACACACACACGCAGCCTCAGTTGTGCTTCTTAAACAAAAAAGACCAGCTCTATTTCTGTCACAAAGACCCATCGGCTTTCTCCTAAGCTGCTTGATTTCCTAACCACGTCCAACTCAAGGAAACACCATGTTTACGAATGGACAATCTCAGTCAAGGAATGAGGAAAACTTGACAAATATTTGCACACCTCATTTCTACTGAGGTAGACAATGAAGACCAGTTGTAGACAAAATGCACCTACTAATCTCTTTCTGGCCTTGACGGAATAATAGGAACACTTCCTTGTGTAGTGTGAAAAGCGCTTCCTGTGAAACGATCATACAATAGAGGAAAAGGCCCTCTTGAAGAGTATTTGACATAAACAGAACATTATAGCCTTCATTATTGCAAAAGGGTTTATAAATCAGTGCAAAGCGTTAACACCCGCAGGCCTAGGTTTATCAGTCAGCCTCATATACCAAGTATTTCACATCCCCCTTCTCTTCTTGCTAGGGGAAGTAAGATTGCAGCAACCACTGAGGTAGAAGAGTCTGTGGTTTTTGTTGGATTTATCTCAGCTGGTTAGAATTTTTTTTTAACAGAACAGCACCCAGAGCCAAACAACCCGACAGAAACAAGGTCACAGTAATGCAGTTAATGGAGTTCACATGTTATTTTGCTCAGGCCCAGTAAGATTAGAGACAACAAACAACTAAATGAGTATTAACTGAGTTGTGCTTTGCAGGAAAAATTACAGATTAAGTTTCCATGTCAGATTGAAAATTTTGCTGGTGGATGAGAGGACTTTTGGCTTTGTGGTTTTAAATGCCCCACTGGTGATCTTAGGTCAAAGCCCAGTGGAAGACATGTACATTGACACGCAAATGTGTTGTGTTACACGTGTTTAGTTTAATGGTTCTGCCCAGCAGTTAATATTTAAGCACTAATGGTTCTGTACATAGGGCGACACAGTGGTTCACTGAATGATACTGGCGTCTCACTGGAGATAATCACCTTCAGACCCCTGAAACACTGGATAGGTAGATGGACGGGGATCGTAGTTCTGTTTTAGGTTTCATACTGCTATGACGGCTTTTGTGGAGGTCGGATTCCTTGTTAACCAAGGTTTTTTTTCTCCATGTGTGTCTTTATTTTAAAAGATAACTTAAAAACAACTGCGATACCACAGATTCTCTGAGCCTCTTCATGGTCACTTCTACATATAAACATGACCCTACGATGCATCAGAGAGGGCATGCCAACCTTTCAAGGCTGAGAACCAAGACATCAGGTTTAGATATGTCCTTCTGCGTCAGTTTAATTCAAGTATCTGCAGATAGAGCCACCACGCAGGACTTGATTAGATGAACGTTCTGTATTTTCCTAAACAGATAGCAGCAACAAAGTCATGGAGAAGACATAACATAGAGTGGCATACGAAGAGGAATAATCTCTGCATACGCACACATCAATGTCATCATGTGCTTTTATATCATCTTGCTGCTTGTTGATAATCCAGACTCAATCAGACTGTAGAGGACACATGTTAAATGACCTCTGCTCGCATGATGTCTCATTTTAGCACA
Source organism: Karalla daura (assembly GCA_029224185.1). Taxonomy (NCBI): domain Eukaryota; kingdom Metazoa; phylum Chordata; class Actinopteri; order Chaetodontiformes; family Leiognathidae; genus Karalla; species Karalla daura. The sequence goes on from CM055188.1 coordinate 28,946,082, forward strand.
ACAATATAGTCACAAACTGTATTAAGAACGTTTGTTCTCCAGGTGCATATATTTAAAGATATCATGTATGTGTTTTCTCCAGACATTAGGTCTAAGGTTAGGCTGTAAATACTAACCAAAATTTAACAGCATCATCTTTAAGATGCACTTAGCAGTACATTTAAGACACTTAATCTTTAACTTGAGTCCATCAGTAATCGGTAAGGCTTTAGGACCTCGCAGCCCATCCCTCCTCTCCTATCCTCTCCTGTCTAGGGGTAAAATATGTGGTGTCTTGTCACGTTAATCTCAATAAAACAGCATCACATTGTTCTCTGTTGCTGTGTTATTTTCACTGGTATGTGGAGGGATGTCTTAACCTAGAAACAGACACCAGGAGAGAATAAGGTCTGTGACTGTTCTGTGAAGATAATGAAACCAGCCACATTTAGGACAAAAGTGGCATCATCTCTGCACTATGGTCTGTGGGCAAACAGTTATTGGAGTCCCCTTCCATGCTCTGAGAGGGCTCTCACACATTTTGGAAAACCTGGAAAACTTAAGAACCAATTTTTCCAGTGATAGAAAAGACATGGAAAATGACAGAAAAAGTGAAATGTTCTGGAAAATTATGTTATTGAAACATTCACAAGTTTCAAAGCTAAATTACAGCCACAGATGAAAGAGCAATAGACGTAAGAGCAGTCAGGGAAAAGTAATGGAAAATAATTTTAGGAAAACAGTGGGAGCGAGGAATCATCTGCTTATTATTGTGTGTGTGTGTGTAAAAACCAATCCGTTTACCGTTTAACCCTGTGAAAAGAGTTCAAAAAGAGATCTGGACTAGGGAAGAAGTGAGAACAAAAACATTCCATAACTGCTGAGGTGTAGAGATCTGCCTGACTACCTCTCCTCCATACCTGAGAGGATATAACGCTGCAGCACACAGTGGAGTCTGTTCTCACCATCTCACATTTCACTGGTGCGTTCAAAACTCTGGTCGCTGCTGCCATACCAGCATTAGCTGATCGTGTCTAAAGGTGGACACAACAAAAGAACAACACTTGCTTCCTCTTTTGCAGTTCCAGTTTGATTATTTCAAGGTGACTCAAGGTGATAGTCTGTTTTCTATGACCTTATGAACAGAACGGTATCATAAAGTCAGTAACAAACAAACAAACAAACAGAGACCTGGCAGCTTAATTTCACAACATCTGTCTTGATGGCGCAATGTGTGTGTTGGTCCCCTGCCAGGAATCTATTTTTGTCAGTGCACCAGAATCAGCTCTCTAGTCAGGGTTGTATCAACCATCCAGGGCTGCTCTGAATTCAGAGCTGAACTGAGAGATCTCTCATCTTATGGATTCGACTTAAATCTGAATCAACCAACCATGATGGGAGATGCACGAGAAGTGGAATTAAAGTTGAACTAAGCTGAAAGAAACGCAGTAAGAAAAATTTAGGTGTAATGATTAATATTAAAACTACATTTCAGTATGATTACTGTATGAGACAATGATTTAGAAAAAGTGTTTTAACATTTAATGTGAAAGCCTTCTAAGCGACATGAACTGGTGTAGAGAAGTTGCTTGATAGCGTCTTTGGCGCTACATTTCATGGTGTAAACTTGACCTTTCTTGAGTTTTCAAATGTTAGAAATGATCTGAAAACCATTTCAGAATTACCATGACTTTTTCATCATTTTATTGAGTGTTAACGCTGAAATGAAAACTGGGGATTGTTTTCAGAATTGAATGGCATAATTGTACATATTTTAAAGTGAAATATCAATTAGATTTAATACTTTTTTTCTGTTGTGTGTGTCTTCCTGTCACTCCAGTATCCTCTATGAAGCCAATTCAGTTCATATTCCCACTCGGTTTTATCGTTCAGAACTTAAACAAACAAGACCTGAAGCAAGACAAAAATAAAACCAGTCCGTCTGAGGCCTACAGCTACACCATGACTTCAGCTATTCAGTTTAAAACCATCCACGAAAACAAGAAACGCACAGTGTGACATACTATTTCCTGTTCTTTTCTTTTCTCTCACAGCAAATCCAGTTTGTGGAAGACAAGCAGGAGTTCAGTAGGTTCCCAACCAAGACGGGCCGCCGCTCTCTGTCCCGCTCCATCTCTCAGTCGTCCACTGACAGCTACAGCTCTGGTAAGAAGATATAACTCTCTGTTTATCTATATGTATATATCTATACAGAACTGATTTGCGTTTTCTGTAAATATCAATTAAGTTGTTTTCTCCTCTGCTTTAAAAAAACGTGTCTTCTCTGCAGCTGCGTCCTACACGGATAGCTCCGATGATGAGACCTCACCTCGAGACAAAACTCAGGTCAACTCTAAGGGCAGCAGTGACTTCTGCATCAAGAACATCAAGCAGTCTGAATTTGGCAGACGTGAGATTGAGATAGCAGAACAAGGTAAGACGCACTGCAAACCAGTCGACTCAGCTACAGCTGATTTCAATCATCATCTTATTTTTGATTGTTTTTGGGTTTTGATTGGTTCGGTTTATTCCGCCGGTGCCAAGAGGAACAAAGTTGCAGTGTTTTCAGATTCTCTGGCACAGGCTTGCACTGCTGTCGTTCACACTCGCCCCCTCTCTCTTTCTTTTTTCTTTTTTTTTTTGTTGGCTTGTTTTTCAGATATGTCAGCGCTGATGTCACTCAGGAAGAGAGCACAGAGTGAGAAACCATTGGCAGGTGCCAAAATTGTGGGCTGCACTCACATCACTGCCCAGACTGCAGTAAGACTCTCCCTCCCTCCCTCCCTCTCTCTCTCTCTCTCTCTCTCTCTCTCTCTCTCTCTCTCTTTCTAGTGTTGAGCTCAAGCAATCCAAGCAAAGACTTTGACAGGATTTTAGGTCAATGTTAATCACAGTAAGAGTCTAGAAAACTTCTTTGTAACAGTACGGAAACTTATTAATTACCTTACTTTCAAAGAGTAGGGTAATTGAATGGAGAAATGTTTTCACCTCAGTTTCATTGAGTGTTATTGACAATCAGGTAAATACTGAACAGAGACAGAATGCGAAGTAAACCACACTGGCTCCCCACCCCGTAGTTTGCGTCTATCTGCCTCCATCCAGGTTTACAAGAGTTAGGGTTTGTTTCAAGTTTCATCAGTGTCAGTGTACAAACTCTTGGCTTATCCTCAGCATCTGATTCCTCCTCTGAATCTGGCTGAAACATATAAAGCTCTATAAGTACATGTTCCATATCTATATTTGATTATTCTACCCAAAATTTCTCAGATTATTTGAGAAACCCTAAAGCAGGACAGGCTATTCAACCATTCAAGACACCGTTTAAATGCTAAAACGTTTGGAGGAGTTGGTTATGCGTTTGTATGTTGTGTGTTTTCAGGTGCTGATCGAGACTCTGGTGGCTCTCGGGGCTCAGTGCCGATGGACTGCGTGTAACATTTACTCCACGCAGAACGAAGTTGCTGCTGCTCTGTCAGAGGCCGGTAAGCAGCAAAACAGGTGTTGCTGCTGATAATAATCATGGAGTAGTTTTTCTCTGCTATGTTTGGAAATTTCGAGCCAAGTCCTTCAAAATCAGCCCCTGCAGAGTTAATGTGCGCTCGGGCCATTTGCTGAGGTAAAAGCACTACTTGAGTCTTTTATCTGCGGTTGCTAGGTGATGGTTTCAGCATGAACTAAATCTCCTCAGCAGACCTTTAATGATGTGCCGTGGGGGGCTCAGGATATTTAGGAGGTATTCCGTTGAGAGATGGAGTTTGTGCATTTTGTCAGTAAATTACCGCCGTCCACGGTCAACAGCATGCTGAGCTGTTTTATCTGCAGAGTTCCTCCATCCACATATTCACGTTGAACCAGAGGGAACTGTGAAATGTTATTCTGACTAAATAAAACACTGACAAAAATGTAATGTTAGAATGATTGCATTGCTAATTTTGTGCCGTACCGCAGGTCTAAAGCCGTCTGTTATGTCTCAGGTGTCTCTGTGTTTGCCTGGAAGGGAGAGTCCGAGGATGATTTCTGGTGGTGCATTGATCGCTGTATCAACACTGAGGGTTGGCAGCCTAACATGGTCGGTAGAAAGTTTCCTATTTTTATCTTTTGACAGAGGACTGTGATATGTCAATGATGCTTATGTACATCCTAAATAACTAAATGATAATCTAATACATTGTGGAAAACGTTATGAATGATGCTTAGAGGCCTATTGGTGTCTTTCAGTTTTATTAAAAAAGATATCGAACAACATCAAGTGCAAATCAATCCATACAAGTCCAGTTCTGCACTATCAAATTATTCAGAGACACATCAAGTATAAACATTTTCATAAAACAACAAGAAGACATCTCATGTGTCTTCTTGGGGCTGCTAAAGCAAACTTTTATCATAAACTTTGTGCCTCTATTAAGTATGGCCACAAGTATTTTACAGTATATAGTAAAACAGAATTAAACTTTTCACAGATAACGAACATTATATTAATCTTAAATAAAACATTTTTTCCATTAGATCCTCGACGATGGAGGAGACTTGACACACTGGATGTACAAGAAATACCCCAATGTGTTCAAGAAGATCAGGGGAATCGTAGAGGAGAGTGTCACTGGAGTTCACAGGTAATTCACTGCTTGATTGATTTACTCTGGCTGTGAAAGACTCTGCAAAATGTTTCTAATACGCTCTCTTCATTTTAGGCTGTACCAGCTCTCCAAGGCTGGGAAACTCTGTGTGCCTGCAATGAATGTAAACGACTCTGTGACAAAGCAGAAGTTTGACAACCTGTATTGCTGCCGGGAGTCGATCCTGGACGGGTGAGTGAGCTTGGGTTTGAGATATTTAGAGTGCTGGATGACTGCACCTTAAAGTTTAACTGCTATCGAAACATTACACTATTTGGGTTTCTTTTTTGGACTTTTAAGGTTTCAGAAGTAATTCCACATCTAATGTCAGTCAATATCACCTGACATTTGAGGGAGGCTGGAGACTGTCGGGGAAAAGAGACTTTGCTCACAAGCCTCCGTCCATCTGTTGTAGTGATATAATAATTTACGGCTGCTGCTCTTTCTCTCTAAGTGGACTGCTTCATCTGTAAATTCTTTCCCCTTCTTTTGATCCTCCTTTGACGCAAATTAGAAATGAGTGGCTACGAATTAGAGAGACAGCAGGAGACACAAGGGGAGGAGTGAACACAGTGTACTGGACTCACTTCCCACCAGTGTTTATTGCTGTTCTTTCTTTGCAGCAGGTGGCATTATGAGTAATACCTTGAAATTATTTATTACCTGCTGATGTGAACTCAGCTGCTGTAAATGCACTGTTTTCTTTCACATTTTATACAACCGAACAAAGTAAAAAGCAGCATTTTCCAGTGTCCATCATTATTCAAATGCCAGATTTTTGGACTTGTACTGTAGGCAGTTTGTCGCCCCCGCAAAATGTGCTAATTGTATGTCTCTAACCTCTCCAGCCTGAAGAGGACCACAGATGTCATGTTCGGAGGCAAGCAGGTGGTTGTGTGTGGGTACGGTGAGGTGAGATGCATCTCTTAACATACCAAAAAATTTGTGATATTGCATTGTAGTGCTAAAAAACAACACCTGTCATGGCCTCAGATACCCCCTCCTCATCTCTCCGGATGTTATTTACAGGCCTTTAAAAACAGGAACTTCTGGATGAATGTTATGTTGTTGAATTTTAATGAAAAGACTGAGACATACTGGAGATTCTTCAGTTTACAACGAAGAAAAGTGGACATTTTTTTCTTCTCACTTAAGTTAAATCATCACCACACATCGGCATACTTTAGGCTCACACTGGGCCTTCTTTAGACAGAAGATAAAGACAAAACAAGATGTACTCTTAAAAGTATTGCTATGGAGTCCTGTTTTGGAGAGCAGAGTATTAATAAATCTTTTCATCATAAAACTGCAGTGTATTCTTCCTATTTGGAGATTTATTGGTTTGTCATGTTTAGTATCACAGATTTATTGCCTCTGTCTTAAGTCTGCTTATTGCTATTTCTCTGTTTGGATATGGATGTTGATTGGCTGATACTACCGTATGTTATCTCTTCCACAGGTTGGAAAAGGTTGCTGTGCAGCTCTGAAAGCCCTGGGGTCCATCGTCTATGTGACAGAGATCGATCCCATCTGTGGGCTGCAGGCCTGGTGAGGAAAATGAAAAACAATTATTGTCAACAGAAATAATGGTGATAGAACAGGAATATGAGTAATGGCACAGCAAGTTTTGTAAATCATTCAACAAACGTATGATTCGAGGGCTCATGTTTAACTCAAACTCACTGCATTAACCAGACAGAGAGCTCAGCCATTCTGCTGAATTTAGCTGCTTGTCAATAAATAATAGATCTTCTCACTGAGGCAGAATGCTGAGCATCTTCTTTTCCTTTCCCACGTGTTGTCAACAGCATGGACGGGTTCAGGGTGGTCAAGCTGAATGAGGTCATTCGCCAGGTTGATGTTATCATCACGTGCACTGGTAAACACCACACGTGACCTTTTTATCGACTTTATATTAATATATCTGACTGACGGGGAAACGATTGTGTCTCGTTACAGGGAACAAAAACGTGGTGACCAGAGACCAGCTGGACCGGATGAAAAATGGCTCCATCGTGTGCAACATGGGACACTCCAACACTGAGATTGATGTGGTAAAAACTAGCGCTTACGACGGACAAAGCTAGACATTTCGTGCAGACTGAGCTCGTGTATGTTTTTGACCCCTCTGCTTTACACAAGCTGTATGAATATGCTTGAGTTATGGTTCAGGATCATTTGTCAAAAGCAAAAGAGTGTATTATACCAAAATTCATAAGTATGTTTGAGTATTCAATATTCTTTATTACAGCTGAATACAGGCTAAAGTAACATTATAATTTAACAGTGATGGATGGACCGACAGATATTAACAGACATAGATACTGCCACCCAGTGGCACAGCACAGTACTGAATTACTTACTGTCTATAAAATAACTCTGTTATCTTGCTTTGTTGTTGTTGATGTTGAGATGGATTTTTTTTCTAAAAGCTCTCACAACACACTTTTCCACAAGTCTTCCACTTCTTATGATTTAAACAGCATGAAAGAAAAAAAGTAATTTTCAGCTTTACGTGGCCTGCATTCTTCTCAGCAGCCACCCCCCCCTCCCTCTCTTTGCTGTACTGTGGTTGCACTGTGAAACTCATATGATTTATTGTCTGACACCAGGCCAGCCTGAGGACCCCTGAACTGACCTGGGAGAGAGTGCGCTCTCAGGTGGATCATGTCATCTGGCCTGATGGCAAGAGGGTGATCCTCCTGGCTGAGGTAACTGTCTAGACACACACACACACCTTGCATCCAAATCAGGGCACGTTATCACTGAGATTTCAGGTTCAATGTCAGCATCAATCTCTGTCGGTGTGATTTCTGTAGAACAGAAACTGTTTTTCTGCCATGAAATGTGGAAGCATCAGCCCCTGCTAGCTAGTACAGTAACACATTTTTGGCATTTACATGAATTGTCATTTAAGATGCTCATTAAAAAGCAAAAAAAAATTGAATTATGAGAAGAAATGTTACAAATGTAACTGTGGTTCTATGAATGAGGAAGGCAAAGATCCCCCTTTGTGCACGTGCTGTTTGGATATGTATACCAACAATACCACCTCTGACCCCTGGATGACCCAGGAGGGACTGTATCTTCTGGCATCATGCAAGCATAACTTAGGAGTTATGTTATGAGAACATATTTTCTTTGAACATCTCAGTATAAATTTATAGTTTGATTGTCATTCTCCTCCATTGAATTAGGATTGCACACTGTGTCTATTCACTGTATTCACTATTCATAAGTTGTATGTCTCACTATGTGAGATCGTTCAATCTAGTCTTCACTTATGACTAAATTACTTAATATCACTTATTTATAGTTGTGTTTCTCATTTTGCTGAATGAACAACGCTGACAAATACCGTTTTGTTGTTTTTTTTCCCATAGGGGCGTCTCCTGAACCTGAGCTGCTCCACCGTCCCCACCTTTGTCTTGTCCATTACAGCTACCACTCAGGTACAGTGTCGTCTGCCAGTCACTTTTATAGCAGCTAAACACACATAGTTTTATCGATAGATAACGTTTTGGTTTAATGTTCCGATTTTCATTAGTCTCTCTCATTTGTGTGCTGTAACAACACGTCTGTTTTCATAGGACTGTTGCTATAATCCTGTTAATGGTTATACTAACTGCTCTCCAATAAATTTCTGTCTGCATCCTGTTTACACACTGTTATTTACATTTGTGCATGTTTGTCTTCAGGCTCTGGCCCTTATAGAGTTGTACAACGCTCCTGAGGGACGATACAAGCAGGATGTTTACTTGCTGCCCAAGAAAATGGGTGAGGATATTAACCACAGATGTTTGACTTTGACCCGTGATAGATTAATGTTTGTGTGTGTGTGGCTCTGTCTTATTAAATCCTGTCTGTGTGTTTCAGATGAATATGTCGCCAGTCTGCACCTGGCCACCTTTGAGGCCCACCTGACCGAGCTTACAGATGAGCAGGCGAAGTACCTGGGTCTGAATAAGAATGGTCCATTCAAACCCAACTATTACAGGTGCAATTCTGCAAACTAACTTAAACTCAAAATAAGACCCCAGTAAGACCTGTAAGGCCTCGTAATGAGCAAAAGAGCATTAAAGCAGTGTGAATCGAATCAATCATGCTTTATTTGGATGAAAACTGACTAAAAGGAGCAAAACATTAACATCACATTAAACATAACATTAGTTCTCATATAGATACATCATGTGTGCAAATGTAAACAAAGCCGAGAATAGCCACATACTTTTTATTTGATTGAGGTTTGCGTGACTTATCTTGTTATCTCGATTTAGCAAAGTTGTTTTCTCATGATAACACATATATTTAATTTCATTATCATCTGGATTCTTCTTTTCCTTAAATGATGAGGGCAGACCTGAATGCCATCTCTAACATGGCAAAAGCAACTTTTGGCCCATGTTAAATGTCATGATGATCGTCTGTCCTCAATCTTCGATCTCCATCTCGACTCTTCCTAAGTGTTTCTAGGTCTCAAAGTATGTGCACATCTTTGCGTGTGGATCTATGTGGGATGGGAGGGTATTATTTATTGGTTGTTTCTTATTGTGTTAAGCACTTCAGGCACCTTTCTTCTATATAAAAAGTTAATTAATTGATTAATTGATCTGCCATTTCACCAGCTAGGACCGGCGGGACCAGACAGTGGGCTGAGACTGAAATCAGGACGATCGACTGAATCAGCAAACAAGAATACTAATTGTTTTATCGAAATAATGAAATAAATAAAAGTGATATCACGAGAAAATGAAATTTGTCATACGGAGAAAATAAGTTGTTAGCATGAGAAAACAGCAATGAAATAAAAAATAACAAAACAAGTATGTGTTTGTTCTCGGCGTTTGTACACATGCGCAAACATGTGAATAACGTTGTGCTATGAAATTTTTCCTACCCTAAACATGACTTTTTGTTTTTACAGGTATTAGTCTGCAGGGGACCTCGACACACCCACACGAGGACGGTACAAACATTCACCAACCCTCAGACAGAAGAAAAGATTTCTGTATATTTTATTTTATACCCTTCCTAAGATGCACAGCTTATATTTACTTGTACTCGACTGGCAACGGTGATTTTAACTGCAATTTTAAGTGCTCAAAGCTCCCAGCTGGCTGTGATAAGTTGGTGTAACCACTGCACTCGTCTCTGTTTCTTGGCTTCATTTCTTTCTGTACCCGCTGTTCCTTGGTTATTTTAGAGCTCTGATCCATATTGAATAATGTATCTATCTATTGTGCCAAATGACTGGTGGTGAGAGGTTATGGGCTTTTGAAATGTGAAAAATCAGTTGTGAAATCAGTTAAACTTGTGAATGAACAGAAATCACAGAGTCACAATCCTCCATGGTATCTACTAAGGTAAAATGGCCTCTTGGAATTCATGGCTCTCAAACTTGGACAGGTTTGAGCTGCTGTATTTTGATTTTTTGCTCCTATTGACTCTGTCATCAACCTCCCATTAGAAAGCATCGGCAGTGATTTGTTTTTGAGAAACCAATACCCTTAGACAAGATTGAAACTTCTGGCTGGTGAAGACAGTCAAGCTCCGATGTGTTTCTCAGGAGTAGGTGGACCAAATCAGAGCTAAATTGTGATCAAGTCAGACGTACTTGTGTGTGTGCTGGATGTTGAAGTAGGCAAATGTTTTGCTTACAAATGAGCCATATCAACGTGTTAATCTGATTGTAAATCAGTGCTGAATCTCTGTGAGTTTTGTTCTGGAGTCTTTCTGCTCTATGATGGTCAAAAATGTACTTGATGCAGCTTTAAAGTTTCCTTCCTGTTTTGTTGTGGCAGCGCTCACTCACTTAATACATTCCATCCATGAGATGCAGAAGAGTAAATGCTCTCTGTAGTACCATACACTTTATTATACTATGTTTTAGCAGATGTGGGTAAATAAAATAATTCAGTACTTTTTTTTGACTATAGCAAACATAAGAAGGGAGCTTGGTGTTCGTTTTCACGTCTATATCTGAGATTTTAGTGTCTGGTAAGAATAGTGTCTGCACCTCAGGTCATTCAGATATCTCAAACTAATTGTAAATATATTTTTACCAGATCAGCACTCTCAAATCTAGAGTCTGTGTCATCCTCATGAAATTATGATTTGCAGTAGAACTATAAAAGAGTGGTAGAGATTTTGATACTCTGATCTCTGAATTACCTGTAAGTCATCTCCAGCTGTTTTTATCCTGTGAAAAAGCTTGCACAAGTTGCACACTGTCTGTTGATCAGTGTTACTTAACAGTATGCCGCATATGCAACATCCTCCAATCCTTTGATCTCGTCCCGCAACTTCAAATTTACCATTAGGTTTGTCATGTGCGGGGATTTTATTAACACAAAAGTAAGCTCTAAATGCTCAAAGCCTGAATGTTAATGGACTTCTCTGGATTTATTTGTCAGCAGGATTTACCGGGATAGATGTGTAAGCTTTACCTTCTGTGTTATCTTGTGGTAATGCATCTTCATTATAGTTATTCTAGAAGCACAGTGTTTTGTCTGCATTATTCTAAAGGTTTAAGCACTGTTATGTAAGGCTTATTAAATGCACAAATATATTATATTACTCGTCTATATTTACCTGTAATTGATCTAAATTAGTGGCCACATTGGGTGACCTACTTCAGTGATTCTTCTTCCTCTTTTTTTTTTAAAATCATGGTATGTGCAGATAGTTGTGCTAGATTTAAAGCTGTTGAGCAGATTTTCAGCCTGTTGTATTTCACATGTGTATTTCATCTGTAGGCTGATTGTACAGATGACAGTATTACTGTCCCTGCCGACGTTTAGGCACTGACACGACGTCAAAGTGTTGTCTCACTCGTTAAACTGACACACCACTACCACCACCTAAAAACTTTAAATCAGGTGATTTCTGTCACATACTTATGCTGTATTATTGCGTGGTAGCCAACATCTACTAGCTACTAAGAAGTGTTTTCATCTTTGCACTAGCAGCTTAAAGGACATCAGAGCCGAGGACGTCATTGTCAGCAGGATGAGCACTCTTAACTGTGGTTACTGGTCAGTTGACAGTGCCTTGTGACTCACTCAGTAATTTATATTCACATGTTTATCTCTGGTGATTTTAAAACCCATGGTCATTGCTCTGCAATATAGGGTGAGAGCTATGCAGCAAATCGATCTTAGTTTTCTTCTGTCAAAAGTATTCTACATTGTATTCTGCAACGGTGGAGAGTGGTCAAACCAGTGTTTCACCAAAAAGAAAAAAAGCATTATTGTAACCATTTTAGACAGTAGTTGGCAACAGTTTACATTTGGCTGTAATGGCTGTATGTACTTTATACACTCATTTTAAATGCAAATGTTTCATCTTGCTTTTATTTCTTGCAGCAGATCAACATGTAATGCTAGATGACTTACTCTGGTCCTTTCATAATAGCACTTGAAAATTGCCTTTTTAAACAGCTTATTTTTGTTCCTTTAATAACTGTCGTTTTACTCAAGTTCTATCTCTACTATAGAGACAAATGAATGTGTTATTACCGGAGAAAAGAGCTCGACTCCTGTCAAACATAAATAGATAAGCATACCACTGTGATTTAACAGTTGTACACTGTTGCTGGTTTTTGATGTGGAGATAGAGTTCTGTAAATTCTATATTAGTGAAAAAGTAGGCCTATATTTTCAACACTGTATTTGTAGTTTAGTTAGAAGGACACATTGTCAGCAGTATACACCCTGTTGAATTTATGTGCACACTTCCCTTTGAATAAACTGCTGTTCTAATTTCAAAATGGCTCTGACTCTCATGTACACATTTACAATTGACTCATTCTAATACAAGAATATGCTTTACCAAAGTAAGCTGTTGCATTTTCTTTATTATTTTAATCAAATACAACCTATAATGACTCCTTTTAGGCGAGCAAACCAGTAAGCAACTAAGGAACAGTTTAATTTGGTTGTTGCATTTAACATTGAATTCCCTCCCACGCACGGTTACAGTTCATACATTGGCAACATTCTCTGGTCTCTTCAGTACTCATGTTTAAAGTTTTCCTTTTTTTCAGGTGGACTAACGATAAATAGACAATTTGCCACCGAGTTGTGTATCTTACGTTATCTCACCAGGGACCTTTTTGCTGTGAGGTGTCAGCGTTGTTCACACTATAGGCCCTCTGGACTGAATCGAACTTCTGTAACACAACACTAAATAGGCATGTACAATTTGTCACCAGGTTGGCAAATTTGGCTTTTTTATTTTATAGTATTTTAACACCATAAAAACTCCACACACACAACGTTATAGAGATCCCCACATGTTCTCTATTTTATGTGTACAATGTGTTAACCAGTCTGTGGTTTACCTTGTTCAAACTGGGTGCAGCCAAAGTCTCGCATCCAAACTCACATCTCGCGAGAAGAAACGCTACGTCTAGAAAATAATGGACGTCGGTGGGAACGGAGCTGGGCTTCCTGCAAACAATAAACAGAGAGCGATGCTGCCCAACAAGAGCAGGGGAGAGTTCACCCGCAACCCGAGGAAAGATTCAGAGGTATATATACGCATTTTTACACCGTGATTTTTGTCATAAATGGACGAGGCCTCTTTCTTTTTTTCTCTCTTCTGGTCCTCTCTGACGTCTGTCGTTAGCTCTGATAGGCTAATGCAGCTAAACTGTCACCGTTAACAAACCGGGAGGGGACAAACAAACAACAGCGGAAAGTCTAGACACTTTCCAAGAGCTGTTGCTTTTAATTGTGCGGTGTCTTTCAGTGTGTATAACTGTGGTGAATTCTGGTGTTAGTATATTGTGTGTGCGTTTAGCAGGGACAAGCCCAGCTAACGAGGCCAGGCCGAGCTGTTTGTCTAGTAGAGACCTGTTGACATAGACAGGTCTGTCTTTCCTAATACAAGCTATTTTATGATTACATTGAAATGTTATATATGCATGTCATTTAGTGTATAAAGAGAGACACTTGTCTGTAGGAGTTTGACAGTAAGAGATTAATTCCTGATTAATTAACTTGCAGGGATAAGATCAGATAATCCTTCAGGAAATACCTCTGGTGTTACAGTAGAAAAACAGAAGAGGAGGATACAAACGATTAAATGACATGTACTATTGCAGTAATAGATGATTATATAAAATAAAATAAATATATCTTCATATTGAAATTCCATTGTACAGGTGAAATATATGACATCAAATCAAATCTCTGTTTTACACTTAACCTAACTATGTAGTCTGTTAAATATTCAGACACTTAGGACCAAAGGACCAAAGGACCACATAAGACATGAGAAATTAAAAACGGTCTTAGTTTGTTTGTTTTACAAAAGGAACTTAATAAAGGGATATATTATGGGTAAAGGGTGGGGAGGTGGTCCTGTTGTTGATGTCTCATGTCCAGGCAATGGATTTTTTTTTTTAGGAATAGTGCTTGATTAACATTAAGTCTAAAGATGAAAATGTGTGGGCTAAGACTCACAAATTCACACTTGTTTCTGGGCACAAATCATGTCTTTGTGCTCCAGAGATGTCCTGTCTTGTACTTGTCTTTAAAGCATTCAAATAAACATCCTTTACAGTCGTTCTTACAATGTTAAAAACAGTCCAACTACAAACATAACATTTGAGCCAAATGTTGTTGACAAACGTTAAAGTCATCATAGTGCATCACAATTACTTATTATACATATATGACATAATGTATAAGATGATAATGTTGGCTCGTAGTCTTCATCTTTTGAGGTTTATGAAAGGATTTTCTTATGTGCTGTGCTTCTTACAGTATTTTTCTATACTTTTGTATCGGGAAATACTTTTAGTATAAGTAAATATCTCAGGTTTTGAGATTCATTCTGCACTATTGCAATATGGTTAAGCAGAGTTTCATGTCTAAGGATTTTTCCTGTCAAAACACTGATAGATTGAATGGAGTGACCATAAAACCAGAGGATCTGAGTTCAATGAAGGAGCAAAAGATGATCCAAATTACAAACGCACCCGAAAAATCAATTGTTTCTCCTTTCAAAAGATGACTCTTCTCTCAGTGAAAAATTGTCAAGGATGAATGGAGAACACAGTTTCATATAAACATATTAAACGCAGTTCTCACGCAGGTGAGTAGAGGATAAGAAATGAAGTAAATCACGGCTGCGTTTGTCTCTGGCTCTATGTCCAGTCTCCTCAGTGGCTTTGGAGCGTTGCAGCTTTTAGCACTTTTCACACCAGAGTGGAAGTGACAATTGTTCATCCTACTGCACTGTTTAATGTGTTAGTAATGTGAGAAAACGTAGATCTTGAAGCCTTCTGCATGCGATTCTATGTTCTTAATCGATCACCAAACATGCGCCAAGTCTGAGAAGGTCTGAAGTTCAAGCAGATCCAAATCACAAACTGAGCTATAATGTTCAGAAATAATCAATGTTCTGACCAAAGCAAGGTTGGAACATACACCAAAACAAAAGCTATGTCCTGTCAATAAGTAACACATGTATGCCGTAGCCAAACTTCAGATCTATGGTTGATGAATTAACAAATACTTTGTTTTCAGTGAAAAGATTGTTTGTCCCTTGTTTACAATGTGCCACATCTGAGATACACTTTATAATCATGTTACTGACAATAACAAGAACTCTGCTTTTTACCCAAGTAATGTTTTGGGATCGTCAGCAAGTCATCTTCTCATTGTTTTGCCATTTTTTATTTTCCGTGTTCATCTGTGGCATAGTTAAGCTTAGTTGCCCTTTTAAAGTCCAGGGTTTCAGACAGGTCTAGAGAAACACGTGGAAAATGAGAGAACAAGAAAGATGTTATTGAAATACGTGAGTTGTGAAAAATAGTTGTTATCTCTCTGCTTGTCCTTACTCTGTGACTAAGTGCAGACATTTTGGAAGGTTTGTCCATGCGCATTTTGTAAATTTGTCATAATCTCTAAGCATGTAATAAGTTATTTCATAGATAAGCCACAGACTGCACATCTTTTAAATCAGACTTCTGGGCGAGGGAGAGACAAGAATGGTGTTCATTCTTCTTCATTCTTCAGCAGTCTCAACACAAAAGCCAAGCTATGCCCAAAGCATGTATTAATGTATAGCGTAACCACTTGTCTGTCATACTATTGCTATCGCTGGAACAGCCCTGGAAAATTATTTCAGTTGAAGAGTGATAACTTTTCTTTTTCCGTATTCCAATTTCAGCTCTCAAAATCATGTATCTGGCCCTCACGATCTTGTTGCCTTCCAGCTGAAATGGTCGTCATGTTGTTGTTCTGTTATGTTTATAACAGAAACATGAAATGTGTGGTGTTGTGCACAGGGGCTGTCTGAGTCTCCGGACCTTGAGTTTGAGTATGCGGATACAGACAAGTGGGCTGCAGAGCTGTCAGGTGTGTGAGCATTATTGGTCTCGAGGTTTTCTGACGCCTGTGCTTTATTCCACCGGTGTGTAGCATGTATGTATTGTTTACCTGTATTTCAGAGCTTTACAGCTACACTGAAGGACCTGAGTTTACCCTCAATAGGAAGTGCTTCGAAGTGGAATTCAGAGCACATGGTATGTAGTTTCTGACCAACTATCTATTACGTCTAAGATGAAGAAAACATCCATTTTAAGGTTATTATCTCGTCCACTATCATGTCTTAGTTGCTGATAAGAAGTGGACCGAGCTCGATGCAGCCCAGCACAGAGCTCACGCCATGCGTCTGCTGGACAGTCTGGAGGTGATTGCCAGAGAGAAGAGGCTGAAAGTTGCCAGAGCGATTCTGTACATGGCTCAGGGTGAGTCCATGTTACTGAAAACTGCATTAACCTAAATATATTGAACAGAAAATAAACAAGGACTAGAATGCAAATGATGATGAGAGTTCATTTTTATCCAGGAACGTTCGCCGAGTGCAGCTCTGAGGCAGAGGTGCAGCACTGGATGAGATACAACATCTTCCTGCTGCTGGATGTGGGAACCTTCTCTGCACTGGTGGAATTGCTCAACATGGAGATCGAGTATGTTTTTGTAGCTATTGAGAATCCAATCCATACCACCAACACTTGTTCAGTGCTACAAGATGTCTAGAAAAACATCTACCGACACCCTGAGCCATATTTAGAGTCACAGATTGACAAAGAGCCAGTTGCCAAATGGGAAATAGCTGGCAAATAGCAAATGATGTAATTTGTGGTTTGGCTTCCAAAGGGGTGAAGGTGAATTTGCTTTCTGTTGTTTCTTACAGTAACAGTGCGGCCTGTAGTAGCGCTGTCAGAAAACCAGCCATCTCCCTCGCTGACAGCACAGATCTCCGCGTGCTGCTCAACATAATGTATCTGATGGTGGAAACGATCCAACAGGATGACCCAGCAGACAAACCTGAGTGGAAAATCATCAGGGAAACCTTCAGAGCAGAGCTGGGTGAGTGTGAGAGCTAGGGCTTCAGCAATGGGTTATTTTAGTGTTTCATTGATTTAGCGATTATTTCATCGATTTAGTGAGTAATCGAATAAATATTGCAGTAGAAGAATAAAAAAAAGACATGACTTTCAATATGAAATGGCTTTTATTCTTGGACATCTTTAATATATTAAACAAACAGTTATATCATATTTGAAATGCTGTGTGCAAAATAGCAGCGAGTTCAGATGAACATGAGTGAGCTCTCGAGTTAAACACTCTATATAACATGGTTAGTGTGAAACAAATGGAGCAGGTCGTATATTGCGAGAAATAACAACATGGTGCTTCGGTTCAAGAAATCTGCCATGATTTATTTGATAACTCGAGTGATTTTTGTTCAGCTGTAGTCACTGGTAGTGCTGTACAATATTATGATATACATCATAGAGCAGTATAAAAACTGTATGTTGTAATCCTCTGTTTATGTCATATTGTTTATACTTAGAATTACATGTTACATGTTGTATGAACAGTGAATGAAGGTTAAAGTAATTGCAGCAATGCTACATTTCACAGTAGGGTTTTTATGTCACTTGTTTGCAGCATTGTTAGTGGAGCTTAGATATAAACAGCGACATGGCAGAGGCGGAGAGTTTGGCAGAGAACACAGTGGAAACAGAATCCAAAGAGGAAGTCTGGTGCTGAACCAGACTTCCATAGTTTGGCTTTGGATTGGATTTAAAAAGTCGAGTCACTTACCAGAGACTGGAACATGTTTAATCTTTTCTGCCACTCGAAGACACGACAGGAAGAATAGTACACCGACAAGACAATAACAAAAAGAAATATAGGTGATGAAAAGGGAAAAAAAACATGTGGGATGTAAATCGCATCACCAGCATAAAAACTGAGCTTGCATCACAGATACTGTATGGACAAGATCCTGCTCTGTTAACCTGTAAACTCTCCTCTCTAAACCAGGGTCTCCTCTGTTCAACAACGAGCCCATCTCGGTCATGCTCTTCGGCATGGTTACCAAGTTCTGCAGTGGTCACGCCCCACACTTCCCC
Source organism: Karalla daura (assembly GCA_029224185.1). Lineage (NCBI taxonomy): Eukaryota > Metazoa > Chordata > Actinopteri > Chaetodontiformes > Leiognathidae > Karalla > Karalla daura. The sequence continues at coordinate 28,964,115 of CM055188.1, forward strand.
ATGAAGAAGGTGTTACTGCTGCTGTGGAAGAGCATCCTGGTGAGACACTGGAATATCTGTTAACTCGCACATCCTCCTGCAACACGAGGGGCCCTGGGAGACCATACAAGCAGGACCAGAGTCTCATACTGTCGTCTCTTCTGGTTCAGTTCACTCTCGGAGGGTTCGAGCAGCTCCAGGGCATCAAGGTGCGTAAACGGGAGGAACTGGGTCTGCCTCCGCTCCCGGAGGACAGCATCCGAGTCATCCGCAGCATGAGGGCGGCTTCGCCTCCCGCATCCGCATCCGACCTCATAGAGCAGCAGCAGAAGAGGGCACGCCGTGAGCACAAGGTATCTGCTGCCTGCAGTGACGACCTTACCCGTCCTCTCTCAAACCACAACACTTTTAGATCCTTCTGGAAATCCATCTTATAGATTTTAGATTTAGGTCCATCTGGAAATATATCACATCCAACTGATTCTTACTACTGTCGTCTTTCTTTTCTTCATGCTTTTAACCTGTGGCCTCCATGTCTGTCAACGTCCTTCAACGTGTCTCTGCTGTTCGCAGGCGTTGATCAAACAGGACAACCTGGACGCCTTCAACGAGAAGGATCCTTACAAGGCAGATGACTCACGAGAGGATGAGGACGACAACGATGACAATGACAACTCGATAGAAGCTGAGACGTTTCCGCTTGAGAGGGACGAGGTGATGCCTCCACCCATTCCTCACCCTCCATCTGAAAGGGTGTCCTTCCCAAAGGGACTACCATGGGCTCCTAAAGTCAGGTACTGTGTGATGTACATGTTGATTTTTGTTGGTTGTAACACTTTAAAACAACATGGGTTAGCAGTTGGGATCCTCCGCCTCCTGCTTCTCAAAAAAGTTTTATCGACTGTTTTGCTCCAACAGGGAAAAGGACATTGAAAACTTCCTGGAATCAAGTAGAAGTAAATTCATAGGTTACACACTTGGAAAGTAAGTTAAACTAATGTTAAATTCTCTGCTACTGTTGTTGTGCTGTACTAATACTAATAAAAATGCTTCTTCTTGTACTTCTTTTTTTGCAGTGACACAGATACAGTGGTTGGCTTACCCAGGCCGATTCATGAGAGCATTAAGACATTGAAACAGGTATTGCATTGCCATTCACTATGTTTTATTGAATCTTTGTTTAAGTGGACACTTTTATGCATTCACATTCATGCTGTTAGGTTGTCACATATTGACCTTTCATCTTTTCTTCCAGCACAAGTATGTTTCTATAGCCGAGATACAAATTGCAAAGGAGGAGGAGTTTCAGAAAACGCCTCTGTCTGGGGTAAGTGGGAATAAAGAGCTGATTTAAATAATCCACATATTAAAATATATATACGGCCCTGTTACTGTATTTGATGGGGATGCCTCTGATAAAAACGAGACCTCAGGTATACATGTTGAACAGGGTAGATTATCACTGACATGAAAGGTATCGTCTACAAACCAGCTACAGTAAAAAATCCGAAGGAAAACCACAAAATCTTATTTAAAGAGAAATAAGTACACCTAGTATAATAGATTATAGAGTATAATGAATGATAAACCATGTAGACAGGCATAAAACATGCTTTGAAACTGCTTGCAGCTTTTTATGGTGGAAATGCACTTGTGGGCAATAAGGAGGAGCTTCTGAAGGAATTTACCATGCATGTGAAGGATGATGTAGTGTCCTTGAGGAGAGAGCGCTGCTATTTAGGTCTTTTGTTCTATACTTTGTTCCTCAGAGACTCCTGCTAATGTTGGCTTCTTTGTTTTCTCATCAGGGGGAAGAGGAGGTGGAGATGTCCTCCACCGAGCTGCTCTATCAGGGGATTCTACCCAGTTTGCCTCAATACATGGTTAGTGTGGTGTCTCCATGCTGATCACTGGAATAATGAATACCGTGTTAATTTCTTATGCAGCTAAATGTTTACCATGATAGAAACGACTTACTTTTTAGTTTATACGGGAACTCTTCAAAGATCAACACTCTGGCAGTATTGCTTCTGGCAAAGGCAGCACAGATAGATAATCGAGCATCATGCATTGTTGGATGAAAGTCAATCTCATAAATATTCTCATTTCACCTGCATTGAATTGTCACGTCAGCCTCGCAGGCAAAATCTTGTTGCATTAAAGCTGACCAAGTATAATACTGCCAGTTTAGATAGTTATAGCTGAAACTATGTGTAGGGCTGACTGATAAGTTTCATGGTATTTATTTGTTTATTTATTTGTTTATTATCATGCAAAGATCTCGCTCATACGCCCAACCGCTGCAGTCACACCAAAACGCACACACTTTCTTGCTCCATCTCATGTGGACGCTCCACAATTAGTAACACGCACAATCACTCATTAAAAGGAGATTTCAAGTGATAGTAGGGATGCTATAGATTTGCAGCAGGATCTTGCTGCAAAATTCAACTTAAACTTAAACTTTATTTTAAGTGCCAGTTCATTATCTCAAGATCTGTTACATGCACAAACAATAAAGACAAAGCAGAACCTGACAAAATAAAACATAATAAAATCCTGTGAGCAACAATTCACATCATAATCTATCAATATGAGATGTTGCTGCACTCTCAGAAGCAGGAATAACCTTTCTAGTCAATGTTTTATAGCTGATCACGTGGTCTCTCTCTCTCTCTCTCTCTCTCTCTCTCTCTCTCTCTCTCTCTCTCTCTCTCTCTCTCTGCCTCAGATCGCTCTGCTGAAGATCCTGCTCGCAGCTGCTCCCACCTCCAAAGCCAAGACGGACTCCATTAACATCCTGGCAGACGTGCTGCCTGAGGAGATGCCGTAAGTGATGAAAATGAGTCAAAGACCCAGAGCCAACCATAAATCGACCTGAACAATCCACGTCACTGTACTGTCTGATTCTCTAGGACCACGGTGCTGCAGAGCATGAAACTGGGCGTCGATGTGAATCGGCACAAGGAGATCATCGTCAAGGCCATCTCTGCCATCCTGCTGCTGCTGCTCAAGCACTTCAAAATCAATCACATCTACCAGGTGCAGACGCCCCACATCAACTGCCTCAGACGCTTCTCTCACCATCAGGAGCTTGTTCTCATTTTTTTATTGTACATGTACAAGTCTTCTCCTTCTCCTCCTTCTGCCACACAAAAGATCCAGATGTTATTGCGTCTAGACTCTAGATCACTTAGTCAGGGCCTCTGTTGTTTCAGTCACCCATCTCTCCACCCTGGGCTCTGCTTCTTCCCTTCGGTCCACTCGGTCCAATAGGTTGCATGTTTCTGCCACAAGCATATAAGTTTACCATTGGATGAGATGAGTGATTTCTTCTCACCTTTTAGATCATTTTTTTGAGATCCTTAATCGTTTTTTTGAGATCGTAATTGCCCTAATTATGTCTGCAGAACTTCACTCTGCTTATCTCTTTTGTCAACTTTTTGACGTCTAAGCGATCTTTCCCAATCTGTTTTATCTTTCCTATCAAGCAATACTGAATTTTAAGTTAAGTTTGGGGGGAAATTGCAGTTTGTCTAGGAGAGCGGTCTCCCTGTACCTCTGGCTACTACTGTACATGCACCAACCTGGCAGCCCAGTCCTCTCTGTTTTACCCATCTGACAATACATAAATACTTGTGAGCCTTTGTCTTTATGCTATCACTGAATATGCCTCTGTCTATTCTGTAGTTTGAGTACATGGCTCAACACCTGGTGTTCGCCAACTGCATCCCCCTCATCCTCAAATTCTTCAACCAGAACATCATGTCTTACATCACAGCAAAGAACAGGTACTTTCAGTGGTTCTCTGTGAACAACAAAAATCACAATGTCCATTTACGCGTAATGTCAGTGAACTTAACATGCCTTGATTTATGTTTCATTTCTCTCAAAGCATTTCAGTCCTTGACTTTCCTTATTGTGTGGTGCACGAGCTCCCGGAGTTAACTGCAGAGAGTTTGGTAAGTGTTGTCACGACTTATTATTGCTTATATGTGTTGACTTTTGCTACTGATATAAAAATAAAAGATGTGTTTTTCCATTTTTGTCTTTTTATAGGAAGCGGGAGACAACAATCAGTTTTGCTGGAGAAATCTGTTTTCCTGCATCAACCTGCTGAGGATCCTCAACAAACTGACCAAGTGGAAGCACTCCAGAACAATGGTGAGAGCATATCTAATGGAATGAGATGTTTTTCCTGAATTAGAAGTGGAAGATTATAGTCCTGAGCATCTTCTGGACCCCACATGTCCACATGTACTAAACTTGGAAGACTAGTGGCCAGTTTTCCAGTCACAGATGGATTGGAACTTGATTGATCCCTGGATTGGTGTTCAAGAGAAGAGATGATGTATATACAAAGATAGCAGCTGTTGTATTTGTTGTATTGAGCTCTTGAGTGAGCTATTAACATCTTAAATATATTATGAGTGTATGGTATGCTAAGTCATAGAAAACACCCATGGAGAATAAGAAATCTAGTCCAATGTGGAAAAACCTGTACTGCTATCCTGTGAGTAAACACAGTTGGGAAAGTTTGCTCATACATAGTCAGTGCCTTTGTTACAGTTTCCAATCATGTGAGAGATTATTACATTTAGAAGTTATTTCTCATTCTAATTAGACTGGCAGGAGAGGAATAAACAGGAAAGCAGTCTGGGTAAATGTATGAAATGAAAGGTACAAATGGAGAAAATAACACAGCTCCATAGCATGTATTATATTGTGCAACAACTTGTCTGTCATGCTGCATCTGAGAATTTACTGAAAGTGTAAAAGATTATTTCATAGATTTCTTTATAGGACAACAACTTGTTTGATGATGAAAAGTGTCCTGGAAAAATGCAGAAGAGTTATTGAAAGGAGCGAGTGTGAACGGCATGTCTCTCCTTTCAGATGCTGGTGGTGTTCAAGTCCGCGCCCATCCTGAAGAGGGCGCTGAAGGTCAAACAAGCCATGATGCAGCTTTACGTCCTCAAGCTCCTAAAGGTGCAGACTAAATACCTGGGCCGCCAGTGGAGGAAGAGCAACATGAAGACCATGTCAGCCATCTACCAGAAGGTCCGCCACCGGCTCAATGACGACTGGGCCTACGGGAACGGTGAGTCAATGCATTTCCTCTCAGAGCAGAACACACACCTCTTAATACTGGGTTCATGTGGTGCTGAAGACTGTCCCCAGAGTTCAGTCTGAAAATGCTCAGTAGTAAAATAACACAGTTGTGTTAAGTGTGACACTCTCGTGGGTAACTTCCAGGTGTGAGAGGCAGGTTTGGGTTTTCTAATGTGTGTTTCTAGTTTGCATTTCATTCAGTTAGAGCTACAAAATGTTTTACAAGGCTTATGTGTCCCCCATGTGGTTGCCAGACAACATGAATGGGTGCCAGATCTGTGTCCGTTAAGTCTCCACACCTAAAAATATTGTATGATGTTGAAGAGGCAGTAGAAAGTGGTCATCTCTAATGAAACCAGTGTTCCACAGCTTCTGTTTTCACCCCAGAGAACAAGGGCAAATACTCCATCGACTAGACGAGGTCACCTTTAAAATATTCAGACTACTTTTCAGAAAACATGTGGTCATGGAGATTTAGTTTTCGCAGACTTTTTTTGTGTGTACAAAAGCTGTTTCTATGAACTTGTGGTTTCATCGTGCAGATCTGGACGCCCGTCCCTGGGACTTCCAGGCCGAGGAGTGTGCTCTGCGGGCCAACATCGAGCGCTTCAACAGTCGCCGCTACGACAAAACCCACAGCAACCCGGACTTCCTGCCCGTGGACAACTGCCTGCAGAGCGTCCTCGGACAGCGGGTCGACTTGCCCGAGGACTTCCAAATGAATTATGACCTCTGGCTGGAGCGGGAGGTCTTCTCCAAACCCATCTCCTGGGAGGAATTGCTGCAGTGAGAATCAACAACCGAATCGAAATGAAACACAACAATCGAGAATCAGGAAGGTCGGACAGACCGCGGACAGTGTTCCCTCTTATCGACCGCAGGTGGCAGCCAGTATGTTACACGCTCTGTACCGACTGAAAGTGACAGATGGATCGAATCATCAAAAAAAAACAGACTTTGAATCGTGTCAGGCAAATGCTTTTACTTGATGAATTGTTTGAGACTCCTCCTACACTAATTCCACCTACAGCTCTTTAAGTTTCCCTCAAGAGACCTCCCCAAGGGGTCAACAGAGTTTTTTTTTTTATCTATCTATCTGTCTTAGTTTTCTGAAAATTAAGAGCTGAATTTTGCTTTTTATGTGGACTTCTAACCCAATCCCTACCTTTACATATACGGGAAATTGCTTTGTGTGCCTCTTACCTGCAGCTGGAGGTCAGGAAGTCTGACCTTAAAGCACTACATGACAATGTGTTCCCTTATTTCATGTATAAAATACGTTTTTTTTCTTTAAAAACTGATTTTATCAGTTACATCTTGCTCCAGAAAGGTATAATTTATGAGTAAATTAAAATAGTAACTTTCTGGGTAATTACTGCCTGAAGCGAACCATCCTCTGTGTTAGTGGCTGATCCCTCAGTGTTGGCTTTTCTCTCACCTCAGTGCTGTCGACACACCTGTGCTCTGGGACCATGGAGGCAGACATTCAGACCTCACCTGACCACCAGGCTGAATGGACACGACAATACAGCCTTATACTTTTTTATCCCATAAGAAGAACTCGGTATCTCAGTTGTCGTCGTTGTTGTGTGGAAAGATTTGGTTGCTCCTACGTTTTTAGGTTTTCACTTTGTGAACTGTACTCATCAGTCGGCTGTCTTCCATGCAAGTTGATAACTTAATATAAATTCCAATTTACAAACCGTTTCCCTCCAATTCCTCCTTTTTTTTCTACGTTTCCTTTTGTTTTGAGGTTAAATAAATGAATGCATATAAATTGTGGAACTTATTTATCATGGCTTTGTCTTAAGTTTACATTTACTCAAATACTGTAATAAAATTATACTGTTGTGTACCTGTTTATTTTTTCTTGTTCTGCCTTAACTTGATGATGGCTTTTCTAGTCTTTGCATTTCTGTCAGATTTAGACCCCATACCACTTGCAACATAGATGTGAATAAGTCAGAATATAATATAATAGAAGAGAATATGCCTTTAATCATCCTGCAATGAAGTTTCAGGCCGTTTTGTGTCAGAGGAGTCATGTTTTCTATGACATGTTTAGAGGCTCTTCCTGACTTACCTCCTCACTAGTGAACCCAGTAATATAAATATAAATCATATAAATTTATGTAGGCATAATCTGTTATGCAATGAAATCCCTTCAGTGCTGCACAGTATGAGCAATTGTTATTACCTGCCATGGAACATGTAATAAAAGCAGAAAAAAATCACAATAATTGTGTTCAGGTATAGTCAGGATTTAGAATTCAATGATACCTTATGTTCCAATGGAAAATAAATTCTGGCCTGGGTTGATTATGGGTTTGTGGGGTTCAGAAGGAATCCTGGGCTTCTTTCTTCAGGTAAGGTCACCTTTCTCTGTCCGCTTGTCTTCATAGGGTCCACTTGAACCATGCTCGGTCTGGCCCCTCGCCTCAGGGTTCCCTACCACGAGCACATGACTCCATATAACATGGCTCTCAGTTTCTTTAAGACACGCTAACCACTCCACAATAAACTGGAGGTTCCTGGGGAGATACGATGTAAACAGTTACTGTTTGTCAAACCTGTCAAAACACTTTTATTTTGACTAAATATAAGAAAAGTCTTAGCCCAGGTGAACCAGTACATAACATGGGAAGATGCTCCCATCCACATGGAGTCATGGCCAAAGAAGGAGGGAGAACAGCAGCTGTAACACTGTGCCATTTCACTTGTTTTGCTAATAACCCAAATGCTATGCTAAAGGGTACATAGCACTATAAAGATGCTAAAGTTGGGCAATGTTCCTATATATACATACATGGCATTATAGTATATAAGCCTCTGGGAGTGGAGTTAGCATGATCTGCTTTCCCCCCCAAAGTCCAAAAACATAATTTTAGTTTGATTTGAGACATTCAAGACAACATAATTTCCTCTGGGTGAGAGTGTGAGAGGTGTGTGTGTGTGTGTGTCCTGTGATGCTTCTGTGTGTTAATGGTGAGCACTCTCAGCACTCTACAGCACTGTATGATGTGGCGAACATCCCAATATAAGTCTGACAGAAAAAAAACAAAACAATATGAGAAAAAAACAGCAGCTTGTTCACTCTTTTTTATTATTATCATTATTAATACTTTTAGTGATGTTCACAATTTTTACAATATTTTTTCAGTATCTTACAATCATAATATGACTGAGGGAAGAGAGAAAGAGAGAGATAGAGAGAGAGAGAAAGAGAGAGAGAGAGATGCATTTTTCTAAACAGTGCTTGAAATGTGTGCTCAGTAAGGCCCTGCACCCACAGGTAATGAGGAGGATATAGTCCAAACACACACACGCACACACACACACACACACGCACGCACACACACACACACACACACACACACACACACACACACACACACACACACATGCACGCACGCACACACACTTACACACTCCAGCACTTGTAAGGGTTACAACATCCCTTTGCCTTTAAGGGGCAGTTCCTAATCATTGCTTTTATGCAACACTAACGTGTCATACTTCTTTGAGTCTAAATTATTAATTGTAACAACTTCATATTGCTTTTACAGAAACCTTGATTTTTTTACTGCTATGAGGACAGCAAAACAAATATTCTTACTTTTTGTTGCTGTCCTAGTGAAAAAGTGCATTAATCACATTCATTAGTACTTTGTTACATTTACTGCTAAAACAGTTACTCTTTAAGACATTGATATACTTCACATGGATAAAATCTATCTTCAGAATACTTTGACTACACAAGATTATTTACAGATTCAGACAACAGAGAGCTCTCTAACAGGAAATGACCGGCTCTCACAGGCTGAAACAAGACGAGAAAAGAAACAAGATCTGAAGTTTGAAAAGTGAAGTATGTGTGCTGTACTTAGATCTACCACAAGAGGAGCGAAACATGACGATTTCAGGTTCATTCTCTGTACAGTTGCTGTTTAAGGACGGTCTGAGGTTGACATTGTGAATTTTACATTTTGATTAAGTGAGTCTGCGTTCGACTAGGTCGACAATGAGTCGTAGCTGGGAAATAAAACAGCTGAACAGCTGTGGAAACATTCAAGCTGGCAGAAACCAAATCTGTCACTGTTACTGACTCTTCTATAATGAATTCAAATGATTATTAGAAGTTTTTCTGAGTCTGATTTTAACACAACTGTTTCCAGCCCAAAACTTGGCTGAATGCAGAATTCAGCTTAATTAACTAATCAATAGGACTGTCGAGTGGTGATACAAGGACATATGACATTTTCAGTGTTGATACTGTAAAGCTGCAAATGCTAATCAATGAATCTTCTAATGAAACATTTGACATAAACTGACATGAATATTTTCTGGTTTCTTTTGTCCTCCATGACAGCAAACTAAAAAACACTTCAAGTGAGGACAGAACAGGGTGTTTGTGAACACGGACGAACATATTTTAAGTGATTTCCTGACACTTTTATATCCCAAAACAAGTAATCGATTAATAAAATGAGTAAAACAATTTACAGATTTATCAGTGACAAAAATGAAGTAGACCAGTAAACGTATGAAGGAGACAGCTGAGTGAGAAGACATTTCTTCTTGACAGAGACACATGTCATGAACACAACAGACAACCAGCAGCTGCACACACACACGCACACACACACACACACACACACATGCACACACATTACCTTCATCCCCAAGCAGCATTTTCACATTGCACAACAATAAGTAGCTACACAAACTACAAAATAGTAATAGAGTAAGTCTTTAAATATACACTTTAAATAAGCATCACACAAGATGAAAATATACAGTATATCATATACTGGTCACTTTTAAAAGATAAATCTTTGTTGCTCATCACACCTACATACACTGCAAATATACAGGTATATAAATATAGTCCATTTAATCCTTAACACCATGGCTTTGAGTTTTGTGATAAAAAAATAAATAAAGGTAACCTCTCTCGTGTCACAGGGGTTTCAATGTGCTCATGTTGAACGTCTAGAGGTGTTGCACCACTACTCACTACTAGTGTGTACAAAAACTTAAAAAGAGTAGAGGAAACAAAGTTACTGTCTTTGCTTTGATAACACTTCCAAGACATTTATCAATCTACAAATACACAGAAAAAAAAAACAATGTGTGTGTGTGTGTGTGGGGAAGTGTCAGCATGCGTACGAAGCAATTCAACTTATTTCACCATTTATATATATATATTCATCTATATTTTGTTCCTTAAAGTTATTAAATGTTTTGGTCCATAGCTGATTTTTTTGTTTTTTTTTCTCTATTTGTAGTTCATTATGTATTTTTTGGTCCATAGTGAACATAGTGTTGTGCATTCAGATTTGTGCTCCGATATAAACGTGTATTGCTTGCTCTCTGCGTGGGAATCATCTCATAGCAGCACTTGTTTCCATCTAATGTGTGCATACGTTTCCAAAGAAGCAGCTCAACAATTAGTGATTCCTTTGTGGTCAACAATTGTGTAAAATCTAGTTTGTGCTTTCGTTGGGACGAAGTTACAACCGCACCGAGCAACGGATGGGCTGTTTGTGTGTTTGTTTCACTGTTCACCTGTTAATCTTTGGCGGCAACACCGAGGCTTCCTGTCAAAAACAACGTGTGCATAATGAAAGGGTGAGACTGCGGCTTTGGAGCAAATCGTCATATCCTGTGTCATATATCACTATACTGTACAACACTGTTTACAGAATGAACAAGAACAATGCACAGGTGACACGGCAGACAATGGGAAACACAACTGGGTCTACAGAGCAGCTTTTAGCATAGTTTACAACACACAGAGCCTTGTGGAACGAAAATCTACGCAAGCGCAGGTCTTCTCTTCCTCTGAGCATCAGAACCGAGGAATGTGCGTGAGGTTTCACAGAGGAGACCTTGTGGTGAACCAGACTTCATGGTTTTAACAGAACAACAGAAGTAGAAAACACTGACGGGCTTTTATTTTGAAATTCATTCAACTCACATTCATCTCGGCTCTCAGTGCAGGTGCACAGTCAGCAGGACTGCACACACACACATACACACACACACTCCTCCTCCTCCTCTACTTTCACTTGTTCCCTTCACTGTGCAGACCTGATGCATCAGACTGTGTGTGAATGTGTGTGTGTGTGTGTGTGTGTGTGTGTGTGTGTGTGTGTGTGTGTGTGTGTGTGTGTGTGTCTGCTAAGGGATCCACGTAATAAGGCAAAGAAAAGCAGAGCTTCGTCTTACACCCTGTGATGTGTGACGTCTCATGCAGGACAGAGACAGATGAACTTTGTACCTCACCCTGATTTCTATTCTTCCCTCTGCTGCTGCAGAGATGCACACGTGGTGGTTTTCTGGGCCAAATTAATTAAATAAATCGTTTAATTTACAGTAATCCTTCTGGTAAACAACATGTGGCCTGCCACCGGGAAGATCTCACACTGAATCTGTATGTTGTTGTCGAGATCCTTTAAAAGTCTGTGAGCATGTTTTATGAGTTTGTGACTTTGGTCGCTTTCAAGTATGATGAAAGATAGATGATAAAACAGACGTTTAGTATAATTTTGTGATTATTTTAAGGAAATATTATCTACATAAATGGAATTTTCAACGTCTCTTTTGTGTTTTTTTATCAATTCTTTGTTTAGACTTTAAAATAATGTAAAGGTCAAAGTACCTGTACATGTAAATTCTATCTATCTAATCTAAATATGTAGACTGTGCTCTTTTATTTTTCCATTCCTCCCAGGCTCTTTTATTTTGTGTCAGTTTTTATTTTGTAATTATTGCACTATAAAGTCAAAGTAGCTGTCTGACATCTGTAATGTTCTGTTCGTCTGTTTCTAATAATTAATAATTTAATAATTTAATAACTGCATATGATGCATTTTGCAAATGCAAGATGGAACGGCAGGAACTGGTAACGCACTTTTTGTTCGTTTGTTGTATTTGTGCTGCTTTAATTCAGTCAATTATTAAAATGTGACCTTCCTAAGAAGTAACATGCCTTGTGAGATTTACTTGGATTTCTTTTCACCTTTTGTTTCTATTCTGAGGATTAGAGAGGGAGAGGGGGATTAAAGGGTGTATTCTGCTGTTTGTCTATGTTGCATATTCTTTATGAGTCTTGATTTTCCCTTTTTTCTCTTCTCTACTGAAATGTACATTGCATTTTTTTTGTCCTTTTAATCCCCTTAATTCTGCTCAATAAAACACATTTAACAATGATCCTAGAACATACATTGAATGGATTTTAAAGGGGCCTTAGAGTGGAGTGCTTATCCTTGTTCTCAGATGCTAACATAGACGCTATAGAAAGCCTATTTTTGGATCCTGTACAGATGCAGCTTTATACGCTTGAGCCAGAATCACATATTAAGGAAAAAAACCAAGATTGTGTCTTCTGCCATTTCACCAGAACCTATGAAACAACGTGCTTTCGTTTTTTACTTGTGTTGCTCTACGTAGGAAGGTTCATGCAGATTATTTTTTTTGGGGGGGGGGCAGCATAGTTTGCATCACCATCTTTCTCTGTTTGTTCATACGATGTTACCGGACGTGCCCCAGGAAATACACTGTTGTATGTTTCATTTGAGGTCCCCTTTTAAATGAAACCTTGTAATATATAAATAAAAAACAACAACAACAAATGGAAAAAAACAGATAAATTGGCTGATTCCTGTCTCTGGCCGATCGACCGGCGCATCTCTGGTCTTCGGTGGTGACGTGTTGAGTGGCTACGTACAGGTCTGAGGTGTCGTGAGGAGGGCAGTGGTGGGGGCGTCCTGCACTGCAGTGATCCCAGAGGGCGACTTCAGGTAAACTGAGCTACGGGGCGTCAGAGGGGCGCAGGTTTGGAGGATCAGGAGTCGGACTCTGGCGTGGTGGGCGTGGTGGGCGTGGTGGGGCTGATGGCAGCATTCTGGTAGCTCGTGCCGTAGCAGCTGTTAGGAGACAGGGAGTTGGGGTCCAGAGTTTTGTTCCCGGCCGGGGTCAGATACGCTTTACGTGCCGCCGCCGCCGCCGCGGTCGCCGGCGCCTCGCCGGGCTTCGCCCCCAGGATGAAGCGGGCCTCGTCCTGCTCCTCCAGGTTGGACATGTCCTTCATCATGGTTTTGCGGTAGGAGACGGAGAGTTTGTTGGAGCCGTCGGAGATCAGGTTGAAGCGGCGGGCGATGTAGACGATGGGGAGAGGAAGCATGGCCACCACGATGAGAGCGAAGCACATGGCCAGAGCCCAGGGAGGGTAGCTCTGGAAACGCTCCTGAGCCTGAACACACACACACACACACACATAGAGGGTTTTTTGCAGTATCTGCAAGAATCTTTTAGTTAATTTCAATACCTCAATTAAGTCATAATTGGAATGCAGATACTCGCCCTAAACCTAAACAACTCCTAATCTTATCTGCTTTCAGCCTTCCTAACCAGCACTGGCCTTGGACGAGGTTGCTGCTGGAACAACAACTCCTTTGGAGAACATGGCAGCGAGAAGCTCTCATCCCTTTCTCCCACTTCCCAAAGACGCCAGACCCAGACAGTCGTCACAGACCGTTGACTGTCTGGGGCCTGACCAAGGCTGGCTCCATGGCCTCCTGCTGTGTTATCACAATGCCATCCTGCGGACTGAGGCACGTGACTAGGAAGCAGTGAAACGACTCTTATGCCTTGCACACTTGGACCTTATACGCCTTATGACATTCAACCACCACCCTTCCCTTCCCCTCCACCCCTCCGCCCCGCCCTTTCACACCCCCAGTGTGACAGGCAGGTCTGTGACCAGCTGCCCATAATCGTTGAGCTCCACCTTCTATTTACCCAATCTTCCTTGTAGCAAGTCACGCTTCTTACGTTGTATGTATTTATGTTGCTGAGGTTTGGTTTTTTTTGCTCCCCACACTGTGCTCCCCCTCCCCTGAAACATTTTAGCACAGTCTGAAATGTTTCTCCCCCCTTCTGTAATGCTGTATCATCTATTATATGTATCATCTACCCAATCTGAAACAGGTGGTGCATTAGCTGGGAAGGAAAAAAGCTCCAAAAGAATACATCAACATTAAGTATTAAAGGTAAAGTATTTAAGTATACCTTTAGTCATACTGACTCTCGGTTTTTCACCCAAAGTACACAATATGTCATTCAAATTATCTGGAAGAAGCTTGATTATTAACAAAATTGACCTCATAACTAGACTCAAAACCTCATAAAATCTCTATTATGACTTTTTTACTTTTCATTCTATTCTTTCATCAACAGCCTGTGCAGGGCCGTGCATAGCCTCTACTTCACGTGGCTCTAGCATCATGACAGAACCAGAAGAGACCATCTTATCAACATGGTCTTTCCAACCCTCTCCTCAGCACTCTCACAGTTAGCTTGGCATTTTATGAAGCAACAACCCAGGTGTTCTTGCACTAAGTGATTCAAAACCCCACTCAATTTCAAGTTGAGTACTTCTTTGTAATGCAGGCTATTGAAATGTGGCTGTAATTTTATTTGTATTTGTGTGGGTGTGATAATTATTGCCTCATGGCAAAAAGCAGTCTGTTATTGTGACTGTATTAAGACTGAAATACATTAAACTGTGCATGACCTCTGTGTTTGTGTGCCCTAAACTGGGACAAATAAAGTTCAGAAAAAAACTGAATTGAAAACAAAGAGAAAGCAACACACACACACACACACACACACACACACACACACACAGACCTACCAGCTCTTCGACCCAGGCGTTGTACCCTGGGGGGCTGATTGACATCTCGATAAGAGTGGCTAAGATGAGCACGATGAGGCACAGAGGAGACACGTACTTCCACAGGTAGAAATAAATCCTACAGGGTTGGAAACCCAGCATGTCTTCCAGATCCTGGAAGAACCTGACAGACAGAACGACGCTCTTAAAAACCCAGGAATCTGTTAATGTTAGAACTTTGTAATTGAGTTTTTTCGGTTGTACCTTTTGGTGCCGTAAATCCAAGCCACGGACAGATTTTCCAGGATGACGACGACAGTGAGAGGCAGTCCAGCAGAGTAATCATCGAACATGGTGACAAAGTAATTCCCTGAGCGCTGGACAAACAGCAGGCCGCAGAAGAAGGCGACTATGCAGCAACACACTGAAACAGAACAAAACAAAAAGAAACAGAGTGGGAAAATGAATTGGCTTTATTGCCCGGAAGTTCTCCAAATCACAAAGTGTTTTACATTCACTTCATTTGGGAGTTATAATACAAAACCTTGTGCAGCTTTAATACTGTGCTGAGTAAGGTGGTATTGGTCATGTATCTTATAGTTTTATCTTAAGCATAATTGCATACTTTGTTATGGTTATGGTTGTGATTGCAGTATTTTTTCCCCTGGAGTTAACACAGAAGCTTTGCAACATTAGATCAATCAGAAATGCCTCCAGTGCTATTTTACAAACCCTTTTAAAGTCATCTTTTTAGTTGTGGGAAGATCACAGTCTGCGTTTTTCTACCCAGGTCTGAATAATCATATTCAGCTTCACAGTGGTTTCACAGTTTGCGTTGCAGTGGTTGTGCAGGGGGCTTTACCTGTGAAAAGCTCTTTCTGCACCTTGTAGGCGTCGAGCACAGGCGTGGTGATGCCGGTCATGGTGCCGATCATGCTGCCCAGGCCGAGGTTGATGAGCATGAAGAAGAACATGACCGACCAGAACGGAGAGGCCGGGAAGTGAGTCATGGCCTCTGTGAAGGCGATGAAAGCCAAACCAGTGCCCTGGACTGCCTGGAGAGACACATGTCAGAGGAGGGAAACTTCAGACTTTGGTTGGAAGTTGATGTGAACTGGTGAATCCATCCAACAGGATCAACAGTGAGATGGCGATTCTTCAGATTTCTGTTCTGGGATTGACTCCAGTGCTGCTGAATGTGGTTCTAGTCTTGCCTTGTTGAGCTCGTCCTCCAGCAGACACGGCTCCAGGCCCAGCTGGGCGAAGCTGCCCTCTTTCACCGTCTTGATGACGCTGTACATCTCGGCGTAGTCCGACGTGTTGAGGTGCGAGAAGTCCACGTGTGGCGGGATCAAGTCGTGGCTCAGGACGTTGGAGTTCAGATACCCCACGATCTTCTCTGCATTCCTGCACATATAATAATATTCATACAATAATCTCTATTTGTAAAACACTTTGTATTTTAATAGAAAATCTCAAAGTGCTAAAAAGAGGAATCAAAAGGAGTTTTCAAAACAGTTTTCAAGAGTAAAACAAGAAATTAACTGTGTTTATGGGCCATGTGTTTTCTTTGCTGCAGTGGACTGGGTAAATTAGGTTGCCCCTCTGTCTGTGTGGTTTTTAGGCAAGACTATTTATATAGCAACATTCTTACACAAGGTATTTCATAGTGTAAACAGGAAGTATCAAAAACATTGAAAAATGGAAAAAAAAGCAGATAAAAGTGGTATTACATGTGTTCTGTGTTTGTTCTCTTCCCTTTTAACGCTGAGAAACAGGAAGAGATAAAGCATCTGTCAACTTAAAATCAACAACATACTAAAATGGATGGTGAAAGCTGATTCTATAGGTTAGCTGCTGTAAACAATAATGTTTTCAGCCCTGATTTAAATGGGCTCTTAAATGGGACCATAAAAGGTAAAATGCAGCTTCACCCTGCTTGGTCCGGACCCTGAGGACACTGAGCAGACCTGTCCCTGATGACCTGAGGGGTCTGGATGCTTCATACCCAACCAGTAGCTCTGACATGTAATTAGGCCCAAGACCAAGTAATTAGGCCCAAGACCAGGCAGAATTTATTATTTGTTTGAACAAATATTGTAACTTGTTTCTCACATACTTAGACCCATGGCACCATCGTGAAACATCTTCAATGTCAATCAATATCTTCACATCATTTTGGACAAATAAACGAGCAATTGTACTCTGGTCCTAGACAGTTCAGATCCTGAACTGATGGACATGTCAATGTTGGTGCAGTTGTGAACTTACTCTGCGACACACTTCTCGTTCATGATGTTGGCCTTGAAGCCCAGCACAGCGAACACCACCAGCGTGGCCAGGATGGACGTGAGGAAGTTGATGACGGAGACGAGCACCGCGTCAAAGTGACAGTTGTTGTCGATCTTGTTGTAGCTGGAGAAGGCGATGACTCCTCCGAAGCCCAGGCCCAGCGCGAAGAAGACCTGTGTGGCCGCCTCTCTCCACACCTGAGGCTCCAGCATCTTCTCCAGCTGTGAAGGAAAAGTCATCGAGTATCATGGAGATGACCTGGAATGACTGAGTGGAGTGATTGTCCTTCTTCTCTTATGTTAACAGAGAATCCATGGAATATCAGTTCAATCAGAAATGCCTAAATGCCCTTTTACAATCGAATCTTTGAGTGTGAGGAAGTCAAAATCTGGCATCCTTTCATGCTTCTCTGCCCATAATACAGTCATACGAAGTTAAAAACTCTTTGAATACTGGGAGGAAGTGGTTGTGCTGGTGTCAGTCACCTTGGGAGTGAACATGTGAGCGATGCCGTCCACCGATCCCTTCAGCATTAAACCCCGGACCAGGAAACAGAACAGCACCACGTAGGGGAAGAGAGAGCTGAAGTACATCACCTTAGAGAGAAGCAAAAAACACATAAAAACACTTAGAAAATCATTTCATTTTACTCTATCATTGTGTTTTTGATATGAAAAGTCTAAAATCTATCTATCTATCTATCTATCTATCTATCTATCTATCTATCTATCTATCTATCTATCTATCTATCCATCCATCCATCCATCCATCCATCCATCCATCCATCCATCCATCCATCCATCCATCCATCCATCCATCCATCCATCCATCTATCTATCTATCTATCTATCTATCTAGTAAGACACAACATAGAGAAATCAGAACATCTGTCTGGATATGAATGCCTCAGATAGATAGAGAAGTTATAGGTGCTTAACACGATTTTACTGAATCCATCCATCCAGTCACCCAATGGAGTCCAGAAAACTTCAAGGTCAACTTTACAAGTTTTTGCAAGAGAAAAAATGGTTTTATTTCAGTGTTGCTATTCCTCATTACAGGAGAAAAGTGAAATAAACTGAAAATATAAACAAACAAGTCGCGGGGATGATCGTGGTACCTTCCCAGAGGAGGCGATTCCTCTGATGACGGCGAGGCAGACGATGATCCAGGCCACCAGGAGAGACAGGGTCATCTTGATGTTCAGCCCTCCGCTCTCTGCGATGGTGCTGGTGGTGTTCAGAGTCTGACGGTACCAGAAATACGTCGTGGCCGAGCTTTTGTCACACTCCGGCTCCACAACTGCAAAATTGAAGGAGATGGAGCTTCAGTCTGGCTGAAAATAACCAGATACGATGCTTGAAACTCAATTCAGTCCTTAAATCTGAGATGTAGAATCAAACTCATTGAAACTAAACTTTATATTTCAGTATGACAACAAGCTTGGGAATGTGACATTTAATTAACAGTTTTTTCCTCCAACATTAAGGCCAAGTCATTTATCTGCCTAATACACATCAAATTGTCAACCTACCAGTCCTGCACTACTTGAAATTACTATCAGAACTATTCGTTAATGATTGAATTTGTTTTAATATCTCTGTTCTTTGATAGATTAATTTCTTTGGACTACCCTGAGTACTTCCTGTAATTCCAATTCAAATCCCAAATCATGAATTAAACAAACTTAAGGCCAATTCTCAAAATCTGACTAAAACACGGTCCTCACAGCCGGGATGTTCGGATGGTGCAGTGAGGGCAGAAGGAGAAACATAATGAGATTGAGGATGTTTGCTCGGGGTCAATATCTCAATTCTCGGCTGGTTTACACCACTCAGACGTAAGAGGAGCTCAACAAGGTCGACTGTGCACTTAGTATGCAGAGCACGGACCTCCAATCCTCAACACCTGGGACTTTTTTCTTTTTTTTACTGGCAGTATATTGTCTTGTTACCTTGGGGAAATGATACACTGTGTGTGGCAACAGTGTTAGGATTCTCCATATAAGATCAAAGAATGGTGCAGAATTAGGATGCACACACACACACACACACACATACACACACACGAGTAGACATGGCGTAGTAGATGTGGAGGAAAAAAATAGCTTTTGCATACACAATTCCTAAAGTAGAGGCAGCCAAATGATGAGCGAGGATTCCCAAAAGGCCAGATAGAAGGAAGAGGGCTCTGGGGGGGAACAGCACTGTTTACAGACATTCTTTCAACACGACAGACGCAAGTGGCTCCTGGTAAAGAGGGATAGCCGTAATCAGGTGCTCATAGAGGAGTGACCAAGGATGTATTATAAGAACTGGATATGGCTCTAAACATTCATTCCTATGGACCCTGCTCGCCTGGCGCATAAGACTTGCTTCATCAGGCACTCATCATCATGGAGTTGTGAAACTTTTCAGTTTTTTTGTCCTTAAAATCATTTTATTATGTGTGAAATGTCCATGAATTAAAAACATGCAATACAAAGATTAGTAATGAGCTATGCACTATGAGCTTTTTGGACCCATTGGGATTTCTGTTGCAATACCAGGGTTGACCACTGGGTAATTTCGGCTTGCAAGCAGATGGGTGGCGCCCCATCCATGTCTTATAATATACATCCATGGGAGTGGCCTAAAGGCACATTGTGTGACAGTCGGCCATCTTGAAACTATCGCCACTGGCGAGGGACTGACAGCACTGGAGGAGAAGATCAGCAAGAGAGGCTTTTTGATACATGGAGGCTACCGTACTTGCAATACTTGTGTGAAACAGGGAGGCGGACCTATTCGTTTGATGCAATACACGGTTTCACAGTTAGATGGGAGTAGTTCCTACACAATGTCCCTTTGAGAACTGAAAAAAAACTTCCTTGTAGCCTTTTTAAACATGTTATTAAACAAAAATGTTGTGTCTGAGACTCTCAGACTGAACAGTAGGCCACAGTCTGTGTGGGCTGTGCACTCAGACACAGAAAGAGAAGCTGGGAGAGCTCTTTGTAGCTGCACGAGCATCTAAATCTGATTAATGCGAGACGTTTCTGAGCCTCTGGTGAGATGTTTAACAGTCGGCTGCGGTCCTCGTCCTTCAGTCTGTCTCCCTACGGCAGCCTTGCTGAGTCATACACGACTCTGCATCATTACGGTGTTATTACTCGTAATCAAACTGTCAGTGAAAACGAAGGCGGGGAGGTCGTGGTTGAGTTGGCCTGATCGGCTTGCTGCAGGTGTGCTGCCTGAGGGCCAGGGCTGCAGGGGCAGCTTTAATCCTAAAGCTCAGAGAGTGGAGGTCCATTCAGGAATTACTTTGAGAACCGTTTCCATACAACTACAGTGACACAGATGGATATTGTTCCAAATATGACATAATCCTGTGAATGTATGCACTCTAGATATTAAATAAAACCTTCATCTACTCTAATGCATTTCAGTCCACAGATACTTCAAACAAACAATCATCACACGTGTTTGCCACTCTTGAAGTTACAGAAGGAATCTCTTTCCACTCTTCCTTTGATGTCTTGATTTCCAGTTTTTGCCATTATATTAACTTTAAGTTTCTGAAATTCTTCTGTTCTCCTGATCGTTTCCTCTTGAGTTTCTCCAGCTCCCAGTTGTCTTCCTAGACTTGATGTGTGTGCATGTTTTTAAAGCTTTCTCATTTATTCTTGTTCAGGTGGTGATGTCCATGTGCTCTGTGGTCCTTGCCTTCTTTCTTTTTGGTTGATTTTCTCAGTGGTAATGGTTTAACCTGAACATAGTTTCTTCATTTATCATACTTTTCTTACGTCTTTCATTGATATGCACTAAACTTGCCTTTTGTATGAACATTTTAGTTTACTCTGCATTTTGTGTCTGCATGTGACTGTTAAAATATAACATGATACAAAAGATGATCGACAATATGATAAAAAAAATGATACAAAACAAATTTCCAGCCACCTGGCATTCGATATATCTCTGTATGTATTGTGCTGTAGTTGATAGCTCCTTAGCATAGCACCTAGTAGAGTGCCCTACTTTCTGCTCAAGACAAAATGAATCACTAGGATCTCCTCAAACACACGACTGCAGGTCTGGGGGATGGATCATGGGAAGCAGATCTGGGTGTCCTGCCAAGACAGATGTTTCTCCAAGTCTCACACTACAACCCAAACCTGGAGGTTCCACTGTTACTGAGTAACTGCAGACAATAAAAACATGGTTCTACAAAAATAATGTTAATAATCAGGATTTAAGCCAGTAATGTTTATTGTGACTCACTAGCAAGAGTCCCATTCTTCCGGATCGGACAGTCGCTCCATGGGAGAGGATACTGGAAGGACTGGAAGAAATAGAAGATGCTCCAGCCGATGATCACATTGTAGTAGAGACCTACAAAACCACACACCTAAAAAGAGAGAGAGAGAGAGAGAGAGAGAGAGAGAGAGAGAGAGAGAGAGAGATGAAACGAAGGCGCAGAAATACATGCTGCATAACATCACTTTGGTATCTGACAAAGAAAATACACAATATATATGGAGGCTGGTCAGAATTGGTTTGCTCTGTTGTTTCACTGTAACGTAATAGATAGATAGATAGATAGATAGATAGATAGATAGATAGATAGATAGATAGATAGATAGATAGATAGATAGATAGATAGATAGATAGATAGATAGATAGATGATAGATAGATAGATAGATAGATAGATAGATAGATAGATAGATAGATAGATAGATAGATAGATAGATAGATAGATAGATAGATAGATAGATAGATAGATAGATAGATAGATAGATAGATACAGTATTTTACATTTGACACTATTGTGACACTCTGCCAGAGTGATGACCAGCATTAGGTGTCCCTGCTCTGTACCTCCTGAACAATCAGATCTCACTGAGTGATTAAGGTCGCCACGCTTTGTGCTGTCAGTCTTCCTTTCAGCAGTCGTGCCAGCCAGGACATTCACGAGCTAAATAAGGTTGAGGAAAGCATGAATAATTTAAGTGCTCTCTTTTCAGCACTGATCTTCCACGAGATATTTATAGCCACCTCTGTGCCAGGCGTGCAACACTCAAGAAAGGCTACCTCTCACTCTCAAACACATCAATACCTCCTATAAAGCCCCAGGAGAGGCTGACGCACTGTTGTGGCGTCTTCAGATGTTCCAGAAACTTTATCCCACTATCTTTATGCTGCTTTAATTGGTGTAATAAACTAATAAACAGGCAGAGGTCATTCAAGACGACGCCTCACTTGAATTACGGATTTAGTCATGGGATCTAATCAAGTATTTCAGAGGCTGTAACAAGGGAAAATGAGTCAAGTTAAAGTGGTTTAAGAACAGAAGGCAGGCAGGTCTGGCGTCTGCTGCCTTACCATCAGACTGGACATCCCTATCCCGCCCAGACTGGGACAGACATAATTCCAGACCCCGATGCTCCCACGTCTGATCTTCTGACCCACAGCCAGCTCCAGGAAGAAGAGCGGGATGCCGATGATGAGCAGGAGGATGAAGTAGGGAACAAGGTAGGCGCCTGGGGAAATAGCAGGAAAGCTTGTTAGACTGTGTAAAGAGCAATGTAAGGCAGATTGGAACATTAAAACATGTTAGATGTTCGTCTATCCTAACGTTTTCCAAATGAATCATTAATGATACTGACAAACAAACACAAATGGAGTTGATAAAGACATGAAGTATGTATAGGGGATGGGAGTGACTTACACTGACATGTGATAATTTATATATAGTTACATAGTGATATATTTCTGTATCATGCCACTATGAAATGAAATCCATGACATATGTAATCATATTCATCAATACGGTGTTTACGTCCCGTATAGACATAGATAATCATTAACATTTCACATGTTAAACAAACATGTTTTAAAAAAAAAGCACAAATATCAACATTTCCTGAACAATTGGGAGAAATACAAACAAGATTTTTATACTCATTTGTGTCTTTAAGGAGACCTTGAATAAAATATGGTTTTACCTTGGCTTTGTTCAACTGTCAACATCAAAAACAGTTATGTTTAATACAAGTGTGACACAAACCAAAGTAAATGAAGACACACAACTGCGAGGCAGCAGTTCGGAGAGGTTTGGAGAGAGCGTGCTCCTCCTTCCTCATCAATATCTGATTCCTCCTCTGACTTTGGTTCAAACACTGAAGAGTGGATGTGTGTGAGCTCCACAGCTCTATCACTCCAGTAAACACTTCTATTTCTCTAGTTCTCTAGTTCTATCGTTAAGTGAGGATGGGAAAGTCACATGATCATTCACGTGAATGGCAGGCAAGACAGCTTATCAGTGTAAAGCCTAAACGTGGTTGCCAGATCCACATGAAATGGTGCCAGGTCTATCCACGAACAATATATTATTTCCCAAACTTTCCAATAAAATGAATACCAATGAAAGAGGATGTAAAATGCCACCTGGGGGGTTTCCACTAAGGAACAAGGATAAATACTCAATGAAATACATTCTAGGTCTCAGTGATCCAACACATCTGAGACTGAAATGTGTTTCCCTCGATCTCCACCTCTCTGTGCCGCCATCTCCTCTGAAATCTAACCTCCTACAGTTCACTCATGAATTTTCTTCGAATTTCATATTAATTTCAATGGAAGTCTAAATTTGGCCCTTGGCAGCTTAATCCAGGGAGGCATAATCAGGATGTGTGTTTCTGTGCGAGGGGCTGAGTCACCATCCGGGACTTATATCAGGCAAACATGGATGTCTATTAATACATCACAAGTAGGAATTATATACACTCACATTTGATAGCGGGAGGAGTAATGAGGCGGGCAGGGGAGGTGAAAGGCTAAATCAAGAGAGCTCAAACTGAGAGGGTAAATGAGGTGAGAAGCTCTGGGCCTTTGCCAGGCTACTCGACTCGCCCGCTCCATCACAGGGCACTTAAACTGCAGCCGGATGGATGTTATATATATATATATATATATATATATATATATCTACACACACACACGACAGGGCGGGCATAAAGACATCACAATGGAGGGAAGACATGACAGAGGAGACACTGCAGAGGCGACAGCGAGGAGCAATAACTCCCGAACAAGAGGCAGCACTAATGCGTCTGTAATCGTCGGCCTGACAGAAAATTACAGAGTGAAAGATGGCCGCTCGCCAGGTCACACAAAGTGATCCTGGAGTGCAGCGTCACTAAGTCTCTGCGCGGACGGTAAATCCTGCCTATACACGCTAAATCAGATACGGTCGGTAAAGCAGCAAATGTGCAAACCACACACACCCAATCGATCTGTGACATCGAGGCGTGTGTGTGTGTGTGTGCGTGTGTATTACTGTTAGTCCACACAGGTTCACGCCTCGGGTTACGTGCACACTGGACGAAAATAAATCCTCGTCACTATACAGCTGCATCTGTGTTTCTCTTTGTTGTTTTTGTTGTTGTTGTTGTTGTTGTTGTTGTATCCAGCTCCTGTACTGTATGTGCACCAGAGTATCAGTTGAGTGCAGCTGGGCTGCTCTGCACACAGTAGTAATCAATAGTGCAGCTATACTTAGACAGGGCAGTTTTCTGCACAGTACAGCTGCTCTTCTGTTTGTGCATGTGTGTGTGTGCGTGTGTGTGTGTGTGTGTGTCACATCACAAACTGATGTGACGCCTGTGGATTACTGAACTACAAAAGACAGAAGGATGAGTTTAAAAAAGGGCTGAGGTGTCATTATTTTTAAAATGTTTTTGTCATTAGTTGTGTGTTATGTGTATTTGTGTGTGTGTGTGTGTGTGTGTGTGTGTGTGTGTGTGTGTGATGATATGCAAACATCCTAAACAAAGTAAAGTGTTTACTTCTTCAACAATCTGAAGAGCTGGCGAATCGTTACAAGTACAACCGTTCTTGTAAAAAGAATTTGCATTTATGATTGTGAATACTGATGAAGCTGTGCTCTTTTCCTAGATTTCAGTGTTAATTGCACGTCTAAGCAGTCATTGCTCACAGGTACTCTCTGGTCTATTTACCGTCTCTTAGTATTTCATCTTAAATACACAGGGGGTGGGGTTTGATGTACTTAGTGTACAATGAAAAGAGAAGGGCTTATTAAAACTGTGCAAACTGTGCAAAACAACATGTCAGGAGAAGTTCAGAGAGAATTAAATTAAATTTATTAAATTTGATTTGCAAACAATTTGCAAAACAAAAAAACAAAAACACTGAACAGGTGATGTCCCGCAAGAACGGACGGAGGCATCTGGCTCAACGGATCAGTGGGAGACTGAGCAGCCTCCTCTTCCTCATGCCGGTGACTCACCTCCTCCGTTCTTCTGGCACAGGTACGGGAAGCGCCACACATTCCCAAGTCCCACGGAGAAGCCCACCTGGGCCAGGATGTACTCCAGCTTGTTGTTCCAGGCAGGACGCCCGTCGTTCTCGGGCAGCTCCACCTGCGGGACCTTCTTGCCCGCGGCCCCTCCGACGTTCAGGGAGCTGCTCTTGTAGTCGAGCGGCTCCTCGTGAGCGAGCAGGTCGGCCACCGACTCTGTGACGTGCTCATGGCTCTGCTCGCGCTGCGTCACCTTGCTGTTCTTAGGCATCGGGGTCGGGAAGGGGTGCGGGGGTTGGAGTGAGAGAAAGAGAGAGAGAGAGAGAGAGAGAGAGAGAGTGCAGAAGAGGAAGACGACGTGGAGGGATTTCAGCTCTGGGCCTCAGTCCTGCATCAGAAACACAGAGGTCAGAGAGAAAAATTTAGTTCCAAGGACATTTCTGCTACTTCTGGTCCCATACAGACAATGTTGTGACCAATAGATATCTCTCTCTCACTTCCTCCATTCACTCCCTACCTCTCACCATCCTTTGCCTCATCCATCCATCCATCCATCCATCCATTATCTTACCCGCTTTGTACCATAATGGTGTCAGAGGGGTCTGTTGGAGCTTATCTTAGCACGAGGCAGGGAATACACTCCGGGCAGGGCCATTGAAGGACACACACACACACACACACACACACACACACACACACACACACACACACACACACATTTATGCACACCATTCACTCCAATTTACACCAAGAGGCAATTTTACGGTCTCCAATCAACATAAATGTGATGTTTTTGGACTGCGAGGGGGGCAAGCTCACACAGACACAGTTGTGTCTTGTGTCTTAGTCTCAGACTGAACTTGAGACTTTGATGTGAGCCTCAGTACCAACACCTGGGAGTCAGGACCTCTGAGTTTTTAGGAATGGCCGCATCACAATCTCACATCACAAGGAATGTACTAACTACAACTATATTTTCTGCTTGAGTTAAAGTAAAGCATTCTGGGAACTGAAGAGATCATGCCTCATGTTCCACATAACAAAATAAAATAAATAAATAAATCAAATTTGGTCAGATTCAGGACATTTAACAGATATCATTGGGGATAATATCAAGCAGTTCATTTTTTAATAGAACATTAAATGCACAAATAATGCCTAAATATCAAGTTTACTGTTAAACACAACATGTTTATGTGATTTTTTTTGTTTTAAATCTACATTTTTTAATTACTCCTTAAATTTAATTTGATATTATGTTTCCTGGTTGTACCTTTCTTCTATTGAGCTATTGAGTTTCACTCAAAAAGTGCTACATACTGTATAGGAAAAACTGTCCAAATAAAAGAAAACTATTGACTCAATAACTCCCATTTACACTAGCTTTGGACCACTGGCTTGAATAAAGGGTTAATAAATTTCACATCTTAAAGATGAATCTCTCCTAAACTAATTTTAATGTAATCTCTATGAAAGCTAATTGAAGCATCTTCAGTGCTGAGGCTAAGAAGTTTATATAAATCCTATGACATCTAGAAGCACAAATAATGGTAAACATGTTTTAATTGTGGCAGGGGGCCTGAGAAAGTCCCCCGCCCCCCTGTTGGGGATCCCGGTCCCAAAAAAGTTTTCAAACTTTTGTCTTAGAAGTCGGATAGAAACCTCTGTCTCTCTATCAGCCACACTGTGCTCATTCTGTAAAATGGAAACCTGTAACTTTTGTATTTTATCCATGAGGACCAATACATCCATGTTATATCTGTACAGAAAATTCACACACAAATCATGTTATGATGATATTAACAGATAAAGTGGCATCTGAGTGGCATTTCTCCATTTAGTGCTTGGTTAGACCTGTAACAAGAGGCTGAAATGCAACACATGGTTCCCAGAGTCATGACGGACGTCAGCATGAAGAGAGGAAGAGCATTTGATACACCTGCACGTTCCCTTGATTGGAGCCTGTCAACAAAATCTCAGTGTCAAGCACAGAGACATTTTACACTGAAAAGGCAAAGCAAAACAAAATCAAAACAAACAAGCAAACAAACCCTGCTCCACCACAGCTCTTTGTTTCTCACGCAATGTTTTTGCCTCCAAAAAAGTCCCAATCCAGCAAATTGTTCTATTTAATTTCCCTCTTCTGCAAAGCTTAACTTTAGTGGAGCTTTTTTTTTTCTCCCTCTCTGTAAATCCCCATAATCCTCGGAAGCCTTACAGCAACAACCATCCTCACCCCTCTCTCAGGGAGTGGTTGGTTCAATCCAAACGTAAGAGAGGAAGTGAACATGATGCTTTGGATGAAACAGCGTCATGTGTTCTCCTGATCCACATCACGAGCCCTGGCGTAGGCTCATTACTTATTGAGTGAATCGGTTGTCCGTAACAAAAACCCGATGTCTGCCAGATCGTTATGTGAGCTCTGTTTCACATGAAGCGTGAAGTGATAAAGATGTGAAATTAAAAGAAGAAAAAAAAGAGATGAGTCAAGTTATCTCGCAGTTTCTGATTCTCTGTGCGCCTGAAGGAAAACGTTTGGGTTGAAGGACACATGGATGGAGAGTGATGCAGCCTCTTCCTCGTCACACTCCTCTCTGCTTACATCATCCTAAAGCAAACCCTGTCACCACCTGCACACACAGCTCCATCACTCCGGCACTTAGGGGCGCAAGAAAACTGCAAAACACTCAGAAAATTCCCTTGCATACACCCGGACTGCGCTCTTGCCTTTCCTCGTTTTATGCATTTTTCATTACCACAACAGATTTTCCTCCTCCGTGCATGTCAAGATGAACCTATGATGCAATAATCCACGGGCCATTCACAAGTCTTCATAATCCCGCGTGCATTAACTGTAAAGCCCCCGGCGCTGCTTTTCTGTCTTGTCATCCCACCCCCTGCTACAGTACAGTACATAAGATGCGTAATATCAATCAGAGGCGGGCGGCCATCATCCAGCCAGCAATGAGAAAATGAAAACACATCGAATCACCCACCCAATAATCCATAAACACGCAGTTCCGATGACCCCGAGATGGGACTCGGACTGTGTAGAGCAATTTCATGCCACGGCAAAAGACATGATTTACATGGCTTTGGACGGGCCTGCAAATTTCTCTGTCTCCTCTGTCAAGCATGGATATGTCCTTGAAACAAAATCTACATTTTTAGTATTGAAGAATTACATCTGTCCAGTCCCTGCATATTTACTCTTGCTGAGTCAGACACTTTGCATCCAGCATAACAAAAACAAAACATGCATGTATGCACATACTTGATATTACTGTTATTAAATCCACAAAAACAAGGGTATGTAGTAAAAGCTCTGGTGTCAGGCACAGAGATGCAGATTCATTCATTCATTTTTGTTCTGGAAGACAGTCGTTTTTTCTAATGTTTTTGCACTTGATCTTAAAAAAAAAACAGAGATGAAATGAAATGTCGGAAACTGATGAAATACCTGCTACAGATACCTGAAAATACTGTCAACTTACAATCACTTTCTAATCCACGGATATCCTATCGCACATGACAGAAAGACGCAGCAAATCCTCACGAAACGTTTCCGCTTGAAAAATCTCGGATTAATCACTCATCAACAAATTTACAGATTAATATTCTGTCAATCAACGTCTGGATTAATGGATTAATTGTCTCTAAACGAGACCCGGCATTCAGTAAAAGATGGGATCGTCTCGGCGTATTAAAAGCAGCAAATTCAAAGATTTCTGGACAACATGATGACACTTTGTCACGCTTAAAGAACACCTGTTATGTCACTACACTGTTGGCATGCTAGCACGTTTTGCACGGCTACAAAAAACTAAAAATAATAAAAACACAACGGTGGTAAATATCCAGCACCAACAAGGTCACCTGGCTGCTTGTAAACATCCTAAAAACCATGAAACCGTTCTACTAGAGGATAAATATACGTGCTTAAATTATCTCTCTCTTTCTGTGCGTGTGTGTGTGTGTGTATGTGTGTGTGTGTGTGTGTGTGTTAACAGAGGGTGGTAACAAAATAGCAGAGCCTGCAGGTATCAGCCTCTGTAATCAGTCCTGCTTAGATGTCTACACTTGTTCATTAATCGATTACTGATACTGACTGTGATTATCAGCCTCTTTTACAAGTCTGAACACACACACACGCACACACACACAGGCACACACGCATGCACACATGCACATGCACAGCTCAGTAGGTGGTTAATCAGCTGATTCACACACAAAGAAACAAAGTATTTAAAGTGTGGCCTCACAGCACATAAATTAAACTATGCAAGGTTTCTGTCTCTGCAGCATTATCACAGAAAAACTGTGAAAAGAATACGAAGTATAAGTAAGTAAATAAAAGTAAAAGCACTAGTTTAGTAATGCAGTGTGGGGATCCATCATCAGAAAGCAAAAGTAGGCAACAATAACCACTGTTTTCTTATGTAATCTCTAAAATTAGATTCTCCAGCTGGATGTCTATTTTCTTCACTGCTAATCACAGTTTTTTGTCTCTGACTGCTCTGACATCACAAGTTCATTGTCCTTTCAAAAAAGTTTGTTTTGTGTCGTTGCTTACCTTGCTGGTAAGTAAAACACAAAAAACTGTGTTAATATCCCTTTGTTCCTACATTTGTCCTAGATTTTATATTTATCCGACACTTTAATCCAAAGCCATTTATGCAGTCGGAAAAAAGCATTCAAGCTGCATAAAAAAAAGAAACAAATACTGTTCTACATTGTTTGGACCATCAGGAGATGAGCATGCAGAGTTTTAGGGAGTTAAAGAGTTAAAGGTAATCTACAGGGGCTGAATGTGGGATTCATATTTGTTTTCTGCTGTTAACACAGATTCTGTGGGACACTGATTTAATCAGCAACACCTCAGATGCTTTTTTTTTTAATAATCCTATTTTGGTGTAGGAATATTGACGTCCACATCTGCGTAGATCAATTTCATTCTGATCTGGCAACCACAGGCTTCACACTGATCGCGTGTCTTTCCTCCCACTCACATAAACATGTGACTTGACGTTCCAACAACAGAGGTTAACAACTTTTTTCTTGGACTAAGTGATGATTGGAGCAATAGAGCTATGGAGCTCACACACATCCAGCCTTTCCTGTAGGAGCCACAGTCAGAGGAGGAATCAAAAACTGACAAAGAACCAGGAGATTTTCGCTGACATTTCACTGGAAACGTCTCCAACTGCAGCCTCACAGTCATGAGCCTCTTTACTTGTACCTGAATGCAAAGGCAATATACGCAACTTATTCTGGAAATGAGGTTTGTGTCATGTTCACATTTCACGTGACATTCTCTCTACTTATCTTACTCAAAAAAGCCAAGATGAAAACATATTTTCATTCTAGGTCCTCTTAAAATAAACATAAAAAGACGTATTTTGTCCTGATGCACATCGATCATACAAACACAATTAGAGGAATAGAAAGAATCTAAAAACAGTATGAGAAATCAATAAATGAAACATAAAGACTGTGGCTTTGTGAAGCTGTTTTCTCAAAGGCACCGTTTTTCTCCCTTCCCACTAGTTATTAGTTATTTCCACTTAGTTCTACACTCCA
The DNA here is from genome assembly GCA_029224185.1 of Karalla daura. Taxonomy (NCBI): domain Eukaryota; kingdom Metazoa; phylum Chordata; class Actinopteri; order Chaetodontiformes; family Leiognathidae; genus Karalla; species Karalla daura. The sequence goes on from CM055188.1 coordinate 28,995,056, forward strand.
CAACTCCACACAAAACTCTAAGATGCCAGGACATTTTACAGAGCCCTACTTCCACTCTGTACCACAGCTGCACCGAGCAGCTGCAGGTCCTGCGAGGCTGAGAGCTCCTCTCTCTCATCAACACCTCTGCTGCTATCAGCCGACTGTGGCACCGGACGCCACATCTGGTCCAGATGCTGATATCCCAGCTTCCACTTCACCGCCTGTCAAGAGGGATGCGACCACTTCTGCACGCAGCCAAGGTCAAACGCTATCGTTCCCTGACCTCTGCTGTGCAAACTACGGCTCATTTCGGACAGTGGATGGAAATTTAACAACTTCGTATGACTCGGAAAGGAGCGTTTGTAGCATTAAAGAATAACAGGTGACAGACTTCATTGGCAGGATGCGAACTTTCTGCAGGCATTTAAAAAAAAAACCCAAACATATCAATATGTGTAGTCGTAAATATGTACAGAGTGGAGAAGAGATCGTCCTTACCGCGTGTGTGTGTGCGCTGATCGATGAGCAGGGTTTGCAGGAGCGCAGATGTGCGTGTGAGCACAGACGTCGGGACGGTGCTGTCAGGACACTGGAGGACGGAGCGGGATCACATGCCGCGCTGCCTGCAGTCCGCGCGCAGGGTGGGGGCGCGGCGTGACGTCACGACATCAGCGAGGGGAACCGCTCACCTGCCGCTCTCTTCACTGCGCGCGGCCAGGTGCGAAACTCGGCGGGAGGAGGGTTGTGGTGGGGGGTGGAGGTGGGGGTCGGGGGCACCACGGGATGGGGAGCAGAGCTGTGCGCATATTTTGTTCAAGGTTATCCGGTCCTACCTGAGGACGTGACGTCACAGCTCCTTTAAAGGAGACCTAAAGTGGTTGAATGGAGTTTACTTCTCCGGTGAGAAGACTGATGCCATGGAACCAAAGACTGTGTATGAAAGATGGATGTTGTTTTCTGTTATGAAAAATGAAGCCAACATAGAGGTGAATTGACTTGCAAAACCACCGTGATCCACTAGGGCTGGCTCCAAAAAACATCAAATTCAACCATGAAACACTCAGTACATTCAATACATTTTCTTCACATCTCACACTGGAATCAACAGAGTGTGATCTGCTAGTCAATTTAAGAATAGTTCCATGATTATATAGATATCAGAGCTTAAAAGAATGAATGAATATGGACACGTCCATTTGGTTGACAGGCGACACACAGGCGAGAGAGTCAGTATGGATTTATGGATGGAAATGGGTGTGTAGAGGATGACGAGGCTGAAAAGTTATATCTGTAAGCTATGTCTATAGCAAAGTTACCAGGACAATGTCTCTCTCCTCGTACAAAACATCACTGTAGCATGGTCAGACTGTAAAACACCAGAAATGTTCTGTAATCTAAAGACAGACCTGGGATACCTGTAACAGCAAAGATGGCGTGCATCACCACCTTTCACTAAGGCTGGTACACATTCACAGATTGTGCACATACATTGAGGGGTGCTCCTTGTGGAAAAAGAGCGCTTTAAACACAATTCTGCGGTAAAGGCAATGCTTTTTTTTTGTTTTTGATTCATATCTAATTTCACTGGTTTGGCTTTGGCCATGTTGCCAATAATTTAGAAAGGTGTCTGGTCTTCTTGGGCTTTTAATTTTTGTATTTTTGTATCTTGTTACCAAGATGGCTGCCAAGTGGCATGGCTTGCCTATAAGGAGTCGGGTAACACCCGGCTCTGCTACCACTTCACCATATGCATTCATTCATTCATTTGGTCGCATTCAGCCATTGCTGTAGCTGTTCTTTATTGTTACATGTTGGTTGTTTTGTAGATAGTATGCCATTCATGCTGCTGTTTAGTTTTTATATTTGACTGAACTACCTCTTAATGCATGTTTAGGGCTGTGGGGAAAACACACAGGGAATACATGCAAACTCCATATACAAATTTCTTGGTTTCATGGGATTAGGAAAACTAATGAAAGAACACACATTTAGTGGTTTTATATCTGTTTTTGAGGATTCCGGTTTTGTGTAATTTTGTTTGTTTTGTGTGGTGTCATTGTACCTCCTTTGGATTATCATCATAATATCTCCTCTCCTTCCTACCCACCCCCCCATTCATCTTACCATCTATCCATCCATCCATCCATCCATCCATCCATCCATCCATCCATCCATCCATCCATCCATCCATCCATCTGAGGCAGAGAATACACCTGGAGAATACACCTTAATGCAAGATTTTGTACTGTGGAAAGAAACTGGAGTACCTGGAGTAAACTTACTTAGTTTTTTTATACTTTATATTGTGTTTTATAAACTATATATATTATAAACTATTAACATTAAAACTAAAACTATTTTAGAGGTGTTAAGGTGGTATGGTTTATGTAACATGTGATGATGTTTTTGGACCTGCTGTTTTTGGACGATTGTCACTTGTCACTCTTAAAAGCAACTGAAGAAATACATTTTTATCCTGCATAAATAGTGAATGTTAAGATAGGTGCCTTATTTTAGGCCTCTCTTTTATGTTTACTTGTGTTGAGGCTGAGAGAAGGTTTATGTGTGTGTGTGGGGTAGTTTTACTTGTCTTTTGTTATGTCAGGCAGCTTTAATCAATTGTGCTACACTCACGTTTGATTGATTGATTGATTGATTAAAGAGGGAGTTCAGATAGCAGGGGACGTTGGAGGCAGTCACTGTTTATTTCTGGCAGCAGTGAGGCAGAAGAGACACTTTCAATATGCAAAATGACTTGAAACCCTACACAAATTAAATGTGTCAGTACAGGATCATGAACAAGTTTTACTTACAAAGAAAACCTAAAAGGAGGATAACCTCCTAAAACAAACAAAAATTACCATAATATATTTCAGCTGCTTGCAAATTTCATGTCAAATGTAAGTTGCTTTGGATAAAAGTGACTGTCAAATGAGTAGTTATCATTTCTATTTATGATGAAGAAATGTAGTCTTTCTACTATTTTCATCGTGCATTAGATGCTATGTATTGTTTTTAATCTCTTCCCTGATGCACTTCTTCAACTGTTCATTTGTTATGCGATAATGAAAATTTCCTCACTGCGGGACAAATAAAGATTTATCTTAACTTATCTTATCTTAACTTATCCTAATTCATGTCTTCGTACCAGGAACCAGATGAGCAAGCTTCTTAAACCCCCTCTGCTCAACAATGAATAGGCATTAATAAATGAGTACAGCTCATAATAAAAATATGAGCAATCAATAAATAATGCAGTGAAAGGGGGGAAAGGACACTTTGAGCTTGAAGAATTGCGTTTGTGTGTGAAATATCAGACAAATCAGATCAATCAATATCATTAAGTACAATTACAAATTTACTTTACTAAAGTACTCATTTAACTTACTTTATTCATTCCTAAAGCCAGGAATTTTCCTTTGTCTACACTTTGTCTGCTCTGTATCTATCTATCAATCTATTTAGACGTCTATCTACCTATAGTTTTATCTGTCTACACCAATAAATCTAAAGAACGACTTTCCCTCTACTTACTGTCCTTACAACACTGTTTTCCATACAAATGCATCTCCTGGGACAGCAATCTCTATTACACGACATGCACATACACGGCTTATACATGCATGACAGAACTGTGAGACCTGAGATTTATACTGGGGTGGTCTTCTCTTTATCTGACACTGGACACGTAATGTGCCCAGTCACCCAGGGGCGACCATAAATCACGCAGCAGCCACCAACAAAATATTCTTTAATACCGCTGAGATAGAGGAGGAAGACATCAGCAAGAGGCCATTTTTCATCCAGATGAGCCTATGGATTTATTTCGCCCCTGATGTCTGCCTCCTTGGTCGTCTTTATCAGTTTTGTTTACTCGTTTTTCCTCTTGATGTTTCACTTCATGTAGAGCCTCAACACAAAGTGACCACATACGTGTTTATCCATTCTTTTAATGATAAATACTAACTGTCCGACCTCTACGTTTTAATCCGAGTCCTCACTTCTCTTTGTGAAGCTGTGATTTATTTTTATTTTTTCCTAACTAGAAGCTACAATGAGGTTTCAGCATCCACTCAAGGCCTGATCTGACTCTTCTATCTCTACAGCAGCTTCTCACTCTGTGACGCTTTTGACGCACCCTCTTCGAGCTCACTACTGGGAGCGGTTGCTGTGGCAACCTCTGGATCATATGATAGACTTTGTCTCATAGCAGCACTCTCCTTCATGCCTTCCTGCCTCGATAACTTGGCTCTTTCTTTTCTTTCTTATCTGTCGGAGTGCAACAAAATTCCTCCCAAACATGCAAATATGTTTGTGACCTGCTGGTTTTTGTGTAGATGACAGATGGAGATGAATATTTATCTCATAAAAAAAATCGTGTTTTATCACCTCCTCCCACTATGTTGACACTCTATGCTCCGTCATTTTGAACACGCTTTTAAGAAATGGATAGAAGATGACCATCTGCGAGGATTTCTCACCGTTTTTTTCCCCCTCACGTACACTTGTGTCACTTTCTCTCCTGGGAGAGAACTTGACAAGAAATAAGGACAAGATGCCAGTGACAGCACTGTGGCTCAGACTAGTTGAACTTGATGTTAAACCTAGTTCAAGACCATATAGTGAAAATCAGTAGTTTATCCCCATTTTTGAAGATTACAGTTTTTTTTAGAATTACTTTCTATGGGTCAACAAGAATGCACTGCTTTCTGAGGGTGCACAACTTTGCCTTATCGTCAATGAAAAAACATTTCCAAATACATTCTGTAGACCCAGTCAGAGCCTGAAGATTGACACTTTCCCTTCCATCCGTCCATCCTTCCATCCATTCATCCATCCATCCATCAACCTACCTTGTACTTAGTGGTGTTCTGGGGTCTAATGGAAATCTATTTATCTAATGGACAAAGGCAGGAAATGCCCTCTGACAAAGTTTAAATGTTCAGTGCACGTTTTCATTTTTGTTCTTCTCTCATTTGTTTTGTATCTTTCAAAATGTAAAGCAACAGTCACTTTTTGTATACTGTGGACTTTTTGCATTTTGTTTGGGAAAGAAAGGTTTTTGCTCCTGGAATCATGGGATCTGAAATCTACCTCTCAACTTTGACTCAACCACTCGATATGAAGCACTAATTAAGACTCCAGAGTCTAAGTTGTTTGTGTAAAAATGTTTTATATAATAAGTTTTAATTTGCATATTATCTGATTCTTGTATTCCAACTGCCCTGCTTCAGTTTTGACCAGGTCTTTGATGTGAATGGAACCAACTTGGCTGAAATTAGGCTTGTAAAGGGGTGGAATGGGAAGGTTTATCCCAGCTCTCTGATGTTAACATAGAAGCTGGACCAGACCAAGATGTATTTCCTGCTTTTGCTCCATTTAAGCTGGCAATCGGCTCGAGCAGAAGCCTAAATAAAACCAAACGTTACTATTAGTTTCTGCATAAATCTGGAGCCCTTTTAGGCTTATGCCTGCTCCTCGCATCAATAATCACATGACTTTTGTTCCTTGCTGAACCACAACTTCCTGAACTAAGAGGTAACTTCAGTGATGCAGCTATAGAAAGCCTTCATATCCAGCCTTTTATGTTTTAGGCAGAACCAGGGGAGGATTTCTTACCTGATCAAAGGAAATAATGTTGGAGTCGGGAGCTGTATGGTTTATGTCACGCTGCTATTTCATGTCACATTCTGTCTCTTGACTTAACACATACCTTGTAATCCTGGCAGAATAGTTTAATAGCCCTTTCTTTATTTTCAGTGGCCTTATTTTAATCCTTTAAGCCTTCCCTTTATAATGTGTCCACATGTATTATGACTGCCAAGGTAAAAGTATTGTGCCATTCTAGGTCCACTTTAGATGGAATAAAATAATATAAGTGCTGAAGTTTGTCAGTCAGCATCTAAGTAACACCCTCCGTAACCAGAAAGTGGGTGTAAAGTAATGCTTATAGAAAAAAACATAGCTGCTAATATGCTGCAGGGTCCCTGCTAAGTGGACATCAGTGGTGCGCTCCCACAAAGCTTGGAGGATTTATGAAGCCTGCATCAGCAGCCTCGCAGGCCCGCGGGACCATGGGCACAGCAGCGCTGCTGCCCTCTCTGGTTAGCAAATGACCGATCAGTCCCATCTGGGTCGGAGGAGCTGCAGCTTTTGTTCTGCATTTACTTAGCCTGTGTGTCCCTGCCCACACTTGCATTTACTGTGCATGTTTGTGTTCTTACTGAATGCAGAGCTGGCGTTTCGTAGACTGTCGGATGCACATAGCTTCATGAGGCTCCGTGAAGTTGAACCGATGTTGAATCATATCTTTTTTTTCTAGATTGTTGTCAGTTTTCTAAGAGTGTTTAATTAGACAGTATTCTAACAAACCAGATGATGGAGCTAGCTGAAAAGAGGACCATGACTACACAATTGTTCTGAAGGACAATCATTCTAGATTTTCATATAACTCAACATTCTAGTATATATCAAATCTTTACATGTTTCATTAGATCTGTGCATCATATTAGATCGAGCAATTTGACTTAATTCAAATAGGATTTTTCACACAAGATGTGGCACAAAGTGCTTTACACTACATAATAAGACAATGAAATCTCAGAATTCTACAATGGTATTTGAAAATGCTGTCTTGTCTTTTTACTGTTTTTCTACTATTTTTGTGAATGTGTACATCATTCATTGTTTCCAATGTCTTTGTTGATGCATTTGTGTTACCTTTGCTACTGCAAAAAGCCAAACCATTTTTCCACTGTGGGACAAATAAATACTTAACACATCTAATCAGCAAAGCATTATGGCATTTATATGCATTTATTTGCTCTGTAACAGTTTCATCGCTGGCATCTTCTCCCTTTTCTTTTTTTACCTCCCTGTCAGACTCTCTGTCAGCCTCCTCCCTCCTCCTGATGAAGACTCTCTTGCATCTTTACTTTTCTATGATTGTGGTTGTATCTTGTGGTCTCTGACGTCAGCACATCTCCACCCCTCTTCGCTGTTCACCTTCAGCCCCCTCCAACTTCACAGCGTCTCCTCCCTTTGCAGCACCTCTTCCTCTCTTCCTTTTGTGCCCCCACACTCCCACATCCACTCACGTGCACTCCTGCATTCTGCATCTGCACCACCACATCCGCCCAGTACTTTTCCTTCACTCCAGTCTCATTTATATTCCTCCCTCCCTTCCCTCGCCTCCACCTCACCCTCCCTCCTGATTCTCCCCTTGTGTTTTGCGCTGTCTGGGTCACTCTCAGCGCCTAAAAAAAGCCTCAGCCCACTCTAGGCTCTGTGGTATCACTTATCTGGTCCATTATTCTCACTTCGACCATTTGAACAAACATAATTATGTTTGACGTTATTCCTGAAGGTGAATGAGAGCTCTCTGACTGACATAAATGGATGAGTTAAAACAGCTTACGTTGACATTAACCCAAAAGTGAATTTTCTCTTGGTCATCTATAGACGGATGATCCAGCAACTCATTTTTGTGAAGATTTGTAATACATTAGTTAGAGATAGTGAAGGCTTAGGTTTACCAGAAAGGCTTGGTGTCAATAGGATTTTAATGGCATCTCAGAAAACCCCACTGAGAACTTTTCATGTGTTGTTTGTCTTTTCTGATTCAGTTTTTATCTCATGCCTCAAATGCCAAAACATAAAGCAAAAAAAAAACTCCTCTATTGCTTTCACTGTAGCACCTCCTGCTCTCCCAGAGTGCATCAGTGCATGGGGATGTGCTGCTGTTGTGCAGGTGTTCAGACAGTGGAGAAAGTGGGTCATGTCAGGCTCAAACAGACACTGCAGCACTCCATCACACTGCAACTCCACAAGAGCTGTAATCACAGACTGTTGCTGTCATCCAGTCGGCATCAACACACAAAGGATGATGGGAAACCGACTGGTTTCGGTGAGACAGGTGAGGCTCTGGCAGCCGGTTGGTTGATCTGTTTTGGAAGAGAGCCAGAGTGCAGCAGGTCAGGTCATGCAGTTCATCTCAATGCGTCACACTAAAATAGAAACTCATTAAAAGCTGTTTTTCCTCTCACTAATCCTTTTTTTCAGAGTCTCCCTTTGACAGTTCATTAATAAAAAGAACCGTTGTTGATGCTTATGAGCAGATGAAACCAAACCTCCCTCAGCTCTCCTGGGGTCTCGTGTGTCACTGGTGAACTTGAGACGTGTGCAGTTTCGATTATTTTATTTTTAGATATAGATCCAACTTTAAGACAATAAAATTCAGTTAACATCCAGCTATAAGTGCTAAAGAGTAGTGGATAAAGATAAGATAAGATAAGAAGTGGTTATATGGTAAGTTACTGTATATGCAGTGATGAGATTGCTGTGTGTGTTCAAAATGTACAATACAGTTTATATTATAGTTTCTAAACTCATTGTTTAAACAGTGTTTGTTTGTGTTGGTTACTCATATAGAAGACCTGTAATACCTTTCTGTAAGTTTGCCACATTTCACATGTGACCATGTTTATGTTTCTGTAACTGGTGGATAAAAGCTTTGGATGCTCCGCTTGAGGAGCACAAAACACCTGACCTGGATATTGGAAAGAGATTTAAAACCCCCGCCCCTCCACTATCTTTACAGAGACACACTTTTTAAACACATTTTAATACTGGGGGCAGATTGCCTTGCTGGCCCTGTGTAGGATCATGTGACGGCCTATAGAGTAACTCCAACAGATGGCCTCTCAAAGAGGGGCCGCTCCAGCTCGCAGGGTCGAGGGCATCACTCGTCCCCATTTTTTTTTTTGGTCAACATAATCCCTTTAAAATTCCCCTGCAACAAAGAACAGTGCTTTTATTTTATTTCAAGTGTTGTTGGTACAACAAATAATCGGGTCGGAGCCAGTCAGGCAAAAAGGGAAATGGATCAAATGTTACTGAGTTACTGAGAAATGTTTCTATCTATCTATCTATCTATCTATCTATCTATCTATCTATCTATCTATCTATCTATCTATCTATCTATCTATCTATCTATCTATCTATCTATCTATCTATCTATCTATCTATCTATCTATCTATCTATCTATCTATCTATCTATCTATCTATCTGTCTGTCTGTCTGTCTGTCTGTCTGTCTGTCTGTCTGTCTGTCTGTCTATCTATCTATCTATCTATCTATCTATGGCTGTCTGTCTGTCTATCTATCTATCTATCTATCTATCTATCTATCTATCTATCTATCTATCTATCTGTCTGTCTGTCTGTCTGTCTGTCTGTCTGTCTGTCTGTCTGTCTGTCTGTCTATCTATCTATCTATCTATCTATCTATGGCTGTCTGTCTGTCTATCTATCTATCTATCTATCTATCTATCTATCTATCTATCTATCTATCTATCTATCTATCTATCTATCTATCTATCTATCTATCTATCTATGTCTGCCTGCCTGCCTGCCTGCCTGCCTGTCTGTCTTTCTGTCTATCTCTCTATATTTCTATCCATCTATCATCCATCCACCATGTGTCCCACACTGCCCTGAGAGTTCACATCTATTGTAGTTCTGTAATTAATTAAATTGATGATTCACGAAAAAAAAAAGAATGACACAAGTGTGAATCTATGTGAATAAGTCCCTCAAAAATTTCATATAATTTTGTGAATCTATACCATGGCTATGCATATAAGATAATTATGAAAACAAATGCAGATGGACACTCCCACGGTGCTTATGGATGGACTGAGAGTGATGAATTTCTGAACTGTCGGATTGTGACACAGACTAAAAACTGGACAACCAACTGTCCCCCTGCTGTCAAACAGGCTGTAATCCTACGCGTGGGAGCGCCCTACATACATGCATCGGCAGTATGCTGCTGTGTGTCATCGATAATCATCAGAATGGTGTCCAGACGTCCACAGAAACCCTGTTGATTAGACAGATCGGCTTGGTTCAGGCTGCAGGATAGCAGCAGCTACGATATGTGTGGGATTCAAACCAGGAATGATACAGGATTTAGCCAGGATTTGGTACTGATATATCCAGCGTTGTTGTTTGGGTAAATGTGAGTATGAAATGTGCTAGTGCTGTATTTGATTGCTGACTTGTGCCTGTATCAAATTCTGAAACCAATAAAATGTTTAACAAATGAACTTTACAGCCTGCATGATCAGAAGTGATGCTAACAGTTATGGTTTATGATAATTTACTTTTTGAAGAATAATGACTAACTGCATTTCCATCATATTTTCTCCCCCCATTCTGCACAAAACATCATGACGGGCGGTTCGATCCTAACCTCCTGCTGTCTACATGTTAAAGAATCCCTGGGCAACATGCTAAACCCAAAACTATCCCTGTGTATGGGTGTGTGGGTGGTTAAATAAAGGTCAGAGGACTTGCAAAGCACTGTAGAAGGACCAGTTCATCAACCACTTACTAAGGAGGAGGCAGGCTAGCTGAGGTCCATAAGTGTGGTGTCTACATTTACTCTGATAATGAATATTCAAAGTACAAACTTCATAATCAGCCTACAGTTTGCTCTCTTCCTGTTTCACAGCTGCACGTGTCCAGAGGGTCTTGTCTGCCCTCTAGTGTCCTGTTCAGTTTCCAACAGGCTTGTAGGAGGAAACACACTATATGGTCATTTTAAACTCGGTATGAACAGTCATTGTCAGTGTCAAATTATGAATTGTTGCCTCAAAGATTTGTACGACATTGAATATTTATCCATAATGGAGTCACTATGCACTCGGTGTTGAATTTACCATGTTTTGTTTTTCCTGTTATACTGCAAAAAGCTATGCAAAAAAACAACAGAAATAATGCAAATACAATCTTGAGTTAATACCTGTAAACTCTTTCTAACTTTGTGACAATGTAGAAACTTAACTACTAAATACTTTGATAATTTCTTTTCTTTTTTTTTTTTCACTCTGAGTTAGTACAACTGACTATATGGTTTTCAGGTAATGTCCAAGTTCACCCTGTCTTGCTGTGTTAACTATTGTGATTGCCTTATACACAGTTCTTGTTACCTTAATGTTGTTTTCAATACAAAGACTATAATGCAGATTGTATCTGCCTCATACTGGAGACTCATCTGCACACTGCAGATGAGGCTCCACCAGTTTCATTCATCTGTTTAACCTTTTTTCATCTTCTCTCAAAAAATATGATGATCTAAACAGATCAAAAAGTCTGCATTGAGGTATCTTACTCTGTTTATCTCATATTGCCAAAAAATATAGAAAAAGAAAAGACTTGACCCCAGGTGTTTGTTCTTAGGAACAAGTTGAACAACTTAATGGCCACGGGCAAAAAATACCTTCTGTTTATTGCTGAATGTACTCTTGTACTCTTTTGACACTTTCACCATGGAGTCGATGTGAGACATTGCCAAAGAAAACCATTTACTCATATCTGACACTACCTCCAGAGAGTTCAGCCCTATACTACATCATACTCTCAAGATAAACCAAGCTGTTTTTGTGCATTTCATTTATTTATCATCAACATTAATGCTGTAGTTTGGCATGAATTTTAAATGAGCAAAGGCTGTCAGACAAATATAATGGATTACTTAACTTGCATTTAAGAATTGTTGACAGATAGATAAACAGATAGATAGATATATTGATAGATAGATTGACAGATGATTTGATCAAAATAAACTTTATTGATCCAGCGGGAGGTTTCTTTAGGGAAATCCAAGGTCCAACACACAACACGAGAAAGTTCAAAAGGACAAACTTGTAGGCAATCAATGTGCAAAGATAGCAGCAGCTGTACAGATATAGTCAGTGAGCAGAATTGCACAAGAAATCCATGAATGAGGAAGCTGCACTATTAATACAGCTTGACATGAAATACATGTATAAATGCAGCACTAGTGCTACTTCTTTACCTCCCCGCCACCCATTGAGGAATTGTCACAATTTCATGGCACAGCGGTTGAAGGACTTTTACCAAGGATGTAGTAAAGTAGAAAAATCATGTGGTTTATGAACACATGGAACAGTATGTCCTTCTATGTCAATCGCTACAACTCAATCTGTGACCTTAATGTTGCTTCAAGGACACTATGTACTCTTCCTGTACAAATAATGAACTAAATAAAATAATGTGTCAATTAAACTGTTGGAATACACCTGCAATGTGTTAGGCTGAATCAGCTCCACTGTGTCACTTCATTTAAAACGAAGATGCAACGACTTTAAAAACTCAAACATGTGAGTGATTCAGCTCTTCCTGCTTCTACTCAGTCTCGCTACCTTTAAGTCATTTTTTTAGATCAGCCCCTAGGACTGTACTCTGACCCCCACAGCACAGCCGCACCCATGTTTGTAATAGGCGAACAAACTTCTGGTTTGCGTTATTGACAGACCGCTCAGCCAATCAGAGAGCCTCTTCAGAGCACGTGGGGCGGCACTTCCTCGTAAATGGGCTTTACTACAGCGCATCATGGCCGCTGAGTCGCTCGCCTGAGAATGTGGGCTAAAAAACGCGACTAAAAGTTGCGACAGGCACGGAAATCACGCAGTGACAGACGGCGGGTGTGTATCCAGACAGGTTAGCGTCCGTACCGGCTGCTGAAAATGAAGGGAAAGGAGCGGTCGCCGGTAAAGAAACGCGTCCGGGCGGTAGATGAAAGCAGGGACCGAGGAGGAAGCCACCCCAGCGGCAAGAAGACCGGATCCCTGTCGACGGTTGGGAGCAACAACGGCTCCGCTCCGAGGAAGAGTTTACACAGTGATAAAAGAGAGCTGGACGGACACAATTCCGCCACCCGCACCAGTGTTGGAGGCGGTTACGAATATGTAGGGGTCATCTCCGGCAGTAAGTCGTACGTAGGTGCCGACATCACGGCGGAGACATCCAGGTCCGGAGCCCGGAGTGACGGCCGGCCTCCGCTGAGCGGCCAAATTGAGAGTGAGTACAAGACCTTAAAAATCAGCGAGCTTGGCTCCTCGCTTGGAGACGATGACATAGAGGACGGACTGTTTCACGAGTTTAAGAGATTCGGAGACGTGAGCGTTAAAATCAGCCGAGAGAACGAGGAGAGGGTGGCGTATGTGAACTTCAGGAGGCCTGAGGACGCACGCGCGGCCAAACACGCACGCGGGAAGCTGGTGCTGTACGACCGGCCACTGAAAATCGACATAGTTTACACCAGCAGACGCAGGAGCCGCTCCCCTCCTCCTAAAGACGTTTTCCCCCCAGGACAGAGGCATCTGCACACCCATAGAGCGCTGTCCCCCGCCGGAATGGCGTACAGGGACTACCGGCTGCAGCAGCTGGCCCTGGGCCGGCTTCCTCCACCTCCACCTCCACATCTGAGAGACCTGGATAGGGACAGAGAGTTCAATTCAATATTTGAAAGCAGAAGTAGACACCCGTTCATCCCTGAGTGCTCTGTGTACCGCGAGGAAGAGCTGCTGACCCCTGAAGATGACTACAGGGCAAACAGGACGTTGTTTCTGGGGAATCTGGACATCACCGTGACTGAAAGTGACCTGAGGAGGGCGTTTGGCCGATTTGGGATCATCACAGAAGTGGACATTAAGCGGGCAGCTAGAGGTCAGACCAACACCTATGGTTTCATCAAGTTTGAGAACCTGGACATGGCGCATCGAGCCAAAATTGCCATGGCAGGGAAAGTGGTGGGCCACAACCCGATAAAAATCGGCTATGGAAAACCCACACCCACAACCAGGCTGTGGGTGGGGGGCTTGGGACCCTGGGTTCCTGTCACTGCACTTGCCAAGGAGTTTGATCGCTTTGGCACCATCAGGTCCATAGACTACGGCAAAGGCGACACCTGGGCATACATCCAGTACGAAAGTCTGGACGCTGCTCAGGCTGCCTGTGCCCACATGAGAGGCTTTGCTCTGGGCGGTCCTGAAAGGAGACTGCGGGTGGATTTTGCCGACACAGAGCACCGGTACCAGCAGCAGTACATGCAGTTCCCGCTCACCATGCCATCTTACGACTTTATTCCTGAATCTTTCGCCCACCGCCTTACTGACTCTGTGAGAGTGAGAGAGAGGTCCCCGTCGCTCCACACCCGGTTCAGAGAGCGAGACCTGTACTCCAGTGCCGAGTGGTCTGGCCTGGGGGTCCACGAAAGGATGCGAGGGGTGGGCTTCGACCACATCGAACGTCTGGAGAGGCATTCCAGAGAAAGCTGGTCCTTGGAGCGTGATTTCCAGAACCGCAAAAGGAGACATTTAGATGATGGCTGCAGGCTGGATCACTCCCCAGATGTGGCTGATTACAGCCTACGTCGCCATGGCAACTCGCTGGAGCGCAGCCCCGGAGGAAGCAGCCGGGACGGGGGCCGCTACAGCGACCCTGAGCGTCTCTCTCGATCCGACAGAGCGTCACCGGTCAGAGAGCGTCTGGACGGCAGCTTTGTGACAAAGAGAAGAAAGGCGCTGAGCCCGGGGGAGCCCATACGCAAAGTTAAGGACGAGCGCTTACCTCAACCACCAGCACCACCCTCCTCCTCGTCCTCGTCCTCCTCCTCCTCATCAAAACCAGTTCAGCAGTCCAAGCCTGCAGACCTGAAGAAGCTGGGTCAAGTGTGGCAGGGTGACCTCCTGCTGAAGAACAGCAGCTTCCCCACCTCCCTGCACCTGCTGGAAGGGGACCTGGCTCTGGCGTCCGGCCTGCTGGTCGAGGGCTCCACGGGGGGTCCGGTGTCCCAGCTCAAGATCAGCCAACGTCTTCGCCTCGACAAAACCAAGCTGGACGAAGTCTCGCGTCGCATCAAGTCCGTTGGGTCCGGCGGACACACCGCCCTCCTCGCCGTTCCAGGGAAATCTCAAAATGGAGGCGCCCCGGATGCAGGAAACTCGATGGAGCGCCCCCTGAAGAATCTGGTGTGTTACCTGAAGCAGAAGGAGGCAGCCGGCATCATCAGCCTCCCTGTGGGGGGCAAGCCCGACAAGGACCAGGGAGGAGTCCTGCATGCTTTCCCACCTGGTGAGTTCTCAGAGCAGTTCCTGGATGCTTCTGCCAAAGCTTTTGCCAAATCAGAGGACAACTTCCTGTTGATGGTCATAATCAGAGGAGCGTCGTGAAAAGTGCAAATTAAAAAAATATTGCCGCAGATTTACTGTGAGATGTTGAAAAAGAAGAGTGACTTTTTTTTTTTTTAGATTTTATTTCAAGCTCACAGATTGTTTTTTTTAAATTGATTTTCCATTTTATTTTTTGACAAATTTTTTTAAATTAATCTCCAGACGTGACTTCGGAAAGTTTTTCTTTTTTCAGAGAAAGTCAGATTCCTTTTCGTTTTATCATGCAATTTTTTTGTTTTTTTTATTTCATTTTGAGGGGGTCGTCTGAGAAATAATTGTACATTACTTGAAGGTACACTGCTAGATCAGTACTTTATTGGTGATTCCTGTGAAACATTCAGAAACCAAAAAAGTGAGTATTCTCTCATACATTTTTTTTATGATAACATTGGGAACTCATAAGTCAAAGAGGTGCATCTTAAGATGAGCCGTTTCACAGGAACCACCGCTCTACTTTTTTGTGAATCGATACTATGTTTTGCCTTCGCTCGTTTCAGCATCCTTCATGTTCAGAGTCATAAAAAGTTTTTTCTTTAATCAAAAAAAAATCAAAAATTGAGCGTTCAGCCTTTATTCTATGAGTACTCAGTGGATGGTTTACCCAGTCAGATCTGCAGTACTGTGTAATGTTTGTACAGCCAGTTTATGTAGATAGTTCTGTTCCAGATTTACATCTGCTAAACCTTTTTTGCTGACCAAGTTAACATTTCAAATATTTCCTAATTTCAAAGGTTTTATTATGGCAGCTTTCCTACGACAGTTTCTAGGCCAGTCCTGCTTTTAAAGCAAAGAAAACTGTACATGTGAATGTTCAGAGACTTACGTTTAGGTTGTGTGACCTTTAAAAGACGACACGAAGGCTGTTATTTTATGTTTTTCGGCACGGGTACAGGAATGGAGGGATGGACACAAGCAGCTTGCCTCTGTGCACCGTAATGCAGTTCAACAAAGTGACTGTGGAAATGTTTTGGCAACTACGATCTGCAGTTGTTTTAGACGACCATTGCCTGCCAGTCTAAAAGCGAGAAAACATCCAGGAAACGGTCGAACTGGAGCAAATTTCATCTGTTGCCAGGAAAAGTAATATTCTGTATATAAGAAGAGCCTTAGTTAACTTCCACTGTTACTTCCTGTGTATGCATATTTTCCGTATGCTACATTTATCTTCCTGATGACTTATGGTGCCTATACTTATTCCACCTTCCCCCACACGTTGAACTGCATTACGTTAGTTGCGTTTTCTAAATTTTCTTTAAATTAGTAAAGTTAACGTGGTGATAAAGGACTAAACAGCAACAAAAACATAACCTAGTTTAACAATTGGAGATAAAGGTGCTGTGCATTTTAGTTGATGAGGGTTCTGGTTCTTGTCTTGATCTCTAAACTAGTTTGTCCAGAGTGTGATGTCTGTGAAGGGTTAAATGATCAGATAGATAAAATCACCTGGAAAACGCAGCAGAGCAGCAAAGTGAGATGTCTTTTTTTTTTTTTTTACCTTTTTGGCCGGGTTACTTTGTGTCCATCCCTAAGTTGCTCAAAATGGTACAATCAATTTGACCTCTATTTGTTTTTAATTGGTTGGTAAATTATTCACTTAGATATTAATCCATGGCCCCAACAAAGCATGTACTGTTAATTTTTTTTTTTTTTTTTTTAAACAGAGAAAGATGATGTAAGCTAAAAATAAGCTCTGTCTTTGCCTTGCACATCTCTAATAACTGATCTGGAGTCTAAAAGTAGAAATTAATGCTGCGCTATCAGTGGACTCTGATTAAAAAGAAAATCTCTGAATGAACCCGGACCGGACCAGTGAAGACCGCTCTCCACTGGCCACACACGCCTTTCCGCTGAAAAAGGACTGTCGATTTTGTTTTTCATGCTTTGATTTGTGTTTCGGAAAAAAAGAGATGTATACTCAGGATATCTGGAGAGAGATTTGGAGAACATCAGTGATCTTGGCTGCAACATGCACTTGGTTTTGTTTCAATAAATTTACTCTTTCGTGGAAAACACACGTGCCTTGGAAGACAACTTTTGTGACCTTTTCTGTGCTTGGAATTGTCTATCAAACTCAAAAGGCTGTATCACTTTGACAGTAAGAGCCTTCGTGGGAGAAAAGAGGAGTTTTTCGGTTTATACCAGGTGTTGAATGACCTCTGTGACCTCTGAAATTTGCTAGTACATCTTTCAGTCCGCCTACCAAAGCAAAACTAGAGTCACCCTTCGCATGTGTGGCTTTTTCCCTCTGGCCGGGGCGGCAGGTGGCAGCCTGCTGCAGGATTGTACTGCTGATCTTTAGACTGTGCTTTTGCGGCTCGCCGCTGCTCTGACGGGGATCTGAGCAGCCTGGCGTCCCGCGTCCTGGTCCACACGGCGTTCCCAGACTCAAGCTTTTCCCGGAGCTGCAGCGTTAAACGGGTCTGGGCTTCACCCGGCCTGCACCTGCTCCTGGTCCGCAGGTAAAGTATGGAGACGGCCTCGATCGCCGACTGGTACGTATTAAAATGTTTGAGGCTGATGCAGATGTTGAAGGCCACATGTATAGAAGCTGAAAATGTGTTAGTATTTACTTAAGTCCAATGTTGTCACTGCAAATGTAATGACTTCTGAATTTATCCTCTGCTGCTTCTTTCTGCTGGTTCTTCCCTCTGGTATGATTTATGGTTCTAAACTTACTGCATAATAACTTTATTGTAATTACAAATAAAATCCAAATTCCAATCTAGATTAAATCTGCATATGATTAGATGGAGCAACATTGGGGCTCACGATATGGCCAGTCAAATGCAGATATTCTGTTACTATCTTTGTCATTTACTGTTGTTTGGAAAGTGAAAGTTTCACCTGGAGTTCTCCCTCATTTGTCTCAAATAAAATGCACGAGAGAAATGAAGCGAGAGAGAGAAATGAGGCTGAATAATGATAGTGACCCTGACGCTAAAAAATGATAGCACAGCATTTCATTTTAGACATGTTGTCTACTCTTGTCTATGATTTTATTCATATATTCCACCACTTTTGTGAAGCGAAGTATACTCTAGTAAATGTATTTCAAGCACCAATACAGTACGTCCATGTGAGTGAAGCATTTTCAGCATTTCAGCATTTGGAATGAATTACCTCTACACATTGAGCTAACAAAAAAGAAAGCCTGTTAAAACAAGCCTCTGTCTGCAGAGAGAGGCTTGGAGACTGTCCTGCTTTAGTGTCTCCTCCAGTTGGAGGATGAAATCAAGCCAGCTTGTTGTTTGACTGTCGTCTGATGGAGAATAGATGGATATAGAATATGTTTATGAGACATCCGAATTGATAAAGGACTGAAAAATGAATGGTGCTTGGTATTCATGGGAATTCAGTTTCAGGATTTTCTCTTTTTCCCCCACTTTAAGCCCTGCTCTAACATATTGTATAGCTATATAAAATGATGGACTGGAGACCTGTCCTGTGTGTTCTGAAAAAGTCAGGGAAAAAATGGTGGGTTTATTATAAATTTTGTATGATTAGAATTAGGTTCTTAATTGCACTGTTTGATGACAGTATTGGTGTATTTCATTATTAGCAGCTGAAGCTGTAGCTGATGGTTGAAATGGGATGAATTGCTTTTTACTTCATACTTTGCATCAACTTTGTGTTACTGAGCAGCTGTGTGAGTAGGAGAATCAGGGGTGGGCTACACGTTTGGGCTCAAGGGCCAATGATTATGATGGGATCAGTGTTGCTGGGTCATCATTGATTTTTTTTTTTACATTAAAATCTTGTCACAGTTTTGCTTTTGGTGTGGTCAGCGGTCAAAAACTGTTTCTTTTCTCTCTAAAAATCAGGAGCTGTCAGAAGTTGAAGGTCAGGAGTTTAATGCTTTAGGAAAGTTATGTCACCAAGTGTCTGTGTGAGGAGGCCTGAGGCTCAATGGTCTGCATGATTTACATGATGCGTGTGGTAGATTTTAAATCTGGAGTCCAAGATTTGGTGTGATGAAAAGGTTAATACCAAGGATAACTGATGGAATAAGTGACATGTGCTTTGCTCATCATGCTGTTATGAGTATTCCCTTTTTATTTGGTAAATCACAAAACCACCATCATATACTGTAGTGCTGTACTCTTCCACAATTTCAAAATGATCACATTTTTGATGACAGCTTTGTCTTCAGTGTTCATGAATTGGGAACCTGCTGTAACAAATATTGTCTCAAGAAAAGACGGTACCACTGCTCAGTGTCGTAGGGACCTCAAGGCCTGGAGTCGCCTTTGTTCATATCAATGTGTGACACGTTGGCGCTATGGAAAACTCAGTAACCAAGCAGAGTTAATGTAATCTGTAAATCTGTATAGGAAACCACATTAGTATTGATGGTATCTGTCTTCAGTTTTTCCTGTAATCAGGTGAGACCAAGTTTCACAGTTTTCTTCAAACCGATTGTTCAGTGTAAGGTATTTTCTATCCTTCTGCTTATATTAGCCACTTTGTACCTCTACATTGTCATGGGGTGCCTGCTGGGGTATCTGTCTAATCTCTCTTTCTCACACTCGCACCTAGGGGTGATTTAGATGATTAAGGCACTCACTAGAATCAGGACAACTTGCAGGACAGTGGTCCCTGAGGAACTGGATTGATAAACACTGCTCTAATCAATCTAAACCTGCATGTTTTTGGGCTGTGGAAGAAAACCGGACTACCCAGTGCAAAACCTGTGCAGTCAGAGCACATGAAAACTCTCCACAGAAAGGTCCTGGATCCACCCCAAACTGTACACATCTCATCAAATTTATCGTTAAACGAGAGCTATTTTAATCTAGGTGACGGAAATAAAAGATACCGGAATTTAATGCATGAAAAACCTGAGACGATCAGTAATGACTCATCAGGATGAGAACAACCAGAGTCATCACTAGTTATGATGAGTGTTAAACAGGGAGTGGAAAGACCTGCTCAGGCACAGTCGCAGTGTTAGAATTCATCAAACCGTGGTATGTGGGAGAATAAACTCCCCACGACAATGTTTATAATTGTGTTAAAACAAAGGGAGCTGCAGAGAAATAAGTTGGGCTTGAAGGTGTTTGTACGCTGACATTAAGAGGGAAGCTGTGTTTACTGTACTGTGTGTGAGTTTCTACATCTCTGCACTGTGAGCCATTGGAAAGAAAGTCAGCAATAGTAACTGTGCTTCACTCATCCCAAAGCTAATAACTTTGAAAGGAAAAAAAGATACCTTGAAGTTAACGAAAGATGTTGAGGTACTACTAAAACAACTAATGAGATCTGGTTAGACTTTCATGTGTCCTGCATTTTGTAACACAGTTCTGCATTTGGATAAAAAGCTGCTCCACTGCTGCTACTGTACTTCACAAGTCTGCAATGCCGTGGGCTAAAGTGCTGATTCATGATCCCCCAAGATTCATCTTTTCATGCTTCTTGTGTATATCCCAGTTCCTGCTACTTCCTGCTTAGCCCAGCTAGCTGTTATAGCACGAAACAGCTAAAACATGCAGGATGGTGTCCTCTGCTAAGCAGGGTTGGAAAAACACTGCTTTAGACCATCAATACCAGTGGGTGGCCTGCTCTGACTCAACTTTATTTAAAGTCCCAGTTCATGAGACATTAAGACAGCTAAGACATTAAGGCACTTTACAAAATTGAGCAACAATATGTACAGAGAAGTGACATAGTGAACACACCCTGCCCTTAGACCGTCGCAAAGGCTGAGGAACAACTCCCTAGAAAACCCTGGCAGGGGAAAGAAGAAGAAGTGATAAACCTCAGGATGAGAGACAGAGGAGGGGATCCTCACCCAGGACGGACAGGTGGGAAGAAGCAAGACAGCATACAGAGACATAAGGATTGATGGCTAACAGTTTAGATTTTAGCCTAGAGGTCAAATGAGTCCACAGTAGAAGCTATGGAGGGGAGAATGGATAAAGACTCCAGGGACGTGGAGTCAATATATTTAGTACTGTGCAACCAAGGAATAAGAATAGACACAGTCCGGAGGTCTCGACTTCCTCATATACAATTGCTGCCCTTCTGTCTCAGTGATCCATGGTGATTTGCATCACTCTGGTTCTGAGTGAGTCTTTTCAGAGTCATGGAGGTCTTAAATCGGTCCTCCATCGGTGAGAGGCATTTCAGAGGGGTCATCAAGCATGTGCTGACTGAGCCGGGATGGCTAATTTTCCTGCTGCTTGCTTTAGAGGACTGGATTGTTTTGTGCCTGTGTTAGTGGACTTAAACACTTGACCATCAGAGCAGTACATTTTGATATTATAAAAAAAATACAGATTTTGAGGCTTATTCGATGGATTTGAGGCCGTTTCTCACCAGCAGTGGAGAACTGCGGTCAGATCAGAGAACAAATCTAGAAGGAGGCCTTTGAAAGCTTAGACTCTGTGTTCCAGAAATCCAGAAAAACTGCAGAAAACCGTAACAGTCATAAAACCACAGGGCTATTTATTGATGGACATAGCAGTCATTCATCCTGTGACGTCACACAGTTTGCTCTTGGGGCATCCTGATGACTCTTTTCCTCAATGCTTACCGGAGAGACTGAGGTTGTAAGCAGCAGCCACAGGCATTATCCACAGATCCCAGATTCAGAATCATTCCACAATGTGAATCATGTTCAGAAAACTTTATTTATCCACATAAGGGTCAATTAAGGAAGCAGAGCCGGGCAGTGCTGGGGTGTTGTATGAATGCAGGATACACAGAGTATATTTACATTATTGCACTGAGAAGTATGCTTGCATATATTGTAGCATATACGGAATATATAGATGTGATTGAATGTAACAGTTCTTGGTCCCAGGTTGTCATGGTATTAACTAACCAGGGTGTGTGGCAGGGTTTACCTCAGTGATGATGAATGCATCAGATCATCACACATGCACTAGATCAGTCTGTGATGTTATGGGCTCATGTTATGTCATGAATAGTGTATATGTGTAGGATAGTGGAGCTAAATGTAAGGCCATTTTATCCTTTCTGCACAATTCACTCATATTTTATGGAATTGTTTAGTTTTTAGACTGTATTATGCTAAAGACCTTACTGCTGAAGTCAGATTTTTCATTTTTCCAGATCCATTTTTTTACAGGTGACTGTTTACATTGCATTGAATATCAACAAACAGATGTGACCTGCATGTGCAGAGACAGTAGATCAGATGGGTTGTGCCATCAGCTCTAGTGGTAGAACATTAGCTTGTTAACTAGCTCCCAGTGACTCAAAAAGATGTCTGTGGAGGTTCTCATTCATCCAGGCAACTGTAAACCAAGGAGTTAGAAATTCTGGTGACTTGAACTTGTAGATTATTGAATACGTTTTCACTTCTTATCTAACAGGCTTTGTCAGCTCTAGTTTTTCAGTTTAACAAGCGTTACAATTAACCTCTGAGGAGTTGTTAGCATCGTTGCTTTAAGTTAACGGTGCTTTTTGTTGCGGTAGTCCGTGTCCTAGAATAATGACAAGACATAAGACATATTCTGCATCAGCATCACACACAATTACTCTCAGCTCTTTTCCTGATTCCTGTTCATAGTGACTGCCGGCTGAGCTTGGACCATGTTGTCATCTCCAGATTTGAGGTTTTATCACCAGGTCCTTGATTCGGAGGCATCTTCTCTGGAGGTTAGGGTCATGTCATGCTTTTGCATGTTGTCCACTCTTGCTTTTGTGGAATTATAACCCATCATGGTGTTTTTGATGCTCCTGGACACAGCGTCTCCAATCACTGAGTATTCAGGGGACGCTGGGGTTCTTTGGGACGTAGGATGCCAGGGACATGTCAGCTGTGTACAAGAACCTGGAAAACTTGTCTTTTATTAACTTAGCCGTTGCAGTGAGAACTCAGACTTGTTTTCCTGGACCGTTCCCACCATGCTCAGCCTTTCCTTTAGCAGCTCCTGTCCCAGCTTGTGTGAGGAAAAAAAAAAAAAGAAAAGACAAGTCTTGCGTTATGTCCACATAGTCCCCATGGTCTTTTATAGTCTTTTATTCTTTGATTTTCCTCCAGGGTTTCGGGGTTTAAAGTAATAAAATATGCTGCTAAAAGGGGAAGTGGCTCCTAAATGACAGCATCAGGTGCTATCATGTTAAACAGGGTGAGACAGTGACCTGATGATGTGATTCTCGGTGCTGACCAATAGGATGAATGAATGAAAGAGAGAGAGAGAGAGGACTCACGCCATCTTAACCATTTTCCTTACCAGTTAAAATGTTTGAGGAATCATCTGCTACTCACTTCACTTAACCAACCAGAGAATACCATCACAATTATTTCTCTCTCCATTTGCCTTTTTTCTAAGTTAACAATTAAACCAGTCTATACTGTGCCCTTCTTGAGACCTACAATCACTGTTTTTCTTCCTTTTCCGCATATGCAAAAAAAAAGACCATTACTATCACACGCAGAGCTTCTACAGCCATTGACAGTTTCCTGTCATGCAACCTGATCACCTATGAGCTGCTGCAGGGCTGTGACGAGTCCTCAGCAATGATCGATTGGATGCAGACGTGATATAAGCTCCCTCTTTTTTTAAAAGTCTGAGTCTAATGTTGCAGCTTGACTTTTCTCTGGCTGATGTTGATAGTAATCTAGGGTGAAAACAATGTGTGTTTTTTTTAATTGGTGGTGACCTTCCCAGGCTGTTAACATCCAAAATGTTTCCAGATATCGGCTTTTAAAACGTTTGGAGTGTTTTTAAACTCTGATCTCGAGTCACTCGTGGTCTTTGATAGCTGCTGGCTAATTGCCTCCTCTATACAGACAGACATCTGCTGTGAGTTGTGAATGGTGTGTTTGTGTGTATGTGTGTGTACAGGTGTGTGTGTACAGGTGTGTGTGTCCTATGATGGACTGCAGATCTGTCCAGGGTTTATTCCTTGCCTTTTCCCTGATCATGGAAGGATGCTAAATATACCTGGTTGATGCAGTGCCCATTCTAACAGATGAACAGTTTATATTATAAGTTCTCATGGATTGCTTTTCAATTTGTTGTAATCTGGCAGTGTCTAAATGTCTTTTGATTGTGAAATGTCGATAACCAAAATGCATGTACTGAGTATTTCAGGTTGACACCATAGCTGAGAGGAGCTGACAAAAGGAGAAAAACACTGTGATGCTGAGCTGCCTCATTCGTCAGACCGTGGTTTGGTGAGTACACTTTAAACTTTTACTTTTATTTATTTTACTTTATGTATGCTGTACTGTTATTGATTTGCACATGTAATATTGATTGCATTGGATTTGCATTGGAATAAAGATGGCGATCTTTGAAATGATGGTGACGTGTCTTTTTTATTATCCATCCATCCAGTTTCACTTTTGTTTTATTATTGTTATGACAGATGATTTAGACACTGTGTCCTACAGAGGGCAGTCAGTATTATGCTACCAGATACCAGAGATCATCCACACAGGAAGAAGTGACTCAGACGTAGTCGAAGCTGCAGGGTAAAACCAAACCTTATTTAAACTGACTCCTCAGGATGAATCCAGTCTTTCAGTGTCAATATTTTCTGCTCTTAGTTTGACAATATGTTTGAAATGAGGTGACACAGGAGGTGTTTCACGTTTCACTTGGAACCAAATTAGCATGATTTATTATTTTGTTTGGAAATAACCTGATTTTGTTAGTCTATAAAAAACAATCAAAACATTTTAACAATGAAAAATAGCTTTAGTAAAGCCGGATTTGATGGTCACACTTATTTAAGACAGGTTAAGAGGAGTTTAGAGCGGAGCAGGTCTAACATTATTTTACTGGCTTGTTTCCGCTGTAGTCTATCTCCAGCTCACATAACAGAAACCACAATAACAGCAACAATGAACAGTCTTAACTCACACCCACAGACACTGATCTTATCAAAAATGTGGATGTCGAAAGTGCCAGCTTGGAGTGTGTGTGTGTGCAAATGTGCACAAGCCTGATTAAAAGTTTGTATTCAGAGCTGGATGGGTGTGTGTGTTTGTGTGTGTGTGTGTGTGTGTGTGTGTGTGTGTGTGTGTGTGTGTGTGGGAGGACGACTCCCCCCCCCAGCCCCCAGACCAGCCCCCAGAAGAACAGCAGATACTGTGGTCGGCTCAGTGCCTGAGGCCAACAGCCCCCAGCAATAAACACAGACCAGGCCTCCATGATTTTATTTTGTTTAATCTGGTGCTCCAAAAAGATGTTCAGTGTTTAAAAGCTCACTGATCTCTGGCTAGCTTTAAGTTGTAGGTAGGGGGAATTGAATTAGTGAATCAGTGAATTAATCCCTTTCTACTCACTGGTGTCACATGGCAGTAAATTAATAGATGTCATTAATGAAACGTCAAGTTACAGACTCTAATATGTGGCTGAATCTAGTTTATTGTCTCATATATCAAAACTCTTGTGTTGACAGAGACTATTTTCATTTGGCCATTTCATGTACCGCCTCTATACTGTTTTTATATAGTTTTTCAATAACTTAGAAACTGTTAATTTAAAATGTATTATAACAAGTATGAAGGACAAAAAAGTTAAACAGGCAGCCCAGTTTCATTCCGTTTTTTGCTATCAATTTTTATTAATTTTCGCTGTTTTCATTCCACTCTAAGTCACTGCACTGCTATGACAGATCCTGGCCGCTAGATGGCGCAGTGCGCAAGTGGTAGAGAAGTAGGTCGCTTAAGAAGACCGGAAGAAATCCTGCAAAACACCAGCACAACGTGTATGTCCTTTATTCCTACCACAAGCACAACATGCAGCCCCACCTCCCTAAAAAAACATCATAAGATTAAAAAAAATCTTTCAAACAACCAGGAAAAAAACAACACAAAACCAACGACTTCTCATTGACCTAACAACAACCACATACTTTGACTAACAGCCCCACAGAGGTTGGATCCTGGGCTTCCCCACCAGCCAGTCAGAGCTAAACACATCACCTTGGATGAAGGCCAAATGTTTTTACAATGACCCGGACAAATGAAAATCCCCACAGATGTATTTTAGATGGTATTCTCACTGACAGATGTAGCTCTCAGTAAGTCTCAGCTTTACCTCTGAAAGACAATGTCCTGGGACCTGGTGAGTTCAAACATCCTGTTTTCGACTGTGTGATTTTGATAAGTAACAGTTAAAGTTATGTGTTATAAGAAAGAGACTGACCCCACTCACCTAGAGCATTTGGAGCTGTAGCTTTGTGTTGACTAATACAATAATTCCTCTCAGGCCCTCAAGGAGAACTAGAGTGGTTGAATGGAGAATTTGTTATCCGAAGTGCCTCTGATGTTTCTTTACTTGTTTATTTTTATGTTATTGCAAGCTCTTTTACAAACCTATTTTCATGTGTCAGAGTATTTCACTCAATTCCTACATTCACATGATGCCCATTCATGCTCATCTGGCAACCACACGCAGTCCTTACACCGGTTTGCTGATCATGCCAATCGATATTGCTTGTAAACAACAGAGCTTAGGCCACTAATGTAATAATCTTATCAATTCTGAACGTAATAAAGCCCATAAAATAATAATTTGTCATTAGATAAACGTTTGTGGCAATGACAATAACTTTTTTTCTTTCCATCAACATGATACTATACACATGCATACACACACACACGCACACACACACACACGCACACACCCCGTTCTAGCACCATTTGGTCATGTACCTTCCACCTCCAAACAGAGGAAAACTCCTGTCATGTGCTCCAAATCACTGTCTGAGTAGATCTGAGAGGTGAAAACAAACATCATCCCACACAACAACATACTTGTTTAGATGGTCTCCACCCCTCCCGTTCTCAGGGACTATGTCCCTTTAAGAGTGTCTTAGAAAGTAAGCTAATGTGGTGTATTATATAGACCAGGAAAATAAATGTTAATGTAAGGTATAAAATTTGCTTTTGATAACTAGTTCAATAATTTTGCATGTAATGACTCAAGCAATGAAACGAGGCCTATTAGTTTTATAGAGAATGACTATTCAGCTTTTATAAATACAGTTCATTTTGACTGATATGACAAAGCAAATGATAATAATATAAAAAAGCTGAGAATTGTATGAAAGCAGTTGATACATGTTGACACAAGCAAAAGAGAAACTGCTACTATGATGTGCACAAACGACTAAATGTTGTGGAGCTTAAACTAATAGTTGTGAGAACGTTAATTCTGTTGTGAGAAAAGCACCAAAGCGACTGAGAGAAAGTGGCCGATGCGTCCTTCAGGCCTTAATGGGAGTGTTTTGGTAGCCACTAGATGGCAGAGGACTCGCTGAGCCACACATTGACTCTCTTCACCATTCATGTGATTCTCCTGGGAGGGTCTGAGAGGAGGATGAGTCATCTCACTTATAATTCAGTCTGTAAAACAGAGAAGCAACTGCCACTCATTCATTGTCAACAGGCGCTGGCTCGCATTCATGCCATCTGTGTGTGTGTGCGTGTGTGTGTGTGTGTGTGTGAGGTTGTGTGTGTGTGTGCTCGGCTTGGAGATCTAAGATTTCCTCTCGGCTGCTGCATTCGTTCTAATAATAATCTGTTATTTCATATCCAGTTTGGGATGAGTCATTCAGCTCTTTTCCATCTTAACACGTGCATCCAAAGGCGTATGAGCTATCATTAACCCTCACCTACCCTCTGTGAACACGCCTGTTTGCCCTTTTAATCCTGAATATCTTGTGTGTTCTATGTGGTCTTGTTCTACACATCCGGCTTTTGTTGCAAGTAGAGAGCATGTGTGTGTGTGTGTGGGGGGGGGGGGGGGGGGGGGGGGGGGGGGGGTGAACCTGGTAACATGAGACTGCTGAACCGGACAGTGTGGACATCCCTGCAGAGAGCTCTTCAATCATTCATCCTGCAGAGGAGCTGCAGGCCAGCAGGTGAGGTGTCACAATGCGGCATCTGTCAGACGGGCGATCTGATTTCACAAAGTAAATGTGTCGTCCCTGGATCGATTCCAGCCTTGTTTGTCCAGGATTAACACCACAACCAACCAATCAACAGCACTTCCTCAGCACAAATAATGGCAGATAAGGGAAAACAGCAACTGCAGTCAGGCTTACATAATGTTACCATTAATTCTGTAACATCTTCATGTGTATTTCATGTGCATTAGTATTCCCATTCAACAGACTTACCATCAAACTGATACAATAATGATAACAAAAATTAGGAAAAAATGTAAATTTAAATATATCTAAAAATGTTTAGTGTATCAGATAGCTAACAATAGTGCATTAGCATCTATTTTGTTCCACATATATGTATTTTCCATTGACAAATCCCAGAATTTCCATAGGAAAATAGACAATTTAATAAGCTATAAAAACACCCCAACAGCAAAACCTTTTAGTTTAGCAGATATTACCACACTTCTATTCAAACAAGTCCCCTAACATCTGTCTTTCCACACATATTTCTTTCATTATATAGTGTGGTATATTTCAGTATAAACTAGGCCCAGTAGAAGTTGAATTGTTTAGAAATATATTTAGGAATCTGCTCATCCGCCAAAATCTTCCTAAATTCTAAGAAACTTTTGAGCTTTCAGATGCTATTTGACTGAGAGTTCCCACATAAGTTCAGAACATGAATTTACTTGATGGATTTACCTGTTGAAATATTTGGTGAAATCTGCCAGAGAAGATGCTGTGACCTCTTTGCAAACGTAACTCCCTCGAGGTTAATGATTTTACACACATTCGCTGTCCTGTCACAACATTAAGATAACATTTTGTGGCTGGGAGACGAGGTCTAAATTGAGTCCGATATCACACCAGACGTAAACAGACTCAGGGGAGAGAGCGCTGAGCCAACTGCTCACTCCGTCCTGATCCTGGGCTCAACAACCCAAATAAGGGTGAAAAGTCTCAGAAGAAAGTAGGCGTAAGAGGCAGGTGGAATAAATAAGACTCCCTGGGTGAATGGTTTCTGCTCCAGTGATCTGTGTGGTCTCCCATTTCACCCTCAAGTGAACAAATCATTAGTGTAATGTGCAAAGTGATGCTGGAAGACCGGGCATAAACAGACATCAAGACTTGGAAAATTCACTGCGTCACTTTCTGGTCCAGAATACAAATAGAAGACTGATACCACATGTTTGTTTCCATCATAAATATAAAGTCAGTGCAGTACAGACACAGGAGCAAACAACTGACCTGGCTCTGCTGAAGGATGATAAAGTCAACAACTCTGCAGATCTTAAGTTTACATGAAAAAATCCTGTTTGTGATGCACTGAATGGATTTTACCTTTTAATCCTCATCCAAATTGAACATCCAACCATGTATCTATTAATTACGTTATCTGTTTTGTACCTAACATTGTCAGGGTCTGCTTATACCTATTTCCTATTGGTGCACATACAGTATCTGTAAAAGTGAGTACACTCCTTTTACAGTATTTTATTAAATCTTTTCAGAACTGTGTTGAGTTGAATTGAGCTCGATTGCTATACAAGCTCTACACTGACTACTTTAAGCTATATTGATACATAATTTGTATAGTATTGTCCTATGGAAAGATCTTAGCAAAACACGTGAGGGCTACATACTCACTTTTGTGAGATACTCTAAGATCATGGCAGTGTGCACACCCTGGACAGGTCACCATTCCATTAAAACACATACACACACACACACACACACACACACCATTCACTCTCACACTCACACCTAGGAGCAAATTTAGAGTCTAATCGTCCCATAGATCCAGTATTTGAGAGATAATATAGTGATTATAAAGAGTGTGAGAGATATTTTGTGTTGCTTTTATTATTTCAAAGAATAGAGCACAAAATTGGCAAACTATTCCTTTAACTTTATTTTTGAAAGTTATATCGTTACAGCTCTGATTGATAGATAGTGCATTCAGCTCACAGCAATATAATGGACATCAGTCACACGTTGTTGCCATGTTTTTATAGTTCATGAGATACAGGAACAATTACAGTGACAGACATGAAATCCTAGAGGAAATAATACAATACAACAGGTCCTTTACAGGCTTGCATATATCAAAACAGAAGTTTGTGGCTGGACTTCAACCTCACACTAACGATACAACTGTTGTGATTGTGGGTGATTATTTTTCAGCATGTAACTCAGTCTTTGGTTATCGTTAACTTTCAGAAGAAGAAAAACAAGCAAACAAGCGACATGCGCCCCATCCTCCTATTAGACTAAACTTATTCTATACTATAATTCCTGTACAGATTTAATTAGGTGTGCTGCTCTATCCAAATTATCCTGAAAAAAAGCACCATGAGAAGTGAAAGGACAGGAGTAGTGGTTCTTTCAAAATACAGGTGAATTTATTGTATGTTGCTACATTTCTCATCTGGGCCTGAGTTGGAAAATGGCTTATTTACAAATTAAACAAAACATTTTACCACCAATATTGAACATTATACCATTAGTTAGAGTGGTAACTATTCTATTATCAGTAAACTGTGTTGTGTGACTATTACCAGCCACCAAACACAAACAGCATGAGTCTGTGTAACCACCGTTTAGAGAGGAAAGGGGGGATTTCTTTTTTTGTTTCTTGATTTGTATCCAGATGGTGAGAAAATTGCAGTCGTGATGTCATCCTCTGAAAACAGCAATCGAAGCTATGGGATCCGTTATCAAAAATCCAGACATGTGTTTGAAAAGTACCTCTTCTTCTATATTTACATTTCAGCTGTGTCGTGTTGGCTGCACCAGCAGCTGCTATTTCTGACTGTGTTTATGAGACGACTGTGAGGCTGGCGGGCGTTCGCTCATTTGTTCGGGGCTGAGCACTAATGCCCAGAAGCATTCAGCAGAAATGGGACTGGCTCTCAGTTGTTTCCCTTGGGCTGATGCTTCCTGGCTGCTATTAACTGTCCAATATGGCAGGGTGTGTACATTAATGTCTCCAGCCTGAGTCTCACTTTGTTTCAACTGCACTGCAATAATACAGTCAGTTTATTACTTTGAACAGGAACTGGCATTAAGGTTTTTTGCTCTTAAAATCATGCATAAAAAGGAGAAACTAAACTGAAGCTGAGATCTGCTTACAGCAGACAAACCCTGCAGCCCTGACAGAGGACATCTGGGCGTCTTAGCTGATGTGTGGAATGTTTTTGTAGCTTTCAATGAGCTTTAGCTTATTAGGATGCTTTTTTTTTTTCCTATGACCCAGATATGTCTGCACAGCGTGCTGGTAGTGTATACATATAAATAAAGGCTGTGTCTGTGGAGCAGTTTTTGAGATTCAGAACCTGGATGACTCAGGAAAAACAAGAATATAGGAAAACATTTTGCAAATATGGCTTTTAAAAAGTGGCCCAAATGGACATTAGGCCACTACATGATTATGCTGCACTCAGAAGATATAGACATTCCAAGAATTAGAAGTCCATTATCCTGCATTATTGGATCTCATCAATAATAAAGACAAATTACTGCATTTAAGGTTGTTTTTTTTTTTTTTTTTTGCATTGACCTCTACGGAAATTAATATGTGAAATAAGTGGCTCATCTCATTTTTCATGCTGTTTGTATGGATGTGAACAGCCGGATGTCATTTTCAGGAGTTTCTTCAGCTTGTACGTAATCAGTGTGACATGAACAACAGTGTGCAATAGAGCAAAATTCGATAGCTGGGTTGAAGAGCATCTATTAAAAAGTCCTGCATACAATATTTAAAGATACTGTCAAGCAGTATTTGAAACACACAGAGTAACTTTTGAATCACACCTGAATATAAAATAATGGAAATTGACATAATTGCATAAGAGTAGAGATCCTTACAATTTCTCGTCCTGTAAAGGCCAGCAAAACCAAACAGGAATGTAAAACATAGCATAAATATTTAACATCTTGCAGTAATAATTAACTGAGCTCTGCAAGCTCTGCATAAAAATGAGCTTCTCTTCCAAGCAGCAACTTCTGTCCAACGTCTAAAAAAACATCCACTGCATAAACAGCTGGATAACATTCATAATAAGAGCGGCTTCAGTGTATCCACGGGTCTGCAAAGCTGAGGAATAACAGCAGAAATGCTTTCATGCTGTCTGTTATCGCTCAGTAATTAGTGCTTAAGGTTAGTGTGTTTTTTTTCCCAAATAAAATGCAAACACAACTTCTTATGCTCATTCCTCCATGGTAGATTTTTGCCGGGCCAGCCAATAATTTACAGTGACATTTATAAAAAAAAAAAAAATAGAAGCATATATGAAGAAATAGACAAAGAAAACAGCTCAGAGTTAAATGCACCCTTTAAAAATAAATTAGGTCACGAATGACGCATCTACATTCCTAGAATATTTGGATTATTTTTAAACAGCTTCAAGACACTGCACTGTTTTGTGCATTTTCTAGCAAGAGTCAATGCTACTACAACACAGTCACCATCTACTAAACCTTTGACTTTGACTCTTGAACACATTCAGAGCACACACACCTCCACATGACTGGAGCCCTTGGTTTACATGGACAGCAATTTTCTGAAAATTTGCCTTATTCTAATTAAACAATCACTCGATTATAGTATCTAAAAGATTCCAATTGACATGCTGGAAAGCATCTGGCATACCCACATTATGTTCCTCACTATGCACATATTATTGAATTGTAATGTGGGAAAGTAGGAGGAGGATGGCCAGTAGTGTTTTTATGCTATTTTATAAAATAAGATAACAGTTGCTTTTCTTCACTTTCCAGCACTTTCTAACCAGACATGGTTATGCATGCCACCTAATTCATTTGAGCGGCCACCTGCTCCAAAATATTCCCATCTCCATGTTTGCAGCCAACCAAAGCCCTCATTAGAATACATTCAATAATTGTCAACGTTTCAGCCTCATCCTCAAAGTGACCCTTGTTGAGTGCGTTGGAAAACCTTCTTCTAGGATATTTATTGTGAATAAGGTGTTTACAAGTCTGCATATCATAGCTAGGAATGTTCAACATGCCTTATTCTGAAATGATGATGGAAAAAACATCTTGGTTGAGATCGTAATATTGCTGTCCACGTAAACACACGGTTTCTCACCCTGTTAGCTCCGCCCCCAGCCTTCACACCACCATGGGGGTGTCAGAGCAGACAGAGCTGACAGACTCCGCATCCGACCTCCTCCTCTCTCCTCTCTTCTCCCCCTGCCACTCTTCGTCTTCCTCGCCTATTGGATTCAGACGCCCGTTTTGCTCCAGCTGGTCCTTGGACTCCAGGAGGCCCACGTGTCTGTAGGGGAAGCCTCCGCCCTCCCCTCTGTCCTGCCCGGTCTCGTCGTGCGAGACGCTCACAGTGGACGAGTGGAGGCTGTCTCCGGGGTCGGTCTTCTCCAGGCCGGGGCCGGGGCAGCAGGGGCAGCGGCAGGGGGTGAAGTAGAGGTAGATGATCACCATCACGATGCTGACCAGACACGCTACCAGGGTGGTGTAGGCTGTTTTCAGGTTTTCCAGGCCGCCGCCCATGGTGGAGTTAAACACCACGACGGTTACGTACAGCGTCTCGTTGTAAGAGTCGCCGATGGCGTAGCACGTGTACACACCCGAGTCCTCCGCCTTCAGGGGCCCGATCCGGAAGCTGCTGTCAGGAGGCATCACTGCAGTCTCCTGAGCTGGAGACAGGGGGACATCTCCAGGCAGCATCCAGGTCTTTATCACGTCCTTCTGCCTGGTGTCGCAGTCCAGGACCAGGTACTGCTCTAGGTAGGCTTCCTTATCCATGATCCTGACCTCGCTGCAGTTCAGGTAGATCTTATCCAGATCCATTATGGCCACTCTGTCTTTTTGTGGGCCCGGCAACACGCAGGTGTGGCTGACCTTGAAGTCGGTGGCGGAGCTGAGGTCCTTCAGGTGCCATCGGGCCACCAGGTCATAAAGCTCGCAGCTGCAGGGCAGGGTGTTGTTGTGGAAGTACAGGCCGTTCTTCAGCCAGGCAGGTAGAGCCTGCAGCTCCTGGAGGGGCAAAGCCTTGATCCGGTTGGAGGACACGTCCAGCAGCCTGAGGGTCTCCACCCGGCTCCTCTCCTTCACCAGCTCCAAGGGGAAGCGTGCGATCAGGTTGTGGCTTAGGTAGAGTCTCTGCAGGCTCAAGAGGCCCGAGAAGGCAGAGCGGTCAATCTGAGAGATGAGGTTGTTGTACAGCAGCAGCACCTCTAGGTGCTCCAGAGGCTCGAAAATGTTCTCGTCCAGCTGCCGGAGGTTGTTGGAGGACAGATCAAGGTACTGGACCTTGGTCACGTAGATGAACGCCTCTGAGGAGAGGAAGTTGAGGCCGTTGTGGCTGAGCAGCAGGCGCTGCAAGCGGCTGAGTTTGATGGAGGTCCACTCAGCCCGCAGCCTGGAGATGCAGTTGAAGCTGAGGTCCAGGACGGCGGTATACGGCGGCAGATTGGTGGGAACGCTGGTCAGGTTCTGCTTGGAGCAGCTGATGAAGTTGCTGGCGCACAGACAGGTCGTGTTGCAGTCCAGAATGGGCGGCTTGATCTGTGCTCCGACTCGGGCGGCCGGCAGCAGCAGAGCCAGAGGCAGGACTGTGACGAAGCTGCGTCTGAACGCGGCCTCGGTGGGAATCCAGAGAGACGGCCCCATCGTGCTACGATCGTTAAAATACAGAGGAGTTGGGAGAGCAGCTCTGGTCTAGCAGAAAATCATGCCGCTGTGAAGCACAATGGGGATCAATGAATCACCACATAGAAATCAAGTACATAGAAAAAGTGCATTGTCATCCAGTTACAGGAGGCAATAAGTATCTGTCACAAGGAAATAAAATCAGCCTGGGAGTAACTCTACATGTCGCTAATTAAGCTTGATTAATCAATATATTGTTTGTGTTAAAATGGCTGGACAAAATACAGTTTGCAGAGATGTAACAGTGATAACTGAGCTTTAGTGGAGCTTTTGTTACATCACAAAAGAAAGTGAACGAGATTATATCTCAGAATATCAAACCATTCCTTCAACCTTAACTTTGTTGTTAAAGTTCTGACTCACTAAAGTGCATTCTGCTCAGCGAGTCTCTTTCTTCTTGTTTTCATAGTCTATGAGCTAGCTGGAACAGTTGAATAACATACTGGGTATCCTAGAGGAAATAAAACACTGCACAGGATTAATTAACTTTGAGGGAGACAGTCAGTGGCTAACCTCAGCCCCATACTGTCAGAGGAAGAACAGGATGCAGTAGATAATACATGTGCCCCTCCCTCCTCATAATGTAATTAGACTATATGCTTACAGGGCATGACATTTTATTTGCTATAATCCCCATAGAGACATTCAGTGAAGTGTTTTGATCCATCTAAGGTCACAAAAAGTGTCCAAAATGTCATATATAACAACTTATATAATAATGCAAATGCTACCCTAAGTTATAGCCTACAATATAATAAGTTTTTTTGTACAAGACACGAAATCGGCACCAGTAAAAACTGTAATGTCATCGCCTGTACAGGAGATGATACAGGGATGGGGAGGAAAGAAAAGTTGTTGGTCCTGCACAACATGCCAACATATGCAGCTACGGATGAAATATAAACCAGTACAACTCACAACAGATACACTCCGGTTATTATAAGGTCTCTGAGCCGTGAGAGAGATGTCCGGCATGAAGACAGACTTTACCTTGCATCCGTTTCCAAAGATCCGAGGAAGAAACGCCAAGAGGATCCGGTGCGGGACCAGCTCATCATCCCGCCTTCATTACGGTTTTTTCCGGGATCAGGATCAGGATCAGGATCAGGATCAGGATCAGGATCGTGGATCGGGAACAGGAATACCAGGACCGGTATCTGCGGTGCCTCCTGTCTGTCCGCAGTCCTCTCTGAAGAGGAGACGCAAGCAGCTGATAGCTGATCCGAGGCAGAGCAGAGCAGTGTTTGTGTGTGTGTGTGTGTGTGTATCTCACATTCCTCCCCTACCTCCCTCTCTCCCTACCTCTCTCCTCACCCTCCCTCTCTCTCTCTCTCTTTCCTCCCTCTCTCTCTCCTCTCGCTTTTCCATATTCACACTTCACCACCTTGTCATAAAAAAACACACATGCCTATTTTAAAAACATTGAAGAGATGAATTTAAAGTATCTAACATTAGAAGTGGGATATTACTCCTCCTCCTCCTCACCTCCTCCTCCACCTCCTCCTCTTCAGCCACAGCTACATCAAACACTGTATCTGAAATCATGCAGAGGCTTTAAAATTCATTTTTTTATTGCACAGGTGGAGAACCGCAGTGTGGTAAACATCTGAGCTGAGCCCGGGCACTTGTTATCACACTCATTATTATTGTCTCTTTTCTCACTCCCCATTGCATCACTGTAATTGTCCTTTTATCATGAGAAGAGGGGTGACCTCAGGGATGGAGTCATCTCTTATTTCCTGTGAGGACGCATTAACGAACTGCGGCTCATTCAGTGCAGTGAGGTCTTTAATGATGCAGCCTTCCCCCCTCCTCCTCCTCCTCCACCTCCTCTTCCTCCTGGTTCTTCTTTATGGCTGTGGTGAAGGACAGGGCAAACAGTGTGTGTGTGTGGGAACTGCAGCTGCAGCAGTCTTTAGCATGGGACGTGATGAGCATGCAGCAGTATGTGTGTGTGTGTGTGTGTGTGCGTGTGCGTGCGTGCGCATGTCTGTGCGCGTGTGTGTATCTGTATTTCAGAGCAGCTCCCACAGCGTGTGTTTAACATAAACATCAGAGAGAACCAAGAGAATCCTCCAAACAGGATGAAACTCATTTTATTCATACGCAGAGGAACAGAGAAGCAGATGCTGCTCAACAGCTAAGTTATGTGGTTCTGTTATTTACAGGTTAATCGATAAAGAGTTGAGCCCTGGGGATTGGGGGTTAACCTGCTTCAGGGCACCTATCACAAATCAGTGTATGCTATATATCATCTTCTATATGATCTATATTATATTATCCTATATATATAAAATATCATATTATTTTATAATCTCTAATCTAATCAATACATTCCTGCTCCTACTGATAAACAGAAAGGATCAGTTTACTCATTGTTTTAAGGAAGAGACAACCAAAACAAATGTTTTTGGCCTCTTGGGGGCAGCAGATGTGCACGCTAAACTGTTTCACCTTTGTAGTGGTCAAACTGGTCAGCAAACCCTTGTATCTTATATGAAGAAACATTTATATTATATCATTATTATCATTACAACTCCTACAACCTATTATTATTATTATTATTATTAGTAGTGGTAGTAGTAGTAGTAGTAGGGCCTTATCTTGAGAATATGAGCCGTATGTTCACCTACGCCTGGAGGCAGATTACACTTTCAGACTCTCAGATTCTTTATCCAAGAGCTGCCTGCTTGTGCCAAACGTAAAACTGTGACAAGGACTTAAAAAATAAAACCGAGGCCAAATAATGAAATAAATCTCACCGTAAATCTCAATAAAATCCATGAAAGCTGGAGGTCTGGGTGATGACGCACATTGACAATGTTTGCTACGAAAGACCGTATTCATGTGTGAGCACACACACACACACACACACACACACACACACACACACACACACACACTCACTCACACACTGGCTTTATGGTTGCAGTCTAAAGCTCAAGGAGGTGAAGAGGGCAACAGTGCAGACGTCAACATGACAGATGACCATCCAGCTCCCACGTAACTGTGAATTAAACACCTTGTTATCAATCTCCTGTTCGCAAGGTCACTCCAGCCACAGACCCTTGTATGAAATGTGATGTGAGTATAAAATTGCACTCTGGTCTGGTTGCTATGGGTGCAAATAGCAGGAGGCAAGGGTGGAGAAATGGCAGGAGGCAAGGGTGGAGAAACCCAGTAAAGGGATGTACAAAAATGCGGGTCGATGTGATTGTACCAAGTAAAGCGGCAAACTGCCTTTGTGACCTGCTTATTTCAGGACCATCTACTTTTAGTTGTAAACGTAGTTAGAAATGAACAAAGCAATATTCATACAATAATGTTTAAACCCCAAAACCAAGTGTCCGATGGGACTCCAGAGCCTACATAAAAAAAACACATATTTGTTTGATGTTTGATGATGATGTGACTGACAGTGTGCATGATATTTGGGATATTTTGGTCAAATTTAATCATGTAAAAACATTACTTTATAACTGTACTTTATAGTTATACCAAAGTCCTCTCACCTGTGCCTGAAGCACTCAAACTTATGATGGACATCTTACTTTTGAAAAGCGGCCGTTACCGTCCCCTTAAAAAGGGGACACAGAGTGGAGTGGTTAAAATAGGTACTTATCCCTGTTCTCTGTTTTTAACACCGAAATAATGGAACGATTTGGGATCGTTACGGTCCATTTGTACCGCAGGTCATTCAACCCAACAGACTCTTTAACACCAGTCGGGCATCACCATACCCGATCTGAAGAGCTCTCCATTTTACGTGTCAAGCTTTAATGTCTTTGATTTGAAGCCGTACATGATCTGTCCCGGACAGGTTTTATTTTACAGATTTATTCCATCATGTGTTTAATATTTATTACACGGTGTCTTTATTGGCATGCAATGTGAATGTCCTCTGGTGGGATAAATGAAGTTTGAATTGACTTTATTTCTGGATCTACTGTAGCGCCCTTTCACGCTTTCCCACCAGCCCTTCGTAGGTTCATGCTGATTGTCTGCATATGAATGATCACATGACATTAAGTTCCTTGTTAAACAACCAAACTCAGTGACATTTCCTGAACTACAATAACAGAAGGGGGATGCAGAAGGGATGCGACTAAGGAGCATGTATACATCCAGCCTTATACGTCTCAGCCAGAATCAGACGAGTTAGAGGAGATTAGTTAGTAAGCTAATAGGGCACCCAGTGAGAACGTTGTTGGTTCACATCCTGGTGGTATCATGTAGCGTGGGTCTTCCTCAAGTGGACTCCATCTTAATGCATGTTTCTCCAAATACAAAAACATGCATTAAGATTGATTGGGTTGCCCCTAGCTGCGAGTGAGAGAGAGCGAATTGAGTTTGTGTCCTTTGATGGAAGGGCAACATGTCCAGGGCTTGTTCTCCGCCTTCGCCCTATGTTTGCTGGAGACATCCCTGGGTATAAAGATGATAGATGGAGGAATGAAGAGATGTTAGAAGCATAACGGTCTGTATCTGTGTCCTGCTTTCAATCAGTCTTGTCTTCAGTTGCAATTAATAGGCTGTGGAGCTCAAAACAGGCTTTGCAGCTTCAAACTCCCAGTTTCCAAACTCCCACTGATGGATGTAGAAGTCCCATATGCATAATATTAAGTTACTGCCTCTCATCGGCCTAAAAAGCTAAAACAACCTGAACAGGAAACCTCAGCTCACAGCTTACAGTTTTGGCCGTGGCCTGGTGGACGAGCATTTGGGAGATTCAGCGTCCTCATGTGAATTATAAATGAGATGCAGCTCTGGGACCTGGGCCGCAGGTAAGTGTAATACCCAGCCCAGGACACAGGACTCCATCAGCTAAATGAGATCAGCTTCTTTCTCTGAAGAAGAGACTCTGATTGTCCACATCTGGAGAAAACTAATGGATTTGAGTCCTTGTATGAACTGATACTGGTTGTGGGTCATTTTAAATTGAGAGAAAAAGTGTATTTTTTTCCTCCCAAAATGTGCAGTAACGTGATTCATGCTTCGTCTTTGTTCACCTCACTGTGAAAAAAAACTGAACAAGCACATCTGTCTAATTTGTTTGTTTGACAAGATGTTTTGGTAGATTATGTTTTGGTCTATGATTGGCCAATTAACTTAGAAGAGGTTTCTTTGTTGTACACATGAAAATTGTTGTTCCTGCGCAATGACAACAATTAACGATGACAATTACAGTTAAGTATATATATATATATATATATATTCTTTTTCATTTAAAACCTTATATATATATAAATCGACTGAGCTGGAGACGTAATGGAAAACATCTCTTTGCACCAGGAGTATCCGACACAAAAAGAACATGTCAGAGCGACCTGTTTTAAAATTGGACCTTGAATGGTTTAATGGGAGTACTTATCCATCCCCCTGCTTTCAAGATTGAGGTAACGGAACATCAGAAATGCGTCAGATGCTGTTACACAAGCCCTCTTATAGTTTTCCACTTTTTAAGTTTGTATGTCTTTACTTTGCAAGTTGTCTGCAATCATTTACCTGCATAGAGGCAGGTAGACGTAACGTACTCTGGAAGTGGAAGGTGGTATGGTGTGTGGTACACTCATAATTAATGTGACATTCAGTTTTTGCTCAGTTTTTTTTAGCTGCATTTAA
Organism: Karalla daura; assembly: GCA_029224185.1. Taxonomy (NCBI): domain Eukaryota; kingdom Metazoa; phylum Chordata; class Actinopteri; order Chaetodontiformes; family Leiognathidae; genus Karalla; species Karalla daura. The sequence goes on from CM055188.1 coordinate 29,035,273, forward strand.
CAAACTGAAAGGTGTACGACACGTGAACAAGGACTTGGAAGTTTTTGTGTATCTGCAGTATATCAACTTCAGACAGGAATAGACTCTTGCTACTCAACATTGTCAAGTAAAATTGTCAGTCTCCAAATTACTGCGTTTACTTTTCCCTCATATTTATTTGCATTACATAGATTAAAAAGGAACAGAGCCCAGGAGCTGACATGGACATCTTTTATTACAGCTGCAGTGCAATCCTATTCATTACTAGACCCTTTCAATGTGTACAGACCATCTCATTTCTATTTCGATCTTTCATGTAGGAGTGACTCATAAGGAAATACTCTGAAGCGTTGCTTTACATGTTTATCATTAATCTCAGCCCTTTCATAACAAATACTTTATCATCCACAACACTGAGACTCACAGGACGCTATACATTTTTATCAGTGAGTGATTAAAAAGCCTTAGGATGCACCTCTGTCACAGATGGTATGAGACTGATCGAGCCAGAGCGTGTGCGATTTATTTATTACTGAGTTATTAGGTTAAGCTATCTGCAGTCCTCTGAGATGAATACAAATTTACCGTAAATTACCTTGTGCGCACAAGATAAACAGTTATTATTCCCAGATGGGACTTTAGGGGCTCCATAATAAATAAATATATAAATAAAAATCGTTTCCCACACTTGATAGATAGGCCCAGGGATACAGTGATGAAGATGTTGGTCCTGGAAAAAACAAGCAAGTAATCGATCCTGGTGAAACCGAGTCATGGGTATAACGTGTGTCTGTGTTATAGGAAGAGATGTTGATGGTTCGCATAGCTGACTGGCCATTTCACACCTGACAGCATTAATGAACAAGGGTAAAGGTAACAGTGAAAAAAGATGAAGCTGAGTAGTCTGGGAGCGGGGACGAGCAGGAGTCAGAGCGGAGTCGACCTGAAAGTCTTTGATTAACAGTGTGTGACAAGAAAGCAGGACAGCGGTTAAATGTTGGATCGAGTCGCACAGCGAGGTTCTCGCTTACAGGACAGTATTACAAGGTTCGGATTACTTACATGCCAGAGACTTAAAAATATCGAAATCTACAGTGAATGGATTCCACGTGGGGAAGGTTGCAGACAAAGTCAAAGCCTGACACATCTTTGTTGTTTTGTGAGTGTGCTCAGAAACCACAAAAGGTGGGAGCCCCGCAGCTCTCCAGCCATGCCCTTTTATCATCTTTAGAGTCAATCCTTTGTTCCCGCTTTACCTGCGGCTGTACATTTTTAGCAGCTCATAGATTATATTTAGTCCCAGGGTGAAAATTGGCCCCACATTACACCCCAGCTTCTCTCCTGCTCCTTCTGTTTTCAGAAATACTGAGTCTTTTAAAAGACAAAAACAGCTTTTTGTATCTGACATTTTTGTCTCCAGTTGCAATTGATGAGCTGTTGAGCTCAAAACAGACACAGCTCTCGCTGCTTTGTAGCTTCAGCTTCAGCTCAGGGATTGATTTTACATTTCCAAACTCCCACTGATGGATGGTGAAGTCCCATATGCATAATATTAAGTTACTGCCTCTCATCGGTCTAAAAAGCTAAAACAACCTGAACAGGAAACATCAGCTCACAGCTTACAGTTTTGGCCGTGGCCTGGTGGAAGAGCATTTGGGAGATTCAGCGTCCTCATGTGAATTATAAATGAGATGCAGCTCTGGGACCTGGGCCGCAGGTAAGTGTAATACCCAGCCCAGGACACAGGACTCCATCAGCTAAATGAGATCAGCTTCTTTCTCTGAAGAAGAGACTCTGATTGTCCACATCTGGAGAAAACTAATGGATTTGAGTCCTTGTATGAAGTGATACTAGTGGTGGAAAGTTCATTTTCTTCTTTGAAGAATCTGCAGTGACTTAATTCATGTTTCAGACCGGAGAGTAGGTGAACAACTGATAAAGAGACAAGAGAGATGAACCCCTCTGTGTGTAAAAAACCCCCCCCACTAAACAAGAATATCTGTCTCATTTGTTTGTTTGACAAATTATTTGGTAGGTGGATGCATGTTTTGGTCTATAAGTTTTATCTAATGTCAGCTACATATGAGAAAACAGCTACGTAATAGTGTAACAAGAGATACTGCTCTATATTCTTCAAACCACCAATGAATGAGAGTGCAGTCGAGTGAGTACTTGTGCATGAGCAGAGGTTCAGCACCAGTTACAAGGAAATAGCAGTAGGAGAAAGAACAGTGCTAAGTAACTGTGTGTGTGTGTGTGTGTGTGTGTGTGTGTGTGTGTGTGTGTGTGTGTGTGTGTGTGTGTGTGTATATGTAAAGTAGTGCAGTACCAGAGAGTACTTTTATGCCGCATCAAAAGTACCACACGTGCACAGACAGTAAAGTGGACACACTGCCACCATCTGGCCTAGTCTGCATGTTCATGGACGTGCTCACGGGGCAAGTTTACTGGGTTTTGTGGATAACTTTGTGGTAAGTTAGATCCAGATGCCAGCCGGTTATTGATCAATACTGATCAATAGACTGAAGACTTCTATGAAAAAAATCGAAATGGCATTTTCTGTCATGCAACATCTGTCCTTCTTACAAAGGAACTAATCAGGAAGACAGTACCAACACATGACACCATCATTGGTTTTATAAGTTTATGATCACTGAAAGGCTTCAATGCATCTGATCATAAACCGTCCAGCTGTGAAGGAAACACAATAATGTTATTTTAACCTCCTGAGACCTGGACTTTTGCTTGGTGTGCATTTTTATTTTCTCTGAGGTATTTGGACCTAACATATACAAAAACTAAACTTTTTACAGCAAATTGTTTTTGCCTCATATGTATAGGTCTATATATAGGTCTATCTTACTGTGGGATAAAATGAAGAAACATTTGATTAACAAAGTACAAAATTGTTAATTCCAAACTGTAAAAATGAATACAAGAACAAAACTGCAAACAATGTCAATTTTTGCAAAATGTAAATTTCAAGCATCATCAGGTTGTGTCACCTTCGGCTAGAATCATCATCTTCGCCATCTAAAAAATCTTTAATGTCAGAGTTATCTACAATTGCATTCAGTGATTGATCTGCGTTTGAATGTTTCCCTGTGATGATAAAATCAAGCCCAATATGTCGCCCCAATGTCTTCAAACAAGTACTTCATCTTTACGGATGTTGTAGCTTCCTATTATTGCCAAAATTTGACACATAAAACATGTGAGGCTAGAGACATTACTGTACATAAATATGCAGGTTTCAAACATAAGCTTAGATGAGAATTGTTACCTGGTCCATGTCTGGGTCCAGACTGGCTGTCCAAACCTTTGACTGAGATACCCGCCATCTTGTTTCGGTCAGATGGGTGTAATGCTGTTATGTGACTACTAGGTGGTACAGGCAGTGTCCCTCGATGAGGCTAAAGGGCCAACGTTTTTAAAACACAGAAAAGCAGACATGTAATGCCCATGCATGAGGACACAGGGTCTCAAGAGGTTATTGATGTTCACCACACAAATGCCTAAACCTGCAACTCTGACGAGGTTCCAGAGGAGCGATGACAATGGAGGTTTTGCAACTCTTTCAAATGATAAAATCACATTGAAGTAACCCCATGAAGGTCTGAGAGAGCGAGCCTGATGTGCATGGTTTTTGATGTTTTTTTTTTATTTTTTTAGAGGCTATTCATCAAGCTCAATCATTGAAAACATTCTTTTCATGGAGTGAACTGTCAACGTCATGCAAAGCCTCTCTTTGAAAGTGTCCCTGCACTCGAGACACTCAGACTCAGGGAGAACATGTCGCAATGACCTGCTTTAAAAACGGGACCTAGAGTGTTTGAATGGAACACTTAGCGATGCTCTCCGGTTTAACACAGACGTAATGGAACATTTGTTTCGACAGAAATTAGTCAGATGCTGTTGTACAAGCGCTTTTGCGATTCTTCTGTTCCTACATGGAGAAGGACAAGTCACGAAGCAGGAACATGGACAGTACACTGACCTCTCTTCTGAAACTTTATGCAAACCAGTGGGTGCCTTTATTTTCTTCAATACCCAAATGAATGAATGCATGATGTGTGCCAGACTCGCATTGTATGCTACAGTCATTCTCCATTATTGTGCTGGCTTTCAAAATCCCAGCTTGTTACATTAATGAGGACTTGATGATGTTTTTTTGGACATGCAGTACATGTTTGGCCAGAAATATCATTCAACTAAGCCAGAATAAAAATGTTTTTTTGTTTGTTTGTTTTTTTTTTAGTTTTTTTCCAGTCCAGATGTCCTTTTTAAATTGACTCAGTGTTCACTTATTTCAGAAGCAATATCTACCATTCAGCTTGGTAATAGATGTTCCCACAGTCTTTGTGATTCACAAAAATCATCAACATCCCTCATGAATGACTCACGATGTCAGATGGGAGCCATCCTAACATTTTCCAACATGGTCTATGACTGCTGGTGACAAACAATCCAGGAATCTCAGGAACGTCCAGTGAATGTTCACAGAAAGTGTCAAAAATAACCCACTAATATATTGTTATGCCTTGGCTATGCAGTCACATTGGATTAGTTGTTTTTCTTTTCCATATAAACCTTCTTCGCTTAAGAGTCTCCAAGGCAACATTCATTGCTTTTTTTTTTCTTTTTGCCCCCGTATCTCCAGCAACATCACTCCGACGCATCTACACGACACCTGCAAACGTGACATGACAGACGATTGTTGTAGTATGTCAGACATGTGTGAGGAATCTCTCCTCTAATCACCTACACCACTACCTGCCTTCAACCGTCTCTCTGTGCCTCTGCTTCAATGTGATCAAATACAAAAGGCGAGGCGAATGTTCTCCCATGCCTCGGTACACTAAACACTAAAGATCCATTGTGTTTGTGTGCATGTGTGTGTGTGTGTGTGCATGTGTGTGTACGTAGGTTTGCTGTAATTATGTTTCAGTAAATCTAATGGAATGATTTTATTTTTGAGTGCGGCTCATATTTGTGCATCCGCATCTATGGGTAGTTATTATTGGCAGGCAGCGGGGGCTCTCTGGGGTTAGTGCAGCGTCCTTTGCTATTTCTGAGTGCGACTGTGGAGTCTATTTTCACGGTTGCCATGGAAACCATTGTATATGTGATGGCAGCGATTGGTGCTGCCGGCCGAGCAAGACTCTGCTATTTTTGTCATGAGTCAACACCTATACACACTGACACACACACACACACACACACACTGACACACACACACACGCACACACACGCGCACACTCTTGCAGGTATACATGCCAGCATACAGATGAAAACAGACAGACACGCTCACACAATGTGAGAAAAAGACACATGCACGCACACACACACACACACACACGCACGTGCGCGCACACCACAGCAACAGAAGTAGAAGTGCTGCTTTAGTCATACACAGTGTTTGAGAGGCATTTATATGTTACACAAGCATGTGTATGTTTTTACATCTCTCTTTAGCATTAGCAGACATTTTGTTACATCTTCACCATGACAACAGAAGTAATAACTGTCCATTAAATCTCTCATGAATGCTCTCTCGCGTTCGCAGCCTTTTCTAATGTCCCGCTGTTGTTTGTTGACATGTTTCTAATTTGAAGCACTGGCAGATAAGAAAAAAAAAAAAGGGAAAACAGGTGGGTTAGTTTTCAATCAGGCATAACAGATTTTAAAGATCGAAGGTTACTATTGGCTTACAGAAAACAGTCGTCTAATTGCAAGAGGTTGGATTGCGCAAACATTTTCGTCGTCAATTGATCTGCTGATTATTTTCTGTCGTTGCTAATTGGATGAAAAAGCGCAGAATAATATTTAAAAGCTCCAGTTTTGCTTGAAAAATACAGTCTGGAGGTTTCAATAGGAGGTGTTGTTCCAGTCGTTCTCCACATGTGGACTGAAAGCAACAAATGTTTCTGGAGGACAACAGCACACATTACACAGTGACTTAACTTGTGGCATTATTATAATGAGGCTATTAGTGAACTGGATCAATTAATCACTCCCAGAGCAGTGCTAGAAATTTAATGTGCTTTTTAATGGTGAGAGAGGCGCACGATATGATCTACATAAAATGCAAATGCTTTGCGTCTTATCACGGCGAACTTTACAAATGCAAATAAAACAAAACAAAGCCAACACACACACACACACACACACACACACACACACACACACACACACACATAAAAAAACGCCCCCACCCAGATCCAAGCAGCTCCATGCTTCCTTCTTCAGAAGGGTAGCCTTCCCCATAATGGCCTGCATTTCATTGTCCTCTGCAGACGGAGCGATGAGATGGACTGTATATGAAAAAGATCACCGTGGCAACAGGAGCCCCAGTTTGAGAAGCTGGGATGGTGGAGGCTGAGGCTTGGCCTAATCAATTCCTCTCAGTCTTTAGAAATCTTGTACTGGAGGACACTTTAATCCACGACACCACTATCCAAACAATAGCCGATCAACGCAACTCAGAGACGAGCAGGAAAAAAAAGATGGGAGGTATTGTACACTGTAACTACCAGGAGTAAAAAAAAAAACAAAAACAAAACAAAATAACGCAGGTTACGTACAGGTAGTGTGTTAAACCTGGGAGTGTCATCTGTTTAAAGGGCTTGTGTTGCTTCCATATGGACGCAGATACAAAATCACCAAAAATTTCAAGAGACACGTTCAGGAATTAATCTGTCCCAGCCACAATCTGAATATGGGAATGCTGTTATTATCATTGATTTAAATGTTCCTTTTTGTGTTATTTTTACTTCTTCTTCACTACTACTACTACTTCTTCACAAAGTGTGTTTTTCCCCCACATACGGTGTCTTATTATTATTAAATATCAGGTTGACTCTGCTGTATGAACCTCACACACCTGCTCAGTTACAACAAATAATATCCTTAGTTCTCCATCCTGGAATCCTTTCCCTGAAAGGAAATAAAACTAAATGTTAATTGTGTTGTGCCAGTGGCCCAATTATGTACAGCTCATCATTGTTAGATGAAAGATGAAATAAAATAAGTTAAACTTGTCAGTCTGTTTACAGTTAGTATTATTTATAACCCTCTTTTTCCCCCTCTTCTTTCTTTTATCCCATTCAGTGACTCTGAAAACAAGGACTCCTATGTGCCGGAATAGTTTTTCTGTTTTTTTTTCGCACAGATTGAATACAAACTTTCTCTCTTTATACAAGAATGGATGTAAAACTCTAATAGCAACAGCGAGAACATCACGTTTTTCCACCTTCATCATATTCAGTTCCTCATCTCTGAACGTGAAACTTGGCACTACATTGAGGACACTAGGACCCTGTGGAGGCAGCGGCTCTGGTGCTGTTTCTTGCTGTGCCCTGCTCCATCTCTGCAGTCACTGACAGTCAGTGGAGAGAGGAAAGCAGAGAGTGAGCTGGTGTTTTTTTTTTTTTTTTTGGCAAGCATTTACATCAGCATCATCTCAGAAAAGGAAAATCTCTGCCACAGCCAAAGTCATCTAGGAAAAAGAGAAAAGAAAAGAAAAGGAAATCAGGTTGGGGGGGGGGTGGGGATGCACAAAGATGCAGATCAAGGGAACATGGGAAGAGACACAGGTGCATGTGGTGGGCAGAACCTCAGCAGCATTCACAAGGTTTTGTGATTGATGTCCACGGTGCTCCTCAGCAGTGGGAGCTCCACCAGGTTTTCATCCTCCTGAGACCAAAGCAGCAGACAGCTTCGTCAGGACACACTGTGATTCAGGTAAATAATCCTCTCTGCCTCGGTCTTTACCTTCTTCTTCTTCTTCTTCTTCCTCTTCTTCTCCTTCTTCCCCATCACCCTCCCTCATTCTCACCCCATTTTCTTGCTGGTTCCTCTAATCTGCTGATTATGTACTGGCGAATGCGATTCCCAATTTAATTCATTTGTAAATGAGACACATAGGATGCGAGCCTTGCTTTACACAGCGGCAGTAATGCATTCATGATTAATATATAAATGAGTAGGCGGTAAGACATGACTAAAGCTGGCAAGAAGGTTAAACTGAATTGGGAGCACCCCTGTGTGTGTGTGTGTGTGTGTCTGTGTATGCGTGTTTGCGTCTGTGTGTGATTTAGAGATGTTACTCACTGAGGGCAGTCATTCATAGGTGAGACGAAAGAGCACGGCTCAATTTTTACCCCAATTCAGAGGCAGTTATCAGTGCGGCCCAGCATCCCTACTGTAGCTTTTGTTACATCAGTGACAGAGATAATTCACGGCAGAAACGACTGGATTTCTTTCCTCTGACACATACGTACAGCTGCAGCCACCCATTTCTGTTTGTTGTGTGTCATAGGTGGGCACAGTTAACATGCAGACAGCCTCCTCCAGCTATGACTGCTCGCTGGATTCTCCATCCAAACAACAACTAAACTCACTATAAAACCAGAGTACCACAGTGGCACATATGCAACACGCATGCACACACTACTGAAAACTCACAATAGCAAAGGCCTCCCTGAAATCTGTATTTTATTTTATTTTTTTAGACGTACACTTTCCATCTGTGGGCATACATATTCACCAACATCTCTCAGGGCAGGTGTAGATGTGATGAAACAACGGCTGTAACCTATTTGGTGACGGGATTGGTTTTGGGGTATTAGCAGACACTCATACATTAACAGGATGTGTGGTTAAAAAGTACAAAGACATGCCATAAGGATCCATATAGATTTATCTCTCACCTGACATTTTAAAGAAAAAAAAGTGTAAGCATGTTTGGCTTGAAACATTTTTTGGTCTGATCACACATATGTGATGTGAGGGTCATGAATTGCAGATTTGTGAATTATAATTTGTTCAAGTGGCACAGCTCTTTTGCATGATTGTTTTTTCGATTGTGAAAATCACTAGTTTTCTCAGCATGATGCTTGAAAGGTGCCAAATGTCCCAGCCTTGAATAATGAATACCTAATTGGGTTAATTGGTTTGAGGGCTGGCTTTGGATTACCTTATCAGCGAGACTGCCTTAACAGAGATTTAAGAAGGTAAGGAGGATTTTGCAAAACTTCATTAATCTTAAGAGTGGCTGGGACCAAAGTGACAGTCAGCTCAAGCAATTCAATTGAATGGATTAGTTCATACAACCCAGAATATGTAAGATCATGTGTATCTATGTTCATATTTATTTTCTGTCTTTCTCCTCAGTGTTAAGGGCAGGTTTTGACTGACAGCAGATATAACGCATCTCTGAATGGACAAGAACCATCAAATCTGAACCCTCCCGAAGATCACAACATCTTCTCTCTGACTCCAAGGCAGCCTCTGACCTCATTTCTAAGACGCTGTTTTCTGGCCGCACTTCCTGGCTTTGAAGGATGGGTGATGGGCCTGTGACTGATCCTGCCCGCCCACCCCATCCCACCCTCCAATGGAGCCAACGTGGAACTCCTCCTTCGCACCTCCACAGCTTATGTCCAATGCATCTGCCTCCTCCTCCTCCTCCCTTCACGAGGGCTGGGCTCTGTCCCAGGCCTTGACTGTGCTGGCCATGCTGCTCATGGATCTGCTGGCTGTGGTGGGTAACGTGGCTGTCATGGCGGTCATTGCCAAGGCCCCACAGCTCCACAAGTTTGCCTTTGTCTTTCACCTGTGTGTGGTGGACCTGCTGGCAGCCCTGGTGCTGATGCCCCTGGGCATGCTCTCAGGCCGGGCCTTCTTTGGAGAGGCTCTGTGCCGGAGCTACCTCTTTCTCAGTGTGTGCCTGGTGAGCGCCGCCATCCTCTCCATCTCCGTCATCAACGTGGAGAGGTACTATTACATCATCCATCCCATGCGCTACGAAGTGAAGATGACCATGGGCTTGGTGGCGTCTGTGGTGGTGGGGATCTGGGTGAAGGCCGTGGCGATGTCCGCTCTGCCGCTGCTTGCGTGGTTCTTGCAAGGAGACCGCTCCCCGCTCCTGGAGAGCGGAGGGATTGTAGGAGGGGGAGGTGGAGGAGCGGGAGGTGGAGGGGCTGTCCCGTCCCCGCCCGCCCAGGGTCACAGGCGCTGCTCTCTACACTGGACAGGCAGCGGGTCCAACCGCTTGACCTTCATGGTCCTCTTCACCCTGATGTATTTCCTGTGTCCCCTGCTGGTCATTCTTGTCGTGTACTGCAATATGTTTAAAGTGGCGCGTGTCGCTGCCATGCACCACGGGCCTCTCCCCACCTGGATGGACACCCCCCGACGGCAGCGCTCGGAGTCGCTCAGCAGCCGCTCCACCATGGTCACCAGCTCCGGGACAGGGTCCGGGTCCGGGACGGGGAGGGGGACCCCGAGGCGTCGGGTCCGGGGCGGGAAGGCAGCGGCGGTGTTGGCGGCCGTAGGAGGGCAGTTCCTCTGCTGCTGGCTGCCCTACTTCACCTTCCACCTGTACTCAGCGATAGTTGCAAGCCCGCCGGCCGCGCTAGCGTCTCTGGAGGAGGTGGTCACCTGGATCGGCTACTTCTGCTTCACCTCCAACCCTTTCTTCTACGGATGTCTCAACAGGCAGATCCGGGAGGAGCTCGGCAAACACCTGCCCTGCCTGTTCCGCAGAGCAGGGGTGGAGATAGAGGACAGGTTGCCAAGCCACGAGGGATCCATAGAAGAGAATTTCCTGCAGTTTCTTCAGGGCACCGGCTGCAACCTGGATCCCCAAGACTCTCACAGCACCTCCAGTCCCAAAGGGGAGGGCTGCAGCCCCTTGGTGCAGCCCCAACTTGTGGAGCCGGCACAGCCCATCCCCAACGATTTCCGCATCCCCGGGCAAATCGCAGAGGAGATTTCAGAGTTTACTGAGAGCGAGCAGGCGAAGAACAACCACATAAATAATGACAATTAAGTCTTTAATGTCTTTATTTCCTGGGAATGAGAAAAATTTGGATCGCTCAGATATGAAGTGATTTCCCTGAAAACATCTTCTGAGCGTTCCCGGTATTCCTTTAAATGACTTGTGTCTTTGAATCATTGCACTTTGCCTCATCATAGCTCATTCCCAAGCAGTCATAATGATGCAGTAACATGCAGTTGTTTAAGATGCATTTCAACATGTTGTGAACAGTGAAAACAATGCTATATTTTAAAACATTCCACATAACCGCTCAACTCTGTACAGTTAATGACTCAGTGAATTGATATCAATGTAAGTCCTTAAAGCCTTTTTTTAAGATAAAAAATGACATTCATTATATGTTTGTTTAAATAAAGGTAACTCTTAATAGTTTCAAATGATAGTTTTAATAGTTAGGTGTTTTAAGAACATCCCCTTTGATCTTGAATTTGGGAAAATCACAGGCTCCCTCTTGATTAATTACTTGAGTATGGTGCAGTAAAGCTGTATGAAAAATTGCCTTTGGTATTCAGAAATGAAGATTAAATGGTTCTGCACAGCAACTGATACTGTAGTTGTAACTGCCAAATCTATCATTTCTGAGGCTCTGGTAAAAGTTGATTATATGTTAAATGAATTTTGTAAATTACTGCAAGAAAAGTCAAGACAAAGAAGACAGCAATAAAGACACACAGGATTACGACGCATTTTTAGGATCCATTGAGGGAAAAGCACTTCTGTCACTTTTGATTGGTAGCTGCCTTTCATCGACGCCTCTCTTTACCCTCGTGTCACTCTGATTCTAATCAAATAGGAGGCATTCATAATGTGGCTTAACTCTAATGGATTTGCTACAAGTTGTTTACAGATTTCCACCCCGAACTTCGCTCTCCTTTCTTTGGTGCTTGTCTAAAAAGTGAGCCAGCTCTGTCGTGACTCGGGTGACTTCATAACTCATCTGTTTGGGTCGCCCAGCTTTCTGCCATGTGATGTATTTATTAGTGTATTGGAAATAGACCTTTAAAATTAGTATTCTCTCGATGCATTGCATTGCATCTAAATATATGTGTTACATTTGTTGGATATACTAAAGTGTATGTTATTTTTTGTGTGACTCTACAACTTCATGTGTTCACCCTCCTTTTATTAATTTAAAATCAGCATTATACTGATGTTACTGTTATGAATTTCACTACAAGAGAGCTGATGTATTTTTACCCATATGCAGTAACTACTTTTTGTTTGAATTTTATGTATTATTATCACAATTATTTTTATTATTGTTTGTTTTACCTCACATGTGGGAAGGAAACTTTTTTTTGCAGTCCTGCAGCTTTATGTCAAGTCTGACTCCTGCACGACTCTAATGCTGTAAGAAAACAAAAGCAGGTGTGTTTTTCTCTAAAGGGTTTTTATTACCACAGAGTTTGCAGACTGCCTTTCAGCTTGATCTTGATGATGAGATGACGTAGTTCTGTATAGCGAGCTGTTACGAGTTCAATATGTATGTGGAAGTGTTTGTTTGAGAGAGCAGATTTTTTTCTACATAATATGGATACAGGGTTTTTAAGACTGCGTTCAAAGGTCATTTTTGAGTGACAATGCCAATACAAAATCAGAAATTTGTCGACTTTGATATCTTTTCATCACGTCTAAATATCCCAAACTGTGAATGATGTTGAATGTTTGTGTCAGGATTTTCACTTGTTCAGAGATTGTTTTATAAGATCAGATGAAAATAAAAGAATGACGTCCACTGTACTGCAATGAAATGAATGTGTCGAGAAAAATATGTGGCTAAAGATCGAGTGAAAGATACTGTTGTAATAAAGAGTTTCTATGTTTGTAAAACACTTTGGATGCATTCTCGTAATTTCATAGTTAAGTCACACCAGATATGACCAGCATATAGAGCTGAGGCTGAGTGAGAGAGATAGAGAGATAGAGAGAGAGAGAGAGAGAGAGACAGACAGACAGAGAGAGAGAAGCCTCTTTCACACATAGCAGCTGACAAATTCCCAGTCTAAACCTCATCATGTGTTCACTTGTCAGACATGGCACTGGACTCTTGTTCCTCCTAATGGTGTTTTAAAAATGGCTCAACCAATGAAAAGGCCTCGAGAGTAAAGTGAGTCATTAACCTCTTTCACACCTAAACATGCAACCCATAATCTGTGAACATGTTCTGGAGCGTTCTAAACAGACTTGTTTCAACAACCTAGTCTCTCCTTATTAACTTGTCCTGTTCGATAGCTTAGGCTCACAGTACAGTACAGAATATCTTCGCAGTTTAATATTCTTCATCAAGACCTCTAGATATTTCATAAATGTTATCTGTAGAATTACCACATCCACTGACTGAAATGGACCAGACTGGGGAAAACAGAGATAGAAAGAAGAGAGAGGGACAGTGACAACAACAACAACAATGACAAAAAACGATCATGCCAACCGCAGCATTAGTAACAACACGGGTTATCTTCACATTTGCCTCCTTTCTCAATTTAGGCCCTTGGTGAAAAGGGACAAATGACTCTCCACTCTCTGTCCCCATTTATTTATCTATTGTGCCATTTTTGAAACAGCTTTGGGAAGAGCAAGAGTCCAGTCAGGACCATGTCTGTCAACTGGACCCATGATGAGCTGCTGGAGCTCCTTTGAATCCAATGCGTATCTGATGTGCAGAGGTGACTTGAATTGCAGTACTATTGAGACCCACTAGAGCTGGCTCCAAAAAACACTTTCTCCAATACACACCCAGTCAAAAAATGTCATTCTCAATCATTAAATACTCATTGAATAACATTTAATAACATTATTCACAACTCAGACCAGTTTCTCCAGTTTCTCAGGTCACACTGATATGGTGACCAATTGGAACATAATTCCATGATTGATTAGTCATTAGAGCTTGAAGAAATTAATGAATATGGGCACGTCCATTTGGTCGACAGGGTCACCCACAGAGGTGAGAGCAGGAGTAAAAGTCATAGGACGTATAGACTGTGTGTACCTTGGTCACACAGCTGGTAGCCAGTATGGATCGTATGGATAAGTTGGTGTGTTGAGGATGACAGAGATGAAAAGTCCATCACTCACTCCTCTCCTTCTGGCTCCAAAGATTCAAGATGGCAACCCAGATCATCATCAAAGATATGGTGGCTACCATAGTTGCCATACATAGCCTTCTTACAATACAGTGACACCTTAAAATTTGAAGTGAGGTCACAAAAAATGAACCTAAAAGCCATCCATGTGTCATTTTACACACTTTGTACCCAGCGTTGTCGTGGGTGGCTGTTGGTGGGTATCACCAGCAGAGGTTGCAGGATGTGAGCCCAAATGCATGTGCACACATACAAACACACCCCCCCCTCCACACACACACACACACACACACACACACACACAGACACACACTGTTTTTCAGTTTTTCGCTTGCACTCGGGGGCAATTTAGAGTCTCCAATTAGCCTTAATGCATGTTTTTGGACTGTGGGAGGGAGGCAGAGTACCTGGACAAAACCATAGACATGCAAATACCACACAGAAATAGCAGAGGCACCACTGCTCACTCTAGAGAGCGAGAGAGCGATAGATATAGATCTCGATATAGATATAGGTATCTTTACATGCACATTTTCTCTATCCGGACCTCTTTGAGTTGCAATTCAATGCCCCATATTTACAGACTTCTGTCTTCTTTTTACTCAGTGCTCGATTTCTGTGTAATTGTGCTCTGTGAGCCAATGTGTGTGACTTAATCTCCCTGCTCTGCTTTGATATCCCATTGCAAAAGGGGCCACGGGATAAAGTTCAAACATTTTGACCTTAAGGTAACATTTAAGCTTCAAAGACCAAAGCCACAGACCTGGCCTTCATCACAAAGACAGCATTGCTTTCAGGAGATAGATACCGTAGATAGATCTAAGGATAGATGACTCAGTAGATAAATGTAAATGTAAAGGGAATAAAGGCAAAGAGACTCATTATAAATAAATGCAATCTTGTTCAGTTCTGTGCTTCTGTTGGGAGAAGCTGGTCCGCGACAGGCCTCACACCTCGACGATGGACTTCAGTCAAGACGCCCCCAGCTTCACCAGGCTCTGCCATCCCCATGGCAATTATTACCTAGTGACATTTCTCAGTGCTGTGGTGGGTGGAAAGAGGAGGAGCTTGCCCTATTGGGAATTCAACAAGAGATCCTTATTTGTGACTCTTAAAATAAATTCTCCAGACTAAACCAGAGCTGACATTTTCTTTTCCAATAATCTTGCCGGTGCTTGTGCGGCTACCATACAGTAAACAGAAATAACTGCGTCCACTCTGTGGTTTGAAACAACCTTTGAGCATTTCGCTTTAATGTCATCTTAAATTGGCACTTTTACATTTGATTTTCACATTTAAACCCAGCTGGCTTATTCTGAATGACCCTGATACTGAATTTCTCTTATTTTATAGCCTATGACATTTCTTTTATCCATTATCTTACCTGCTTCATACCAGAGTGTCCTTGGGGTCTGTGGGAGCCTCTCGTCAGCCCACATGGGCTGAACACAGGGAATAGACCTTGGACAGTTCGCCAGTCTATCACACACACACACACACACACACACACAAAACAGTCACTTTCACACTCCCACACACTCACCAATTACTCACAAATCTTCGTTTGACCTAATCATGTGTGTTTTTGCAGTGTGGGAGAAAACCAGAGCACCCAGACAAAATCCACACCCAGGGACAAAAACCAAGCTCCACAAAGAACTGCCTCGCTTCTCCGGGTTCACTTCATCATAGTTGTACTTAGGAAAAAATTGTCACAGAACTGACTGAATCAGAACTGACTACTGTCTTTGTAGTTTCAGTATCATGATGCTTTACACAGAATCAAACCTTTCATGATAGCTTCTCAATTGACAGTCATTTTATGTTCATGGAAATCTCACTAAACATCATATTTGTCTGTCTGAAAACAAACTTTTACATTACATGTTTTACATTACATTTACATTACATGTAACATCAAATCGGTTCCTGTGAGAAACAAAATGATTCAGCGCTGAAGCTGTTAACATGTAAATCGAGAAAACTGGCTGCTATGGCCCAAAGAAATGCACAGCAAAATTGGTCATTTCAATCGAATTCAACTTTATTTAAAGTGACATAACAACATTATCTTGACACTCGCCTTACATAAATAAACAATATAAACAAACAAATGAACAACAACAAAGCTGTGAGATATTTTCACCTTTCAACTCTCAGAAATGAGCAAGACCGAGCTCAGGGAGGGTGACCATCTGCATCCACCTGTTAGGTTAGATCGAGAGAGGGATGGATACATAGAGAGAGAGAGAGAGGGAGAGAGAGAGAGGACAGGATGAAACATAGAGAGGGAGCAGACACAACACACATTGTGTCCCTTGAAGAGGGCAAAGGGCATTCAGGAAAAAAATAACGACTGGAGACCTGAGAAGAGAGGGAATGCACAAGAACAGGAAAGTATGAAAAGATATTTCTGAATGATGAGCTAGTTTATTATGGGATTAAATGAACGATATAGAGTTTAAAATACATATCTATGAATCGACGAAGCTGTGAAACTACCTGGAAACACAACCCTAAAATATCACCTTTTTTGTTTTGTTTTGTTTTGTGATCAAAACCAAAGCGAACAGTTGCCTTCACATGTCTCGCACCAGCCCACAGTGACCGCATCGTGTTGGTGTGTGCATAGTGAACGCGGCTCCACTGTTTTAAATCCCTGAGGGAAATATCTGGTTCTTTAGCCGCTAAATGCTGCATTATGTTCACAACATAATGGGTTTGTGCCACTAATAAGAGAGCATACGGTTGACATTATACTGTGCAATACTGTCGGCCATATGGGAGAAACAGGAGCCAAGGCAAGATGTCGCTTCATATGAACCATCTACGGGGCGATTCTGAAGAGCAGTGGATGTTGGGCCCAGCTGTTCTCTCAAAATCTTATTTCAGCTGTTTTTTTTTTCTCACCCTGCCCTGTGAGGGTTATTATTGTCACAGAGGAGCACCCCCCCCCCAACCCCACCCCCCCCCCCCCACCACCCCAAAAAAACAAAAGTTGATTCCAGATGGAATTCAATGCTTTACACCATAATTTCCTGCCACTGGTGATCGAGGCGAAGAGAGAGCAGATGGGCAAGTGGATGCAGCTGGATTCTGTGGCAAAAAAAAAAAAAATCTCAGTTTCCATGTTGAATACATGTGTAATAGAATAAAAGTAGGCACAACGTGACCCAGTGGTTGAAAGAAAGTCCTCGGCTCCCATACTGGGTTTGGGTTTCCTCCCACTGTCCAAAACATGCATGTTTAGGTTGACTGCAGACTCGTACTACTAATAGCCATAATAGTCCCACAACACCATTCAGCGCAAAACATGCAAGATAATGGATGAATGAAAATTTCACGGATTATAGAAAATGTGAATTTCTATATAGTTCATCATTAAGATTAAAACATCAAAGTCTAAATTTGTAAAAGCTACAGATGTCACTTTAACTTCCATCTGGTGTTTTTTTTTTTACCTTGAGCACACAGGATAATAACTCGGCAAAGATAATAATTGTATCCATACTTACACCACTTTTTGCATTGTCATCATAATGATGCATCCAAAACATAGGAGAGACTTCAGAGGCAATCTATATTCTCTGCAGCAGATGGCAGCAACAAAGCTGAAGGCGTCCACTCGCACACACTCAGTATGTAAATGTGTCAGTAGATTAACTGAACAAACTTATATATAGCATCTCATTGTTTTTAATTGCATACACGCCTCTCGCTTAAAGCTGAATAAGATAAAAAAGGGAAAAACAACGCGTCTGCTTCACAGTAAAGCTGCATATTGACTCTAGAGGCAAACGCTAAGTGATGCAACAGAACAAGTATTTTTATTCATTTATTTATTTATTTTTAAATATATCACCACAAACACATATAGCATTGCCACACTGTAAATCTGACCCTCTTAAAATGTTGCATACTTTGCATACTTTGGGAGGCCTATTGTATTCGAGAAGAAAGACATTTTTACATGTTGGTTTGGGCTGTACAAAACAACTTAAGGAAATGAGTCAGATGTGAGACATGGATACTATCCAAACCACAGACCACCAGGGACCAATGCAAAAACAGATCAGTTATATTTAACTGATTATGAAACCACAGGAAACCATCAGTATGAACCTACTTACCCTACAAAATATGTAGTTGCTTGTAAATGTGCTTCAGATACATTTATAAAAGCCCTTTTCTCCATAGTTATAGTTAAATGGAACTTCCTTGTAGACCTATCATGCTATCTATCTATCTATCTATCTATCTATCTATCTATCTATCTATCTATCTATCTATCTATCTATCTATCTATCTATCTATCTATCTATCTATCTATCTATCTATCTATCTATCTATCTATCTATCTATCTATAAATATAAAATATCACATTTAAGGCATTCCAGTGCAAAAGCTTCACAAAAACAAAGCTGCTGACAACCAGCAGAAATGTCCCTAATTCTGAGTGTAGGTTATCTTATTCTGCATTTACTTATTATTGCCTTTTATTAACAAAAGCTTGTTGTATAGACACACACACACAGTTTGGTATGTGTTCGTGTCTGCTACGACCTTTGAACCAGCGTCACTCTCAAAGTGGGCGTCTCTCTGTTATTTTACTCTAAAACTGAAGTTCTCACTGGCAGCAAACTGCGCTCACCTGAAAAACAAACTAAAGGTTTATCTGGAGGAGCAAAGGTGAGTGACGTTCACTGGCTCAGTCTTGAGGTCTTTTTGAGTAGAGGTGTGACCTGTACCTAAAGTGACTGACAAGCCAGAGCTTCAGCTGTTACCTGATAGCCAGGTGTTCAGACCTTGTTCGTTATAGAAAAATAAAGAATAAAAAAAGGTGGCGGTATCGGCGATTTAGCTAAGACTACGTGCTGTACTGTGGTGAGTGAAGCTTTAGTTTGAGCAAACTTTACATCGATGTTACTTATGCATAACGTCAGCAGATGACCTAGCAGATGTAGGTGTTAGCGCAGGAGCTAACTTTGTGTGCGCACTGCGTATGTGTGTGCACGTGCGATTCTGTCACTCGCTCGGTGTGTGTGAATATGTGTGTGTGTGCGCGCGTGCGCATGTATTTTGCAGAGTATACCCTGGGCCGTGCCATCGTCTGCTCTCAGTCCTTGGTCCTCAGCCATGTCACATGGTAAGTTCAAAAGTCCATGGCTCCAGTTCCTCCATTTGTGGAGGAAGTGTCCAAATCCAACAAAAGTGCAAGTAACTAGAAAACAGAGCACTGTAGTATAAGCCAGACTGCCACATTAACCACCCGACATACTCACTTGCTTTTAAATGTACCTCGAGTGTTTAAAATAGCCCCTGTAATGTGTTTGAACTCTGAAGCACATTTTTCCAAAAGCCTTTGCAAATACAGGACAGAGTAATTGTGTGCTGAATCTGCAGCCATGGTGATAAGATGTCCATTGCCTTTAATTTGGGCTTTTAAAAGTTCCAGATTACTTTATTGTTGTTTTTACAATGACAAACATTCCATGCATGATCTATAATTCCTTGCACAACACAGATCTATCTATCTATCTATCTATCTATCTATCTATCTATCTATCTATCTATCTATCTATCTATCTATCTATCTATCTATCTATCTATCTATCTATCTATCTATCTATCTATCTATCTATCTATCTATCTATCTATCTATCTATCTATCTATCTATCTATCTATCTATCTATCCATCCATCCATCCATCCATCCATCCATCCATCCATCCATCCATCCATCCATCCATCCATCCATCCATCCATCCATCCATCCATCCATCCATCCATCCATCCATCCATCTATCTATCTATCTATCTATCTATCTATCTATCTATCTATCTATCTATCTATCTATCTATCTATCTATCTATCTATCTATCTATCTATCTATCTATCTATCTATCTATCTATCTATCTATCTATCTATCTATCTATCTATCTATCTATCTATCTATCTATTTAGTTGAGACACCCATTAGTAAACAAGGTATTTTGATAAACACCAGACACCAGACAAACTATTTCAGTTACTTCTAAGAAAGAAAAACACATTGCACAACAGGTGATTCATCTCATTATTTTAAAGGACAAATGTTTTCTTTGCTTAAATTCACAGACCAAAAACCAGTTCTTTGATGCCTTAATCTATAAAAACAAAATACCGTAATAAGAGTGATTTCTTGTGAAACCCTCAGTGTATTTGAACAGACCATTGTCTCCCCCTAGCTTTGAAAAAGAAAATGTCTGCAAACATCTGGCAAAGAAAAAAAAAATACTGTCAAAATACTGTCCCTGTTACACAAATACCACCAAGTCTTAATTTAAATGTGGGTCTTTAACATCTTAAAATTAGGACTGAGTAAACTTATTAAATCAGTTTACTCAGTGGTGTCACAGGGGTCTGTTTGAGTGAAGGCAAGGAATGCACTTGAACAAGTCACTAGTTCACAAGTCACACACACACACACACACACACACACACACACACACACACACACACACACACAGACAGACACACACATGCTATTTGCTTTCACACTCACACCTAGGGGCATTTTTAGTGTCTCAAGCCAAGCCAGACATGCATGTTTTTGCTTCAGTTACTCTGCAGACTCTGCAGACACAAACACTATCTATCTATCTATCTATCTATCTATCTATCTATCTATCTATCTATCTATCTATCTATCTATCTATCTATCTATCTATCTATCTATCTATCTATCTATCTATCTATCTATCTATCTATCTATCTATCTATCTATCTATCTATCTATCTATCTATCTATCTATCTATCTATCTATCTATCTATCTATCTATATTTTTAGGGCCTCACATGGAACATATGGGGCAACATATTTTTTTTATTACCATTAGTTATTTCTCTATTTAAAAAAAAAAGAAATCATTAATTTTCTAATATTTCAAATGCAAAAATTTCATAATCAGAGGTTTTGAGCGTGGGCGTGGCTAAACGGCTCAGCAGCTCCATCTATGGACCAGCCCTGAAGCCTGTCGAGCCTAGAAATGTTATACTTATTCTTCTTATTATTGTTAATACACATACTGTATATAGCATCCTAAAGTGTACAAAAAAGGCTCCTGTAGACATATTCTAAACCCAACAGGAAGTCTGACGTGAAAATGAAATTTGGCCATATCCAGGCCTCACAGATGTTTACAATCCTCTTAGTTACCTTACAAGATTGACTTGAAAACCTACGGATAAGTTATTAAGACATAAACAAAGTTAAATTGCCAAACCTTTGAGTTTTTGTTGAATGGCGTCCTTGTCTGTCCTCGCCATAAATCTCGCCATAAATCAGGAAGTTGAATTAAACTTTCTGTTAATCAGCCATACTTTGTACAAACTGCATAAATCTGCATAGCATTGTTAATGAGCTATAACTGCACACATCCATATGTCAATATTTATTAAACTGCTGTAGAGCCACCTACTGAGAACAGTAAATTACATGTTTTTCTTACTGTGATGTGCTGTTACTAGCTTTAATCTTTGAGACCATCTAGATGCATGTTTCTTACATTTTTCAGCTTCACGATACATACTGGTATATTGTGCATTGTAACGGCATTGTATGACCAACGACCCTCACAGAATGCTAGGGCCTGATCAACACTACTTGCAGTTTTAATATCTATATCAATCTGTATCTATCTTTTGCACTGTGTGGCATATAAAGGTTCTTGCTGGTTAAAAAGATGCTTCTAGTCTCGTTCTTATAGCATGAGCTATAACCTGCAGCAGTATAACTTCTGCTAGTACTATTAAACCACTTTTAGAAACTGTACTGTAATATAGGTCAGTATAAGAAGGCTGGGGTGGTGGCATCTTACCTGATTAATTACACTCTATGAATAGCTACCGTGTTGTTGTGACGGGCTGTTATTTGTAAGAGAATTTTCTGAAAAATAATCCCCTCCAGCTTGAAGTGTTCAGTCTCAGCTCAGTTCTGCATAAATTTGGCAGAATTAAATACACGGTGTAGGAAATCTACTGCATTGTTCTGTTTAGTCTAGATGCATTTTACATTATGTGTTACCAATGGGAAGTTATGCTTGGAAAAAAGGGGAACACTGTGTTTCCCATTTAGTGTATGGCCTCTGCAAACAAAATGCTGAATTCCCTGAGCTTTGCTCTGAAGGAGTGAAAAAAAATCCCCCAGCAGCCAGTGATATGCACAGTGGTCTCATTTTTAGCAAAAGGGTGTGCAGACAGAAAGCTTGACTAAGCAGCAGAGAGCAAACAGAAAAGCAAAGGATTAACAAGAGCCAAAACCGGTTAAACTTTTCCTTCTGTTTCCAGGTAAGACTCTGAGAAATGTCTGATTCTTTTTTTCATGTGCCTTAGAAAAATGTCTTTTCATGTGGGTAGTTAAGTTTTTTTTTGTCAGACAAAAGTAGGCCTCTGTTTTTTTTTTTTTAGCTTTTCTTTTCTTTTTTTGTGCTGCTGCTGCTGCTGCACCAGATGGTGAGAGTCAGCTCTCCCAAAAACTGGGTCAGATTTCAGAAAAGGCTGTAGACACCCTGAAACAAGGAGAAATTAAAGTTTTGTCACTCCCTGCTTAGAGAATCTTATCTTTTTGTTGCTTCTCAGCTCATTCAGGTTTTCTATTTTTTCAGGTCCTTTCTTTGTCTTGTCAGACCATAATTCATACAAGTTTGTGGCTGGTGTTTTGTCTTTCTTTCAACTTGCTTACTCACTGATTGAAACAAAAAACTTTGCTCCAGTTTTAGAGCTCGGTGAGTTGAGAGTGTTTGGCAACTTGGTCTCGGGCTCAGTTGTATTTCTAAATAACTGGCCCACATTTCCCCCGCTTTTCACTAAGCTCATTTATTCTACATCCTAGAATAAAAAAATAAAAGATACTGAACATTTTGTTCCGAGTTCATCAAGTTCGGCCTTCGTGCGTTAACATTTCCTGAGGTCGCTGAGATTAAAACACGGTGGACATGAATCTAGCAGTCGCTAAATCGATTATTAGTATTATTGTGTAATTGCTGCTCAGGCTGTGGGGCTGTGGGTTCAGAGGGGACAAACGTTTTTGTTGAACTGCATCAAACTTTCACACCACTAGGGGGAGAACTTTACCCTGTTTTTGTGGCTCTGATCGATCAGCTGTTCCAAGTGATGGAATCTCAGCACCAAAACATGCAGCAGGACCAGCATGAGGTAGCCAGTCAATGCCTAACATTACAGAAATGTACAGATGTGCAACGATTTCTTAATATGTATATAATATGCCCTTAAAAGTAATGTTTCAGTGATGCCTCCTGCAGTAATGTGGAATAAAATTGAATATCGTACAGTGTCAAAAACTGAAAAGTATTTCTAAAATTAAAAAAATCCAGCACTGGTTGTGTTTATGATTGTGTTCATGCTTACTATTATGATTGAGGTGCATGAACCATAAAAGAGAAAGTTATGCAAGTACCTCTACCACTCTCATAGATTGCATTACTTGCCCATGCTGAGCATTGGTTGTCTCTATTTATAATTCTTCATGCAGGCGGTGCTGTGTTGTGTGTATTTAGGCTGTCTTTCTCTCACTCAGATATTTCCAGCAAAGAAGATTGAGAGTTCATTAGTCAGCTTAGACACTAAGCTTGTTTCTGTGCTTATCCACTCCCGACTTGTCCATTCTGTAGTCCCTGATTTTTGTTGTTTTTTTTTTTTGCTTTTGCTTTTCATTTAGTTTTTTCTCTCTTGTTCTCTTGGCTGAATACACTTCCTCATTCTTCCACTTCCTCCACCTAGTTTATCTAATAGCTATTTTTAGGAGAGTGGAAAAAACTTTTGTCCTTCACTCACCTTGGAGCTCAGCTGGAGAGCTCAGTTGTAGAGTCAGAGTCCACAGACGCTCGCTGGCTCTGTCAGGAGTGGGCTTGCCAGCTTCCACGCTCCTGGATCTGCAATGCCTCCCTCCGTCACTGTTTTTCCCTGCGTTTGCCACAGGAAGCTCCTTCCCTGGTTGCTAAGGCAACCGAGGAGGATGGCCCCCAGCAGGAGCAGGGGAAGCCTCGGGCCGCCTTTTAGCTCACCGTTGTGCAGCATGCCTGCTGCCCTGCCGCGGGCTGGGAGGAGGAGCCAGCTCTGCAGCCCAGTATGGGTCCTGCCGCCTTGCTGCCCCAGCGTGAGACAGAGCTCCAGCATTAGAGCTCCTCTCTCCCTCTGCTGGCCACTGCACAGCTCTGACTCGCTCTGCTCCAGTAGTCACAGGAGCACGGGCAGCAAGATGTCATCCTCTTCCTCCTCCTTTTCCTCCTCCTCATCCTCCACCTCTTCTTCTTCCACCACCACCACCACCAACAACAACAACGATGGACAAGGGAAAGCTAAACCTAAATCCCCGTTTCGCAAGAGGGGCAGTCTGCAGAGCACCACCAGCCCTGGTGAGTGAGGGTCCCATTCAGAGAGTGAGGGAACTCTCACTGAATGTCTGAATGTGGATGGGGAGGCAGAAAATGACACTGATGCTTGTGCAGTGGCATTTAAAAATGCATCATGGGGTCTGCTGCAAATCGTACTTAGTTTTATTCTCTCATCTGTGCTTGACTTTGTTTGACTAGTTTTGGTTGGTTTTGGCAGTTGTTTGGCACATGCAGCTTGCGTAAACTGTAATTCAATTTGTAATTCAGTTTGTCTAGAATTAGAACTAAAATAGAGCTGCAGCTAGAGTTATTTCTTTCACAATTGATATTACAGAAACTAAAAACAGGGATGAAAGCAATGACCGCTCCAATGCAAAAAAAAACCCAAAAAACAAAAACAAAACAGCAACAACTACTCTACTAAACCAAATGATAATACTGTACACTGAGAGATAAGTACGACTGCATTAATTAGCCTAATTCATGAATATAATAATACATCATAGCACATTCAAACCTAAGCTTTACGTTCATATTGTGCATGTGCAGGTGAAACACAGTATCATATGCTGGAGGAGCTGCTTCTGGGGAGTTTTCCCTGATTCATAACAGTTATGCAAGTTAGGTATGACGTACATACCTGGGCCTCTGAGCCCATCCCTTGTAGCAGTTACGCTGTATTTGTTTTACTGCGTCTGTCTCCTCCTTATCTCATCAGCATGTGTTGACCAGAGTGACATGGTGTTATCTAGCAACATAACCTCTTTCATTATCATCAAGACACTCCCTAACTGTGTGCCCCAAAGTTCATTATTGTTGTTACGTGGGGGATTTTCCAACCATATCATATTAATGTCTTTACTGCTGCTTAATGATTTCTGCATTTCCTCTTCCCTTTGTGTTGCTGTTTAAATGATCTTTTTAACAAACTTTGAGTCTCACTGAGTTAATCTCCAGCTTGGTTTATGGCCAGTGACCGTATATCAAAACTGGACATGTTGTGATGAGCAAAATCCAGTTTTCCTCCTTTTTTTGAGTTAACTGCATAGCTAAACCTGAAAGTGCTGTTTACAGGATTGTTACCACAAAGCAGTTCAGTTTTTAAATGTCACTCTGCAATCATTGAGGGGTATGAGTCAGATATATTGATATTTTTCATTGCACTTTGTGTCGTTCTTTTAGATGGAACTGTCTTAAACTGGTGTTTCTGTATCATTAACCCAAAGGTTTATGTAGATGTTTCATTAACTTTTTATTTTGACGGTATGGGAGCCAAGCAGTAGCTCTCATAGCATCCTTTGAAGCTGAAGTGTACTGGTCTCTGTGGGAGGGAAACAAGACAGGCACTTAATCTGTGGGACTGTCAAATGTTGATATTGATTTCACCAAGCTTCTCCCTCTTTGTACCACAGCCCAGCAGAAAATCCTGAGTGTTTGAAGGGATGCAGCAGCAGATCTCAAGCAGTAACTCATGTTGACACACACTGTACCGTATTTGCTGAGGAAGCCCGTCTTTGCTGCAGTAATAAATAACTTAGAGGCTTCTCCATCCATGAAGTCCTCTCAATTAGCCGCCTGGCTGAGCCCTCTGCACTCCCAGCACATGTAGGCCACCCATTGTAGTATTTCCATCTGACCACGCCATTCTGTTAGCTCCTGTTAGATGCCAAATTACTGCTCTGCTGCAGAAAAATCTACTGAAGCTGCAGCTCGAGCAGCTGGTGTTTTCACGCACGTCATGCACTGAGGTAATAGCGCAAGTTTAGTCTTTCAAATTCTTCCCCCTCCCAAATAAATTCTTGTCTTCTGCACATTTGAGGCAGCGCTCTCCTGCAACTGTTGGTGTTGATTTGCTGGTGGAAACATTGATTACTCAGTCGGTTTTCTCATCTGCAGGAAACCGTCTCTGCCTGCAGGCTGCTCTATCCCACTGGACCTTCATTGCATCACATGAAGCAGAATATGTAATGTCCTCGCTCTGCAGCCGGAGCTATATGACATGATATATAGAAGCTGTTAAGTATCTGTGCTGAAAGGTGGAGGGAAATCCTCTAGCAGGCGTTCCTGTCCTTCCTGTTTTGATGTGATCTGACACAGACACTCTCTTACCTTGATCTCCTGCCCTCTAACACAACGATACCTTGTGCACCTTTTAACTACAGGTCTGTCCTATGTGAGGAGTCTGCTGCTGCAGATTTTTCTCGATTTCTTTATTTTTTGTATTTTTCCAAGTAGCTGTATCTACTTAGACATTTGCAGCACCCTACTTTGTTCGGTGTGAATGTCTGCACAGTGTAGAGGATCTCTGGATCTGACTGTTGGTTCCACATTAATCTGTATGCGTCCTGTTCACTACACTTCCTGCTCCATGCTGCAGTTGACTGGCTGCTTTAGTTCCTCCGCCACTCCATCCTCCCGCTGTCCTGGTTTATTATTTATCAGATATACGGTTCCTGTCATGGCGTGTTCCTGTCATGGCATGTACTTACTCCTGGCATGTATCTGGTCTCTTCTCACTGCATCTCATGACTTGCAGAGTCATGCAGGCTCTCTTCTGTTACCCCCTTGGGGTGTATGTTGTCCTCCTTACTGAATGTTGTTACCCTGTGGATTTAAACCTGCGACCACCCCTGTCCCGTTTACTTCCCAACGCCCCTGGCCCTGCCCTCAGGCCCTGCAGTAGACAGACACACGTGACCAGAACACAGGGAGTCCCTGTACCGGCCTGACTGCCTCACATTTGGGGTTGTGAAGGCATATTGTAGGTATTAACCATTGTTGGTGTAAAGTCTGGGTGAAAAAAAAAGTTATATTCTGTCTATTGAGATACAAAGCCGATGTCAGTTATACTAAGAGTATATATATAATGCTGTTTATTTAAAGTTAAAATGTAAAATTAAGGGACTGAAGAAACATTCAGGACAAAGAACAGTGACGAGGTATGACATTGATGACTCTCAAGTCTGTCAAGTCTCTTTTTGTCCAACATCAAGAGCAAGAAGGTCTGTAGGTGATTGAGAAATAGAACAACACGACTGTGCTTCTTTATATTAAATGCTTCTTACCTAAACTATATACTAAACTAAATATCAACTAAAACATAAAATTCAAGAAATGTATATAGTTAAGTAGTTTAATTCTATCATTAACACACGTAAAAATGAAATAAAATCATAAACCAGCAATGGAAATCAAGTCCAATACTTTAAAAAAGACATTCTTTATTTCCAACTTTACATCTTGGACCAAGAAAATGATTAAAAGAAAGTAAACTAGAGATAGAATATATAACGTACAATAAAAGGTGACAGGCTTGAACATATTTACAGTACCTGAGCTGCTTTTCGACCCTGCGCCGTGAGGCAGTCGTGCACCGGTGCGTGTCACCAGCAGAGGGAGGCACCAAAGTGTCTCGTCCTGTTTGAGACAAGCGCCTGGTTGTCAGTGCCTGGGGTCTTTGGCTGAACTGCAGTCAGACATGACTGAGGACCGGTTCGCTCTGTGTTTGGGTGGAAAATTCCAGGGCTTTCTCCTGCTATGAATAGCTCTGTTGCTTCCCATGTATCAGGGGAAGGGAAGTGTTTCAGTCCTGGAAAAGGGATTTTGGAGAACCAGAAACCAAGGCCTCGAAGCTCTATAACTGACAGGTGGAGTTGTTGTTGTAGCTGAGAGGAGGAGGGAGGGTGGGGTGGAGTGGGGGGCCTGCATGGACAACCAGCGGTGTCATATCTATTCCTTTAATTGTCTCCACAATACACACACACACACACACACACACACATACATGCACAAAGCCACCATCATGCCACTGGGCACGTCTCAGCGGGGTGATTTGCTCGTCGACAGACAGTGCTTATACACACGTGTTATGATGGGTAGTATTTCATCACTGAGGTACAGTTAAGCTTTGGTCTGTCTCTGCTCTCAGCACGGCTCCTAATAAAGGTCCATTTTCATTTAATCCGCCTCATTTGATCACAGATGAAACGGCGTCAGCTGATGTCGATGGTGGTGGCAGCTGGCCTCTCATCGTCCTGTGACCTCGGTGACCCGTGAATCGCCCGCCCCAACGATCTCCCAGCTCATTGTCGTCTCACTGTGTTGAGAAACACAGATCATACAGTCATAGCCATTTAATTTTGTCCCAGAGGTTATTGCAACAATAGAAAAGACCCTTCAAACTTTAACACAACTACAGTCTGTACCTGGTTAAAGGTCCTAGAGGTCTGTAAGGGAATTAAAGGACAAACCAGAGGCAGTTAGTTGAATTTACAAATGAAATGGTAGTACACGCACTCCTGGTTCTTCCTCAGATTCTGGTTGAAACATGTACGGATGGCTGTGTATGTGCTCAGTAGCTGTATTGTCCTTTTTAAAGTGGTAAAGAAAAAAGTTGCTAAACTGTTGTTAAGAAAGGAAGTTAAAGTCACGTGATCTTGACAGCTAGTCAAGGTAAAGCTGCTTACGTGTGAGTGTGTGTGTGTGTGTACACACTACATGTGGTTACCAGATGAGCATGGCAGGGTGCCAGAAAAGGATTGTAAAAGGCCTGTTAATATAGTTTTTTTGGGAATTTCTGATGAAGCTAGTGTGTAGCATGATGCTTAGAGGGTCTCATGTTTGACTCATGGTTGTTTGAGGGTCTTCCTTCACTGAATCCCAGTTTATGCAAGGGTTTTGTTTGGGTTCTTCACTTTCCTCCTACAGTCCAGAAACTTGCATTAAGGTCGACCAAATTGTGCCCTAGGTGTAAATGTGAGAGAGCATTTAACTGTTGACCTGACCGGGGTGTACTCCCTGACTTCATCGTGTGTGCTGGAGATACGACCACTGGGTGTAAACAGATAAACATCAGAGAGGAGCAAAAATAAATACTTCATTTGACGACTAGAGGGTTTCCCACACTGGTTAAAGGTTTTTCCACACCAGGCTGCGGCTGTGGCTTTGAAACTAGGTCTGTTTGGACTAACTCTTCTAAGATTTACTCTTGTAGTCAAAACTCCCGATAACCCATCCAAAACATGTTGTCCTCTCTCCGCCCGGTCCCTTAATGCTCTCTTTGTTCCTGTGTGGAGAAGTTACTGAGGGAATAGACGCAGGATGATGTGAAAGTTTGGTCTCCTTGTAAAAACACGCACTTTCCCAGCATCTTATAATCAATGGGGATAAAACCCTGCTGCTTGTTCTCCATGACGGCTAGAATGTTAGTGTCAAGTTAATGAGTTAATGAGTTAATGAATGATCGTGTCAGATCTTCACACAGCACCAGCAAAACTAACATACTGTAGTATTAAAAGACCAATTAGATTCTCCGCCTGCTCAGATCTGTCACAGATTACTCATCACGAGAAAAAAATCATTTGTGACTTGGATATGGTTGTCAGTGGCTTTTAGAGGGATTTGTCCAAGCAAGAGGTGGAAAACCCGAAATTCAACCTCTTGCAGAACAAATTTGCTCGGCACTAGAAAAGCTTTTGCTCCATGCAAAAGGACCCAAAAGTATTTTTCTGCTTCTACACACCCTGAAAACACCTGGAAAATTGAAGGAAAAGTTAAATGTCCTGGTTAAACTTGAATTCTCATGTAAAATTATTCTCATTCTCTTGTTTTTAAAAAGTTTGTGCATGCATAGTGCACAGTTTTGCCAGATTGTCTAAGCATATGAGAGACGCTTACTTCATGCAGTAGGTAGGTCTTCTGAGAGTTGTAGGGTTGAGAGAGGAACAATCACGAAAACAATGTGAGTAAATGTGCAAAATCCAAGGTACAACTGTAGGAAATGACACATCTCCAAAGCATGAGGGTGGGGTTATATTATGCCGTGACAGTTTGTCTCATACTATAGGAACTGAAAATGTCCTGAGAAAGAGTGGGAACCCTGCACTGGTAAGGATAAGTACTCCATTCAGCCATTCTGTATCCTCTTGTAGATAGTTGTATTAAGCAGACAAGACATTAAAATGTAAAATAAGAAGCTTTCACTCTCTACCATTAAGGACAGCCGACATGAGGTGTGTGCGTGTACACAGTGGCCTGTGTCAAGGTTCACAGGGGTCAGGACAGGTGTTATCAGAAGCCAACACACCTAAAGCCTTGTCAGTGTCCTCTCTGTCACCTCGTAGCTTTGATCTCCAGCATCCTTTACCTTTAGTCTCAGGAATGCCACATTACTGCATGTTGACAGCTTCAAGTGACACATTGCTCGTCTTTGCTATATTCAGATATGATGAGAGCTCCACTGACATGTG
Organism: Karalla daura; assembly: GCA_029224185.1. Taxonomy (NCBI): domain Eukaryota; kingdom Metazoa; phylum Chordata; class Actinopteri; order Chaetodontiformes; family Leiognathidae; genus Karalla; species Karalla daura. The sequence goes on from CM055188.1 coordinate 29,065,827, forward strand.
TGGCAACAGGCGGGACGGCCACTGGATAATCGCTGTAACATCGCAGTGTGTGACTGTGAAGAAGCGTCAGGCAAATACAAGTTAAAGCAGTCTGTGTTTTTGTCATTTGGGAAGCTGGAGAGGACTTTTTTTTGTTTTGTTTTGAGAGCGTGTCTGATAAAGAGGACGCAGTGTCAGTGTGAATATAGGGAGGCTCTGAGTGTTTTAGCTTGGAATGTCTCATTTTCTTTCACACTGGGGTTTTTGTGCAGGGCGGGAGATTAGGCTTGCATGACAACAGCCGAAACAATAATGCCAGGCGTTGTGCTCCTCTGGGAGAGAGCGGGTGAGAAAAACGATGTATGGCTTCTCCCCCTGAGCAGCTTACTCTCTTGGGCAAAATCTGTATTGTAAACAACAGAGAAACTGAAGCTATGGTGGAAGAGACGTGTGTTGATTCCTAGAGCTGCTTTGATTTTAGTGAAAAATACTTTTAGAAAACTAATACAGAATATTATTATAGTATGTATGCATCCAGGGTATATTTCCTGCCTTTGCCTTATGTGGTTTGAGACAAGAAAGCAATTCAGATAACGGACGGATTAACAATAGAACTCTGGAAAATCTAGACATTTGGTGATTCATTCTCAAGAGAAAAACTTGAGATGTCATGGATTGTTTTTCCTCTCTCCAATCTCTCCACCCTGTGAGTAAACACAGGACGTTGGTTTAGAAGGTTTACACATACATGCTCTGTAAATTTGACTTGTTAAAGATTAGAATAGGACTTAATAGAATAGAATATTCATTGTGTTGTGGCCATAGAGTGCACATACATCAAATCAGACTACTGAAGGTGAGACAAGAATAAGCATTGAAACAAAATGTAAAATACAGATGTTGAAAATGAGATATTCAAAGCATGGATGGGATGTAAAGGTGGATGGTAAAACAACGTATCTGTCATACTGTAGCAACTCCTGGAAGGTGGAAAATCCTGGAAAGTGATTTCGAGAAAAGTGTCTGAGCCTTGAACAGTCATCGCTGTCCGGCAACACCACATTTTTGTTACATAGAGAGTTGAGTTTAGTGAAGATGTGATGTTTCAACATTTCCTCAGCTGTTTACATTCCTTAAAAATAAAAAAAAGACTTTGCTCTCTGTTATCTCCAGGTAGGTGAATGGCCCACTAGCATGGCTGGATTGAAGTCTTCCTTGCATTCCTCAGTCCTTGGCCGTCATTAATCTCACACAACTGTATGAGATACAAGTTTCTGCGGTTTTCAGACTTGCTACTTAATGATCGTGAATCTCGTACGAAGTCTAGTTTACAGTAAAACCTGTCACACTAACAGACGTGACTTTGACAAGAAGAGCAACATAGTCATCATAGTTTTGCATCTTGCTCTGCACAGTAGCTGGGTTATTTACATGGGATGATGTCACACAGAAACAAAAATATGTCCTCTTTGTTACCTGGAAGAGATAGCAGCAAGTGAAACAGGCCTAGCAAATGGTTTTGGTACATTGTGAAATACAGCATAAGAGGGCCTTCCTTGTGCTGGCAGCGGTCATGTGAGGGGAAGGAAATGTCTGGTATCATGAGATCAGTGGGGAGAGTGAGAGAGAGACATTTAAGCAGTATGTAAAGGAGCTCACTTACATCTCAACACCTATCATACATCCTTGTACATGCACAGTCATATGACTGTTAACTCTTGCATGAGCACAAGTAATCACAAGTGGAACATTAAATTCATCTGACTATCACATGCAGTTATTAAAACCATTAAAAAGTTATTTTTGATCAGTCGGACTGATCAGAAGAAGGCACCAGTTAGAGAAACTAACTGAACTTCTGTGTGTGTTTATTCTCTGTGTCTGTGTGTGTGTGTGTATGATAATGTAATTTTACTCCCTCAGTCCAAAAACAGTCTGTGCATTAAGACTAAGTTTGAGACTCAGTTGGCCCATGGTGTGAATGTGACAGTAGAAGTGAATGTGCGTGTGATCTGTCCAGGCTGTATTCCCTGCCTTCACCCTGTGTTGATGAATGGAGGATAGATATAAAGCACACAGAAGCAGTAATACATTTCAAGAATACAGACCATTTCAGACACTGTATTTAAGTCCCACAGTGTTGGTTTTCACACGTCATTTAACACACATGTTGTAAATGTTTCTGTCCACAGTGTGAGCCACAGAAACGTCAGCGCTGGTTCTCATTTATAATGCGATTCAAAGGTTTGCAGTCATGAGAAGAGTGGAGCAGTGCATTCATGAATAGGAGGAGGGAGGTGGGGGAAGCAGTGGGAGGGGCCAGAGACATACAGCCTCCTCCATTTTACTGCACTGAAGTAGATCATCCCAGGCCCTCCCCTGTTTTGCCACGTGGTATGTTCCAGCCTAGTATTTAAATCCGGGAGCTTGGAGGGCAGTGTTGTCTATTGACTGAGAACCGGTGTAATCCAGGAAGCAGCTGAGAGACAGAGGCAGAGAGAGAGGGAATCAGAGGAAAGAGAGGAAGGGTGAGAAAACTGCTTCGCCAGCACGCTAGAGGTGGCGACAGTTACAACAGAGGAAGCAGAAAGAGAAATAGAGGAGTGGATTGTGTGATCCAAGTCTTAGGAGAGCAGCTCGTGTCCAGAGGGGAGCATATCTGGTCTCCCTCCCTCTCTCTCTCTCTCTCCCTCTCTCTCCCTCCTCTCTTTCTTTGCTGTCATTCTCTCTCCTCCTCTGTGCCAGCGGGGGAGGGTGCCTCAGCCGTCCCAGGCCTAGTTCCATGTCCCAGCATCCTGCAGGAGCTCAAACAAGGCCACTGCGACCGTAGAGGAGACGAGGCAGAGGGGGGATAGAGGTACTGTAACCCTGTGTTCAGTGATGAAGAGCAGCAGCATGTACTGTTCACTGTGGAGCCGGCAAATGTGAATACTTGAAGTTTTCTGCAGTTGTGTGTGATGCATGAGACTCATCACTTCAATGTACCGCACAAGCCACACAAGGAGAGTGGTGACTGTGCTGGTTAACACAGTTGTTGTGTAGTAAAACGAGATGACAGCGTGTAGAAGTGTGATGGGATGTATAGAAATGGTGATGGTGACGTGTGTACTGTATGCAGAGGGGGAGGAGGGATTGAGGGAGGAAGGGGGGGTGGGTGGGTAATGTCTTGATTGGGAAGAGCAAACCAGAGAAAATATGTCAGGTGCTGCTATTTTAGAAATGTGATGTTTTCATAGTTTGCTGATTGGCTCGACTGGTTCAGCGAGTGAGTATCTGGGGCATCTGAGTCCCAGCTGCTCCTGTATGATGCAGTGATATCACCTAGTAAGTTCCCTGATGCCAGAACAGTGAATCATATGATCCATACATGAGGAGAGTTTAGATTTCTGAGCCATAAAAACCAAGGAGATGGATATCGTATTCTGAATTCCTTGTCTGGCTTCCTGATGTTTATGATAAGGGCTGTGTTTTTGAGAGAACAGCTCACATCTGTTTTTTATTTTGGTCTGTATAATGGCAGCGACTTGCCCCCTCTTCTCCTAAAGGCTGATGTTTCCGAAAACTGTGGAGTTGCCCTCTTCACCACTGTGTTTAGAACAATCCTGCTGGTTTTTATGCCTTGCTTTGAAATGCGCTTTTCGTCTCCTCCAGCAGGCCCCTCATTAAGTTATTTTCACAGTGAAAATTATGCCCCGACTGTTCCTGTTCCTTCTAGTAGTTTTTGGTAGTTTCAGAGCACTGGCAGTATATTTCAAAGGCTAAAACCTGAAGTCGAGGTTTATTCTCATCTGCGGTTGCTAAGAAACATCTGAAGCGTGTGTCATCGTGCTCCCTCGCAGGGAATTAAGTGAGATCCGTAAAGGAAAACAAACGGTTCTTAACATTGGAGTAACGATAGCGATGGCTTAAAGGTATTACCAGGACAAACACACTTGTTGTATAGATATAGACGGATAGATTCACCTGCATTCTGCACACATATGACTTTGAGCTTTTCAACAGACGACAGCCTGCCTTGTGCTTGCATTTCTCCAATCCCTACAAACACATGTTGGCAGCTTTTATTTGATTAATTTTCTCTCAATTAATCCCTGGTAAATAAGAGCAGATTATGTGGGAGATCTCATGTGTGAATAATACATGTACCGACATATGGTCAGTTGCATAACAAATAAGTAGGGCAGGGCGATATTTCAATATTATATTGACTTTCAAGAAAAAGTTCACAATGTTGCTGTTCTACAGGCTTCGAATGTGAACTGTGATTCATTTGTACGTAATAGTTTGATTAATCTGTGTCAAAATAACATGATTAACCACATTGTGATTTATCTGTTTCTGAAACTAGTGAGCATTGCTTTAAAGATAGTAATCATCAGTGATGCCACTGATTATTTCCCTATGTTTTCCCATTTTCATCCAATCAGTGTGAATGTCTGCAGGGACACAGCCATCTACTCTCAATGGCAGTAGTAATTAACAGTCAGATTATACCAGTGATGCAATCAATCATCATCTAGTACATTTCAAAAGAGACATCAAGCTGCCACCGAGCTGGAATATCCCGAGAAAGACACACCTCTGAGTTTACAGAGTTACGTCTGGATGTGTTTTACAATTTGTAACAGACAAATAGGGTACACTAGTTAAAACAAGTCACTTTCACTTTTGGACAGAAGAGCACAGCTGCTAAACAGTTATAAACAATGAAAAGACACCTGCCCGACGGTTGATTCATTGCCCCCGAGGTGTGGCGCCAGCAGAAATCCTTCACTATTACAGTTTTGTTTATTGCGTGCTCAACTGAAAAGCTTCGAAGCTCGTTTTAGCTTCGCCAGACCAGAATGACAAGCAGGAAAATGTGCAGCCGAGAACGGAAAGAAGACAGAAAATCTTAAACGAAGGTTCGTTTGAGACATGACACGGGGTCAGTTGTCCGTAACACAGCACTTGTTTTTTTGTGTTGTGTGTGCGTGGAGCAAAGAAGTGCCACAACATGTCAGCATTTCCCTCTGGAGTGATTCACTGCAAGGCCAGATGGAGCCTCCAAAAATGTGCGTTACCTTGGCTGTTTGTTATTGTGGTGAAAAGTTTCTCTGTGACATTGCACTGAGAACAGTTGACCAGCAACAACAAGGTCTTTTCACGGTATTAATCATGCGGCATACACTATTTACTCACCAGAGCTCCTAGAATTGAAATGCATTTAATAATTAAACAGGGAGATACCCGGCTCTGCTAGAAGAAGGGAAATGATGCTCATCTTGTCGAGCTCATTAATTCTCCGACTATCATAATGATAATTGTGACAGTAAGTGGCTCAGCACGTTGGCTCGCTTTAAGGGAATTTGGGATTAAAAAAAGCACTTTTACCTTGATTAAGTTGAATAATCACAGTCTATTCCAAGCCAGGTCCAAATATCTTGTTTCACAGGCAAATGTGGACAAGTTTGAGGTAAACCATATGCCAAAATAATTACCTGAAGAGATAAAGCCACACACCTGCTCCACTTTGTTGGAGTTTCTGAGGAAATGTCAGCGTCTTCGCTCCTGGTTCTTCCTCAATATTTGACTCACTCTTTAAATTTTGGATTGAACGTGTAAGGCTGGATGCGTGTACACTCCACAGTTGTATGGCTTCACTTACCATTTTGTTCAGGGAAAACATAAAGTCATGTGGTCAATTGATGGACAAGACAATCAATGTAAAACCCATATGCGGTTGCCAGATCTGTATGAAAGGGTGCCAGAAATGAACTTGAATACATCTCTTACATCTAAAGAATAGGATGCCTTATATTGTCAAGTAGCATCTGAGGCATTTGTAATGAAACCAGTGATCCATAGCTCCTATATAAACACCAGAGAACAAGGATTAAAAACTCCATTTCCCTTTAATGCTCTAGATATTATAATGACAGTCGGACCAGTTAACAGGCTCAGTGTGCTGGCTCGCTGTGGAGGTTTTCGTTTTTAACAATGTGGGAAATATTTCCAACAGAGACACAGTGCAGTGTCTCTGTGACCCTTTTGTGGGTATAAATTAGAACATCAGTGCCAAAACTACTCCACTGATACCTTTGGCCTGAAGGACGGGAAAGATGAGACGGGTTGGAAGGATCATATTGATCCCGATGAAGCACAGGCTGCTACACACACACACACACACACATACACACACACCCCTGTGTGTTTGGAAGAACAGGTAGCAGGTGTATGTGGGTGGCGTGCAGACTCAGCTCCCAGGATGTAAGTGAGAGCTGACGTGGAGAGCTTCGTAAATATTGCTCACCTCATAAATTTATTCTCAGCAACTCCCCGATGATTGAGGGGCATCTCATTCTGAAATAGACGAGCCGCTCGCAGACAGTTTACAACACACCGTGGTAAATTGCATGTTTGTGGTGAGGCTAGATTTCCTGGCCAGCTCTTGTGCCAACACTGTTATGCAATCCCGTGCATCATCAGTGCAGCGGTTTGATATAAATCAGGCCAAAGTGCTGCAAGCATCACATGTAAAACACCAAAAAAAAAAAACCCAAAAAAGCTTGAAATTGTGTCCCAAAAAGAACAAAAATTTATTAAATGTGTCTCAAGAAATACCAGCTACTTGAGACAACTCATGGATAACACTGTCAAGACAAATTAACAGGGGAGGCTCATTTTTCTTCACCAGTCATCGATTGACAGATTTTCTAATTAAGCACCAGCTAAATGAACCAGAAAGGCTCTTTATGACGAAATCAGAGAGCATAGACCTGATAGAAGGTCGTAGAGACGCAGGAGTGAACTCTTTTAACATTCACGTTACACTCTGCAGAGTTTCTCACAGGTTTAGTGTGTTTACTTGTGTGTATGTGTGACACCATGATGTCACTGCGATAAATAGAGTCAGGGGTGCTGGATTAGGAGTCATCTGTGGTGGAAAGGCCAGGGGATTACATGGATACTATACTTGGCATGACTTTTGTTTGTGTACTGTATGTGTGTGTGTGTGTGTGTATGTGTGTGTGTGTCTGTATCTTTGAAGTTCATGCAAAAATGTCTTTGCAGAAATTCACTCATGTTCGGTGCATATGACCTGCAAAGACAGATTTCTTCAAAATGAATAAACAGTTTTGCTTGCAGTTTGTCCACCAGAGGACACAGATTTGGATATTTTTCAAAATTAAAATTGTAAAATCGTCCAATTTGTGGAACACTTGTCTAAATTGGAAATCTGAATTTGGATTTATTTCAGTCTCATGCGCTACTTTATACTGCTAAACTTAATACTGCAGATGGTCAAATAACCCAGAGGATCAAGACTCCATTTGGTGCAGTTGATAAGTTTAAAACAGATAAACCTCTTCATGTAATCCATTCAACAATTTAGCTGTAAACAGATCACCATCCATCCTTTGCTTTGTACCCAGTGGCGTCCTAGTTGTCTGGTGGTGCAGAGCTGCAGCTCACATATTGCAAAGGCAGTGACACACACACACATACACACACAACCTACAGTATCAATACCAATCAACCTACAGTATGTAGTATGCTGTCTCCAAATTCTGATTACATCTTTTTTAAATTATAACTATACTTCAGTGTAATCACTTCTACTTTGTATTTTGAATAATCCTTTATATGTATTCATTAACAATCTTACACTGTGTCTCTTCTATCTCTTTCCAAATAGTTTGATTGCAAAAAACTCAGGTGGTTTATGGTTAATAACTGAGTCACTTGCTGTGAGCAAAAGTGTATTTTAATGAACTTTGTCTTTGGCTTTGACTGTGACTGTTTTGTGAGTTAAAGGTGTGTCTCTGGCTACAACACACCTTTGCAAAGTCTTGAGAAGGTGTTGAATTAACTTAAGGATTCCTGCAGATAACCTGATACAGAAAACTGTTGAGGTTCAGTATTGGTCTGGCAGAAAAGGTGCTCGCGTGCTGCGCGCTGGAGCGCTTTGTTTTATATCCAGGGCTGCAGCGTATGATTGTCAGCAGAGCATAGCACAGCTGTAACTGAGCTGCTTCAAAACCTCCGTGTGAAATTTAAAGAGCCATGCCAGTAAAAATGCACAAGTACGGAGAGTCGCCCTCTGTTCAGTCCTGTCCCCTCAGCCTCGGAGGCAGACAGCAGATGGCTCTGAGACTAATTGTCACAAGCCAGACAAGGCACCAATAATGGTGACAATTATAGAGGACAGTGAGCACACCACTTCCAAAAGACTTAGACTTATTACGGTATGACTGTGGCATTACGGCGTGCTCTTAACGAGGTCGCTCTTTAGACTATCCTGCTCCTCAGTTTTAGTCTGTCTTTAGAAAGTGGACCTATCACACACACACACAGTAACTTTACACTCCAGCGTGTAACTCAGACGGAGCTTTTTTTGTCCTTTTGTCAGTTTTCCTCTATTGTGTTTGGTTTGCTCTGGAGTGGAGCTGCCGTCACCTGTTTCCAGCAGGTCTGGAGTGGGGAAGGCCCCTCTGTGTCACTCTCAGGTGTGTGTGTGTGTGTGTGTGTGTGTGTGTGTGTGTGTGTGTGTGTGAGTTGGAGGGGGGAGGTAATTCTTTTTCAAGCATGTGCATGCCCAAGTGTGATTGAAGTGGCACGGTATCTGCTCGTACAGCTGTCTCGCTGTAAACCGGCTTCTGTTCGAGGACATATTGTGTTGCAGCACTTTTCAAGCTCTCTCACTGATTGCAGCCACAGTCATACGGTCGTTTCAGAGGTAATCGTGGTTTGGGGCATTTGTTTACAAAAGGTTTATGGTGTAGTTTTTGATGTCTTTGTAGTTTCAGCACAGACTCTGGAAAAAATGAGCTTAATGTAATGTAGCTGAAGGGAGAAAATTGGGTGTTTCGGCCAAAGGTGTCTCCAAATTGACACCACTTTGCTAGATTAGATTAGATTCAGTTTCATTGTTATTGCACATAGTTGAGGCACTTAGGGTAATGTGATGCAGTTTGGCACCTAGCTAGTGCAAAGTGCAAAAAGCAGAAAGTGCAAATGTGTACTGTGCAGATTAGTATTATTCTCATTGTATTAAGCACAATGACAAAAATGGAATATAAACTTTACACTGTGCTATATATAGAGAACATGTGGAGTATGGACATGACCCCAAAGAAGTGGCTGGACAAGTTGCTTACATTAATCAATCATCTTTTGTTTGTAACTCGATTTGTGCTTGTGTGAGTTTGAGTTTAACCGACGGTGCGCACACAGTCTGAGCAAAATTTGTGTTTGCTCAAATCATAGTTTTCCGCAGCCATCCCACCACAAGCTGCAATCTTCGGTCAACCAAAAGTTAATTGTTTTTCTATTTCTGTCTAGGTAGCTATGTCTGCTTTTACGCATTTGTCTGTCTCGGTTGTCAACAGACTGTGAAATGGACAATAATTGCGGAGAGATTGACATCATTGTTATTGAATTAACTCTGAGCCTGTAAAGTATCCAGATGGCCCAGAGGCTCCATGTGCTCCGCAGCACATTGCACATGATGGTGGGTCTAGTATAAAAGCTGTGGAGAGAGGTCTCGCAAAGAATTCAAAACATTTATCACTTTATTACGGACTAAAAGACAGGTGAGTTGCATTATGTATGTTTCAGACAATTCTATGAAGGTTAAACTTCTTTAAACGTCTAAGTCAGGTGCCATCTTGGAGGAAAAGCCATTACTAAAGGCTGCGCTTTGTTTCCTCCGTTTTTGCAGCTTTTCAGTATAATTTTAGCCTCAAAGATCAGTCATTTCAATGATTGTTGTCTTATTTTTTGTGTATCTGCCTACAGACTTGTGTGGTGCATCTGGGCCGAAGCCCCTCAAGCCACAGAGATCCCTCCCAGGGACGCCTGTTTCTGTCTCACACTACCCCATCGACCTGCGAACATCCATGGAGGAAAAGTACAAAGAGATAGCTGAGGTAAAGCAAAACAAACCAAAACCCCACAGGTGATTCTGCCACACCTTAAAGTGACTGAAACTATGAGACTCTGAGAAGTCGGGTGCAGCGATTCTACATATCCTTAACTCGGAGCCTCCGCAAAACAAATAAAGCAGGGTCTAAAAACAAGATAACAACACTGACAGGACAAAGGTACTTGGAAGTTATCTCTCAATGGAGCAAGACAATTTCACATGACAAGATTAGAGAGATTATAGTGTTAAATTGAGAAATCAACTCTCAAAGCAAGAAAAATAATCTAAAACCTCTAAATCTCAGTGTTTTTTTTTATCTTGGTAAGAACTAAATCATTTGCACTGACTTTTATTAGAATTGAATTTGGCAAGATTAAAAATCTTTAAATCCTTTACACATTCATCCAGCATCATTATCGTCTTTACTTTTTCTGGAAAAAACACAAGTTCTGGTATATTTTATCTCATCTTAGTTCTTAGAAGTTTTTTTATTGACTGGCTGAAATAATGACTGTAAAAGGCAGAATAAGACTGTGAACCTAAATGCAACCCAAGATAAAAAAGTGCCAGATTTTTTTGTATTACTATTTATTCCAAGGTAAAAGTAACAGGTCGTCGTCATACTGTATGTTACATATAACATGCGACATACATGGAGACCGGCTGGCTTTACGACTCCACAAATGCAATAATGCGTGTTTTGCATCAGGAGCTGTTCTCACGCAGCATGGCGGACAGCGAGATGCGGAGCGCTCCCTACGAGTTCCCGGAGGACAGTCCCATCGAGAAGCTGGAGGAGCAGCGGCACCGCCTGGAGAGGCAAATCAGCCAGGACATCAAGTGAGGAAATGCAAACACAGCATAAACACACAAAGCCTCTTGAATAAACAACTCCACAACAACCCCCCCATATACACACACACACACACACACTCCAGCCTTTCCCCCACCTTTTACACACAGACTCGCTTACCCCCATGCACATGTGCTTATCAGCTTCCAACATGCCGGTTTGCAGGCTCTCACTAACCCCCAGCAATCATTTCTCTGGGCTGGCCCCCGGTGTCCAGTCCTCTCCTGTACAAACTGTGTTGAGGAGGTGGGCTCTGTCCGGCTCTGACGCTGTCTACGACACTAAGCCAATCATTGAGGAACTGATTTGACACAAAGCGCCGCGAGCATCCTGTCGGCCAATCAGGGCGAAGCACTACTAACAGATGATATTTGTCTCGTTCGTGTCAATCTCTGTGATCACATACTGCTCAATATACTGCTATGTTTATGTATGTACCGTGTGTTTGTGTGTGTGTGTGTGTGTCCAGTGTAACAGAATACATGTGTCTGAGTTAAGCATTTAGAATACAAAACTGTAACTACAGTTAGATTAAGATTAAGAGAGTTATCATTCACTTTACAGTGTTTTTCTAGATTGATTCATAAGGTTTATTAACTGCACACATCTTGACTTGATTATTAGAAACCAAAATATAATTGTACAATTGGTTGTATAATTGGTTTGACCACTGTGTTATATCATGGAGAATACGAGACTAAAGTCATATTCATGAATTAAGTCAGAATTTTACAAAAATACACTCTAACCTGTTGTTTTAGAGGAGGGGCCCCGATGGCCCTGGAGCATTTTGTGGAATTGTGCTTCAGTGCAGGTTTCATGCATATCATTGGCATGTCATCTTCACACAGTCATGTGATGACAAGTATGAGGACTCTGAAGAGAACGTGCAAGAAATTGCATCTTTTCTGCATAACAAACCTCCGCAAGACAATTATAAAGTCAGTGTAAAGAATAGATCACTTTCACTGTGCAGTCTAATAGAACAGGTTACAAATGACATTTTAAGGCGTATGCTTTGTCATCTGCGATCAACACCCTCCCAACACTGTGTGTGTGTGTGTGTGTGTGTGTGAGAGAGAGAGAGAGGAGAGAGAGTTCTTGTTTGAGCGTGTGCTTTTGCATATATTTGGTCTCTCTCCTTTTGTGTGCTTACTTTCTTCTCACTACCTCTGATGCCCGTCTGCCACCCCTGCCTTGCCCACACTTATCCCGCGCCGCTGCATATCACCCCAAGGCTTGAGCCAGAGATCTTGCTCCGCGCCAAACAGGACTTCATGAAAATCGACAGTGCCGCAGACCTCGAGTGAGTTAGATACATTGCATTGTGTCTGTTGTTTGTGGTGATCGTCTCCTCGTTTCTTTCTTTACGTTCCCTGTCTCTACTTCTTCTGTGTGACGATGGGGAGCTCTGGCCTCTCCCCCTGCTGGAGACTGAGTAGAAGTACAACGCACAAATGGGATTTTGGCCTTCTATTCTCCTAGTCAGGACTTTAATTATTTCCTCACCTCAGTTTTTGTATATATCTCTTTACGTTCTCTTAAAACAGAATACACAGTTATGTAGGTTCAGAAAATATTCATACTTATTCACTAATTCATTTATCCCATCTTTGAACCTTACTATTCAGTGATAAAAGTAACATTTACAGTGATAACTGGTACTCCACGCAAGAAATACGTACCCATACGCTACCAGAACTTTTGTGTTTTAACCTTTGTGATTTAATTTGCATGAATGCTCGTCAAGTCGTTCTTGAGATCTTTACGGCTCGATAGATTTTATATCTACTTGATAAGAGGTCTGCGTTTAACCTTCACTGCTTTTAAGACCTTCTGAGAGAAAGAAGTGTGTTAGAGAGATGCATTTCTAAAAGTGTATACATCTCATCTAAAGTATGCAGTGACACTATTGGTTTTGTTATTGTGATGAAAGAAATCACTTCAGCTCCCTGAGAAAGTATCACATTTGATGTGTGCTACATAAGCTGACATTCAAGAAGACATATCGATGAAGTCACAGCTTTTTAAAACCTTTCTGTCAAATACTGGACATGTGTGTAAAGATGTGTATAAATAAAATATATCTCTCTTCGTGTGTGTGTTGTGTTTGTGGTGTGTGTTGGAATCAGTGCTCTCTAATACCATTATCTTTACAACTATAACATCTGGACTTCCTTGTCTTTCTTTGACTTTCTTGCTCGTATTTGCATGTTCTCCCTTCTTTACGTGTTCATCCATCCATCCATCCTCTGCCCGCCTCTTTTTTTGCTTTTTCATCTCTCCTTCTCTCTGCACCCGTCAAGGTTGATAAAGGAGAAGAGTGTGGACACTGTAGATGTCGGTTTTAAGGAGAGGCAAATACCAATGGAGAAGGAGTACCAGCGGGTCTCGATATCTGGAGAGGAAAAGTGTGGGGTGAGGAGCTTCATTCATCAGACATTTGTTTGCTTTTGTTTAAATTCACTATCCAGTCCGTAAAATCCATCCACTGATGTCTTCTTAGGTGCCCTTCACTGACCTGGTAGATGCTGCAAAGTGTGTGGTGAAGGCTCTGTTCATCCGGGAGAAGTACATAAATCGATCTATGCAGAATTTTTGTAAGACCACAGCTCACGCCCTGCAGGAGCTGGGGATGAAGCCTCTGGAACTGAGAATCTATGATGATATACCCGAGACCCCTGTAGATGCTGGTACATGCTCACAACACACACACACACACACACACACAAGTGTTTGTTAATTGAAAGTTAATGGACAGATTGAGAGAAGACTGAGCTATGTGCCCGGGTCTGATGCAGGGGATGATGCAGATGGAAAAGAGAGACAGACAGATGCAGAACTGCAAGGAGAGGAGAAATAATTGAAATGAAATCTGTTTTAATTAGCCATTACTGCCAGCTCTGAATCTAGAAGCTGTCTAGACAGTTGATTGTTTCTGTATCTGTTTAACATCACAATCTGTTTTTGTTGTGATGTTATGGCTAAGGAAGCACTTCAACTTCAACCCTATTTGAAGTGTCAGTTTATAACAATATTATCTCAAGACACTTTACCACACACTTCTGTTTCAGAGGGATTTTCCAGCTTAACATATAAGGTCAAGAAGGCTCACAGTATATAAATGGTCATTTATTTATTAAATTAGAGAGCACAATGAAATACTAATTAGTTAATACTACTGTATTCATTTTGCTGAACTCAGATCTAGACAACACAGTCGCCACTATTTACCCTTGTACGCCTTTCTAATGACCATTTCGGAAAATTTTTCTTCGATATTTGTGATGTAATTGAATAATGATATCAGTGTGTCTGTTCTCCCCAGATGCACCTGTGCACCCACCTATCTCAGAGATACACCCCTATGACAGTCTGGACCCCAACAACATGCCGGCAGACACAGGATACGGATGCACGATGGTGGATGGTGTGGTCCATGTTTACACCAAGAAGACCAACATGGACAAGTAAGTGTTTGTGCCTGTAGGACACGTTAATTTAAAGATCCCTACAGAGGATCCTGTTGGTATGACTTTGCTTCTGCTGCTCTCTCCAGAAGCTCAGAAGTGGACCTGCCATATCCTGACCTGAAGGAATATATCGAAGACATGAATGTAATGATGGCGCTCATCATCAACGGGCCAGTGTGAGTTTTGTCTTCGATAGTACGACTCTACACGTGACGCGGTGCCTTGTGTCGTTATTCGTTTTAAATGGGATTTGTTTTGTCTGCTTTCTCTCGGATATTTGCAGGAAGTCTTTCTGCTACCGCCGCCTACAGTACCTGAGCTCTAAATTCCAGATGCACATCCTCCTGAATGAGATGAAGGAGCTGGCGGCTCAGAAGAAAGTCCCACACAGAGACTTCTACAACATAAGAAAGGTGCGAGCAGCCTGGGGTTGTATTGCAGAAGTATGGCCATTTTCAAAGTTGGAAACTTTCCATGGGAAGTTTCAGAAATTGTCATGGTTCTCTGGGAATTTATGTTAACTATGTGTAACTTGTACACATATATTACTTATATATATTTGTAGGTCTTAAATGTGTCCATAACTTAAAATATATTTACTCCAGCAAAGTAAATCAATCAATCGGTTCACCCAAACTGACCTGACTGGATGTCTAACCTCCAAATCCAGGAATGTGGTCTCAATAGCAGTGCTGGTGGTCCTAGTGCTTTATGATGATGTGCTGGTAATTATCTGCACTTGTGATTAAGGAGCCAGTTGAATAATCATTGAATTGTATGTGGTTCCCCAAAAGTACATGAAAGTTTATTACGTATATTTAAGTCTTACTTTATCCTTCATTCTCGGTGGCCTGGAGGTCAGAATGTCCTCCCAACCAAGTCAAACCAAAAATGTCCAGAATGGTTGATAGTGACCTCACAACCAATGACTATTTTATATAGTCTATTGGTTGGTTTATGTATACCTTGCGGTTTCTGATTCCTCCTCTGAGTCCATAGCTTTCCATCGCTGTTCTGCTTCACTCAGTTTGACTCCATTCAACTCCGTTGCTAAGCAACGAACATGAAGTCACATGACCAGCTGATAAGTGTAAAACCTACTTTTCCCCCGCTTTTTCAGATACTGTAAGCATGAAAAGGCACAAGACCTATAATTACGATATTCCCTCACTTGTTTCTAAAATAACACGTGACACATTTCAACAGAAACCAGAAACAAAAAGCAGAGACACTCCATTCGACCTTTCCTTTACAACTTACCTGTCCTCCCTCCAGGTGGACACGCACATACACGCGTCCTCCTGCATGAACCAGAAGCACCTGCTGCGATTCATCAAAAGAGCCATGAAGAAATACCCCGAGGAGATCGTCCACATCGAGAGCGGCCGCGGTCAGACCCTCCGGGACGTGTTCGAGAGCATGAACCTGACGGCCTTTGACCTGAGTGTGGACACGCTGGACATGCATGCGGTGAGATGTGGGAGCAGCTGTCAGCTCAAAATACATCAACTTTACTCTTTTTTTTCAGGATTCTGTGTATTGAAGCACTTACAAAACACTCTCGGTTGTCTGCTGTCCGTTCAGGACCGTAACACGTTCCATCGCTTCGACAAGTTCAACGCGAAGTACAACCCCATAGGAGAGTCCATCCTCAGAGAGATCTTCATCAAGACTGACAACCACATCGGAGGGAAATACTTTGCACACATTGTCAAGGTCAGTCAAAAACTAGACTAAACCACTTGAGTTTTTACAGAAGTTGCAGTTCCTAGAAAGGATGTTCCCAGAAAGGCATGTGGTCCAGCCTTGGGTTCAAACTAGGAACTTGCTGACTTCAAATCTATGAACGCTTCAGGCAAAATGGAGGACAAGTTAATTGTGCTTTGTTTTCTTTGCATTTCTATGTCGCTATGCTAATTTCTGCTTAATATGATGTTCGCTTTGTATATTTCAGCCAAACCATGACAAACCACTAATGTGTTGAAGTAAAAAATCCAACTAAAGAATGCACATATATATCAATACATGCATTGTTATACCAGCATCTCCTGGTTCTGTGTGTCCAGGAGGTGATGGCTGACCTGGAGGAGAGCAAGTACCAGAACTCTGAGCTCCGTCTCTCCATCTACGGTCGCTCCAGAGATGAATGGGACAAGCTGGCCCAGTGGGCCGTCACACACCGCGTCTACTCTGACAACGTGCGCTGGCTCGTCCAGGTGCCCCGGCTGTTGTGAGTGCTGCGTTTAAAGCCTTTCGAGTGAATAAGAAATCCTGAAATAAAGTCTGAAAGTCTCACTGTCCAATCTCTCTGTCTCTCTCTCGCCTCTCCAGTGACGTGTACCACACTAAGAAGCAGCTTGCCAACTTCCAGGAGATGCTGGAGAACATCTTCATGCCTCTGTTCGAGGTCACCATCAACCCTCGGAGTCACCCCGAGCTGCACCTCTTCCTGGAGCATGTGAGTCACCTGCCTGAATGATCTGATTCTGTACTTAAGCCTCTTTCTTCAGAGAGCTTTCTTCATCCTGTGTTGTATCCTGGCCTCCTACCATACAAATGATTTGGTTCTCACCGAGAGAGTTATGCCCTATTCGCAGGGGATTGGAATTACCTGGGAGTGTCTGGTGATTTGTAAATTACCACCCATGAGGGTGGTAATTCTGTGTTTCTTAATTTAATTG